>JARHVA010000205.1:4147500-4692500 GCA_037957365.1 Torreya grandis | reverse complement strand
ATTGATAATGGATTTCTCTCACCATCTAAATGCACTAGAGCACTAGTGTATTTATAGAAGATTTGAATTAAAATTAAAACTTATAATGTAATGTGTCATTAACATGAACTTTACTGTTGTAATGAATTCACTAATGATCGTCTGATTTTTTTAAATGCTTGTACATACTCAATAGATTCTTGCAAACAAGAATAAATTATTTTCAACTTGTAGATGTTTTCTAGATTGATAATGGATTTCTCTCACCGTCTAAATGCACTAGAGCACTAGTGTATTTATAGAAGACTTGAATTAAAATTAAAACATATTGATGCATAAATTGACATTTAATAGTCAAAAAATGAAAAAGACGAAACATGGGTCTCATGGGGCAAGGGATAAAACAACTCAGAGAAAGTATGCCAAAAGTATGCAATTGATGATTTTGGGATCCCAAAAATATCATGTTCATGCTTTTGGTGGAGGGTGAAAAACATGACCAAATTTAAGAAAAGGGAGATGATAATAAAAAGATGTTAGCAGGATATACATCGACAACTAAAAGTCATTTATTGTACTAATAACATCAAATTTAAACCAATAATTGATAAATGCACCAACATCCTCAAAATATACAAATTAATAACTAATAAATTCTTAAAAAACATTTCTAAGTGTCTACAATAACATGTTCTCTCTATCTATATTATTTATATTTATATGATTATATTCAAAGGCTTTGAAACTTACTAATATTATAAACATTAATACCTCGTAACTATACGACTGATACGCTCCTATAATTTGTGATAGCAAAGGTAATAATTAGTAAAACACCAAGTCCATTGATAGTAACTCTTATTTGTTTCTAAAGTGTTAGTTTATATAGTTTATACATTTATAGGTATGGCAATTTGGGGACCTTCCTCTTAAATCCTTATTTGTTTATTGCTATTTGTTAAACGTTCCACGATATTATTAATATGAGGATTGACAACGACCCATAGTATTTGGCGTCCTATCGATTTTCGCATAATAAAACTCACAATTTGCTCTTAAGATGAACTCAGATAAGTAGTATTTGACACAAGCATCCAATAAGAGAGGTGGATGACATCGTACACAAATTAATAATGTTAGGTTAGTTGCTGGGCCAAATAATGGGAGAAATGATCAGAGTGGAAAGCAACAATTCAGAGAAGAAAAAAGGGGATGATGATAAAAACTAACCAGAGTTAAGGTGGTGTGATTCATTGATTACAAAAGGGTGTACCGTTCCGTTGTGCAGCGCCAGTTGCATGTGATGTCCCTTTTGGCTCCATACGCCTGGCATGCAGTCCCTTTCACACCTTCCTTTTACTTACCATCTCTATCTAATTTGCAATGCCAATTTTTCTACAAATGCAACTAGCAACGCTTCGACTTGTTTCTCTCGCTACACTCTAACCTAAAAAGGTGAAAACGAAATGTTGAAAGGCCTAATTACTATTCTAATACAAAAGAGTCATGGATCATGGATCATGGATGCTCCATAATTCCATTACTTTGGCCATGACTTTCTCACTACTCCAAGCTTCCGGCCCTTTACTTTATTAGGTTACAAGCCCAGAATGTCTCCTAAGTCTTAACCAATACAAAATCAACAACCACCATTCTCCTCACCGGCTATCATAAAACTGTCAATAATCATACGAGCTGTAATGGCAGTAATGAATGAAGAAGGAGACTGAACGCAACAGTGCATTAAGGTCTTTTCTTGTGCCCTACTGGGCATTCATTCCCGAGCTGCCCGCTTCTGCACAAGCCAGGGTTACATTGAGAGAGTCACTGTTTTCTACACTCAGATACTACTGCAAGGCAGGTTTATAATTTTTTTTTTCCGTTAGCATTGAGGATAAGTCAAGGGACATTATAGTTTACGTGTAGAAAGATATTCATTTATTTGTTGATCATGTCACTCATCTCCCTCTAGCAGTCTTGGCATCTTATGCAGGATTGGGTGGAAGCCCTATCTTAGGCGGTCATCAGTTGCGTCCGATACAGGTAAGTTGTATTTCATTCTCATTTACGCATCTTAAATAAAAACTCACTGTATATATGCTCATGTTGCATACAACGTTAGATTTTGTATGAAAAATGCGTGCTGTGTTGGTATAATCTATCGCATGTTTCACTCCACTGATCAAATATGGACACCCATTATTATTAAGCAGAAGAATATGGATTGAATTGCGCAGGCAATAGTAATACTGGTTGCTTATCTTGATATAAGAAACTTAGTATATGCACACAGGGTTGAGCTAGGAACCTGAGATCTACAGGAGATGAGAGCGGAGAAAGGAAAGTGATAGAGCTTCATGGGGATTTTAATTTGTTAATGGGGGCTTTGGATTGAATGCTTAGAAATCCTAGTAGAGTATCCTCTGATGGAATTGGGAGAGGCGGATGGCACAGTCCTTTGGGAGGACAAAAGTGCTTCGGATCCAAACTATTCCTAAGATTTCGAAGAACCGAGGTTTTCAGTCACGGGGTAAACAAAGGAGCGCGGTACACAATCTGGATCCGGGAAGTTATCAGAATCCAAGGAAGAGGGCGCTGGAGGAAGCACGCGGGTTTGGCCAAATATTCATCATAGATTCTTTACCATCTTCGTTGGGTAAAAATGGAGACGACAAAACGTTAGGTAAGCTGCTACTACAACAACGTAAAAGGCAATTTGCAGGTGGGGGGAATGAAGATCCAGAGCACTTTGGATGGGCTGCTGAATCTCATGATCAAACACAAACACAAACACAGTCCATGCCGTATGATGATTTCAGATCTTTAGTAGCACAGAGGTGCGAATCTTCATCTTTGTCTTTCCACACGAAGACGGATACTGCAAAAAATGCTTCGGAATTGGCCGGGAGAATGGTTGAGAAGGAGTCTCAGAAACCGCCTCGTGGAAGGCAGCCGGGGGCCAATCCCAGGCCTCCGCCGCCGCCAATGGGCGAAATAGTGGAAGTAGAGGGCGGTCACATTGTTCGATCGACTGGCAGAAAAGATCGGCACAGCAAAGTGTACACAGCCAAAGGCCCGAGAGACCGGCGCGTTCGGCTATCGGCTGCGACTGCCATTCAATTCTACGACCTTCAAGACAGATTAGGCTATGACCGTCCCAGCAAAGCAGTAGCCTGGCTGATTGACAAAGCCAAGGCTTCCATTGACGAACTCGCCAAGCTTCCCAAAACCCGTATTCCCACCAACGAACCCAAGCCCGCCGAGAACGACAAGGAGAGAGAGCCAGTAGACGAAAGCCCAAACGAGGCACAATCAAGCGCCGCCGCCGCAGCAGCAGCAACAAGCATTAAAGCAGATCATTCCCGAGCAATAGCAAGAGAACGGGCCAGGGAACGAGCCAAGGAGCGCACTCAGGAACGAGATGCAGTCGCAAAAGCAGTGCTTCAAGACAACCGCAGCAGCACCGTCGCCAATAGCGTGCCGCCATCATATTTAAACCTGTTTTCTAATGCCAACATTCAGTCCTTGCAGCTACCGAACGCGGCCTCGAAAGGCTTCACGGCTGGGCAGAGCCCCCATACCTTTCACCCTGCTGCTCAGATGAATATATCTCCGGATTCGTTCTCGAGAAGCTTGAATCTGCAGGCCTCGCAGCTCTATCAGTCCTTGCTAGCTGTGCCAAATTTTTCCACAGCAGCTTCCCAGTTCGATTCACCCACTGCAGTCTTTAGCGAGGCAGATAATTCAAACATTGGCAGAAACCAGACCCACCAGCAGAGTCAGTTTTCTAGTTCGGCTCCCTCGGCATTTCAGGCCCCATTCACTGCAATGCCCGAGCAGCAGAACCAACAACACCATGAGTTTGCAGGCAGTCAGCAGCCCCAAAGAATATCAAGGCATTCGTGGAACAGCAACGGCATCAGCATAAGTAATGCAGCAGCAGATAATTGTGCTGCTTATTCGGCACCTAATATTCGAGGGCAGTGCCAGCAGCACAACTCATTTACTTTCAGGGGAACCCTTCAGTCCAGTTCAAGTCCCATTCGCGTTCGGCCAATGCCGTTTACTCTCGACTATGCCGCCGGCGACCCCATCCTGCAGAACCCGGCGACCACTTCCGGCAGCGGAGAATACTCGGGCTATCGGTACCCGGCGCGAATTCAGGGCATCGACGAGCACGACGATGTAAAACCGTCGGCCGCTTCGTCTAATTCTCAGCTATAGTTACGAGCTCTTCCCTAACCGCTTTTCAGGTAAGCCTAAAATAAATTTCGTCGCTTTTTCTAGTGACACTTACATTCCAACCATTAAAAGCCTCTACCTTTCTATTGCTTTTTTTTGATTTGGCAGTTATGGTTATTAGGCAATATAAAACTACAGGAAACGAAAATGCCGCTTATGCTGCCCCCAGAGGCAGTGGAGGCTGCAGATCCTTAAGCACTGTGGAGAGCTTTGAGCTACAAGACCGTAAACAAATAAGTCAGAAAAACAAACAAAAACTTGAATTTTGTTGAGCGTTTTAAGTATTGTTTGGATGGATTTAAGTTTTGAAAGATTTGACAGGTTTTTATATACTTTTGTTCTATCCGCTGCACTTACGATTATGATAATTATGTATGCCATTTTCTTTTATTGGTGGCTTTGCTTCCCCGATATGAAGTTTCAGGTTTGCCTATTTCTTTATGGATTTTGGATCGTAGATGAGCTCGGAATTTGAACTATGAAAGGATAATAAATCTGGTTGATATTTGTGTCTAGTTGTTTGTGCCACTGTCACGCGGTATTATTCTATTTCTTGCGTTTAGAATCCCCTTCACCCATTTCCTGAATTGCCTACAGATACAATCTTTGTTCCTCTTGAAGTAACTGTACAACATTATTATTTAGAGGATTACTGTTACAACCTGCTAATTATAGATTTATTCGGCTTATCGTACAGCATTGAATCGGAAAGAAGGCAGTTAATGTGTCCTGTGTCCTGTGTGCTCTACTATTGAAGTACTTAATTGTGTTCCGTAAGTACTGCTTTGTTTGGATAAAAGAACATGGCTTATGCAATGATCACTTGCACTTGCAGTAAATGAAAAACCAAGGGCTGTGGTTTAATGTAAGAATAAGGGTTGACGGATCTGTATTTTTATTATTATTCAGCCTAGGTTAGGTTACCTGTATTAATAATAAAGATTCTATAAATTGAGTTATTAAAACTATTATCTTTTTTGGGGATCGAATCTCATTGAATGTCTCTTAGTGTTAAGCTCTTAGCAGTATTTATTTCACTATTTAAAAAAAAGAAAAAAGGAAAAAAAGAAATTCAATGTGAATGATATTAGATGTAAGTTTTCTCTACGGTTTAAATTTGATTTCTGTTTAAATATGTTTTTTATTTTAATTTATAAAATATAATATAATTGTATTTTGTTTGATTTTATTTTTTCTATTAAAATCTTTTTTTTATATAGATTAGGTAAACAGAATGTTTCTTTGGTTTAAGTGTTAAAAATTAAATAATATTTATGATCTTGGTTTTATTTATTTTTTATATATTTTGGTGGATGGTTAGACAGCACCTACAACCTCGTTTATTTTCATTGACAACTAAAAATAATTTTAGAATGTTATATTAATACACAACACAATAAACACTTGTTTGCATTTGTATTAAGTAAGGATAGATAAAATATTATTAATTATATTCATTTAATATAATTTACATAATATATATGTTTGGAAAGTAAAAATT
Source organism: Torreya grandis (assembly GCA_037957365.1). Taxonomy (NCBI): domain Eukaryota; kingdom Viridiplantae; phylum Streptophyta; class Pinopsida; order Cupressales; family Taxaceae; genus Torreya; species Torreya grandis. The sequence continues at coordinate 4,686,778 of JARHVA010000205.1, read as the reverse complement.
AGGTATGTGAACAGTTTAATGCACGATTTAATTCATATTATTATAATATACATTATTTTTGTGCGCAATTATCAGTATTTATGATTGGTGTCATAATTACATTCCTCATAAAAACAATGTTGACCCATTATAAATTATACTTTTAAATAACAAAATAAATATAAACTTTAGAAATAATTTGTATGTATAAGATATTTTATAGTTTAGATTTAGAAGAGATGTGAAAATATACAAATAAAACCTATCATTCATATTTATTTTTTATTGGAAGCAAATTTAAGTTTTAAGTGATTAAATAAAAATTATAACACAAAGCCATACACAATAAAAAGTCATTCAGAAATGAATTCTGGCCTAAAACCATAACAAACATCAATGTGGATGTATCAGAAATTTGTTATTTGCATGGATATTTTGTAGCCAACTCTTCAATACCAATCCTATCATAATCCTAACAAACTTGATTGTCACACTTGTTATTTTGTATAAGTTTTACTTTTCAAACATACTTCAATGGTGCTTAAATTGAATTGTAGAAGTGTTGAAATGTAAAGGGAACCTCAACAACATGTGCAAAGTAAACAACTATTGAAATAACATAATAAACATAATTGTAAAGGGACACAAGGTTACCTTAGAGAAACCTACCTTAGGAAGACTCTAGAAGAGTGATGGATATCCTCCTCTTTCTACTATATCATACTTTTTTTACAGGGGTGTGTCTTCAAGAGACCATAGACATTCATTACAATACAACATGACCAAAACCCATACATATCCTTTGTCACTTTCTTACACACAACCCACAACCAAAGCCCAACACTTAGAACCAAGATGAACTGCTAAGAGAACATCCATGAATCACTATATAACTCAAACCAATACTAAACTACTCACTCATTGCTTGTGTTTTCCTTACCACAAAATCATACATATAATTCATCAAGAAAGAATTTTGAGAAGGAAGAATAAACCACCTTGTTATGGAAAGGACACCACTTTTTAATGTTACACTACCCATGTCTTGGACATGGGTGAAAGTGTTGCTTAATACAAGGTAAAATTATTGTGCAGTGGTTTTGAAACAATCACATGTAATAACCAATAGTCACATAATCATTGAGTTTGTTTTGCAACTACTACATGTGAAAAATGATAGTTTCATTACCTTCAAGACTCTATCTTCTAAATTTAGGAACACACCAATGTCTTCTCATCTAAGATGTATGGATCATATCAAATTTGAATCTATCTATATAAACCCATCTATACTTATTTGATCAATCTTCTTGACTGCAACTTCATGGAAAATAAATAGTATGAAGTGTAACTACAAGTGGCATATCACATTGTCCAAAAAATAGTGGACTAATTTGCTTATCTTGCTAACAACTCATGATATAACATTCAACTCATACCTCCCCAAGTAGGAGGCTTATAGTCTCTAAAAGCTTAGGAATTCATTAAGCGAGGAAATTTATTTCCCCCTTCCTCCTTGGAATACCATTTGGATTTGTTGGGAAACTCTCCCTTCAACCTAATTTGCCAGTTCTCTTACACTCCTCTTATCTCTCTTTCCTTCTACAACACAACATTTTTCTTGATTTCTTTTTGATTTTTTGAGTAAGATCTTTAATAGATGACAATTAGAGGCTTTCCTCTTCATCTGGCATGGAAGGCTCAAAGAGATGTAAACTTTCAACATTCAAAACATAATATATCTTCATGTAAAAAAGAATACTTTATCTAAAATAATTCTTACCCACTTGTTCTAGAATTACAAATGATCCATATCTAAGAGGCTTAATCTTCTTAGTTTTGCCTTGGAGCCTTTCTCCACTCAAGTACAACCATATCTTATCTCTAACAATGAAATTATGTTCAATCCAATGATGATTATGCCTTAATTTATGCTTGTCTTGTGACTCCCTCAACCTCTCGTCATTTGGAGGTGAATTTGTTGGGTCTTCTTTATGAATTTTTAGTTTTATGGATTTTGGGATACACTCTTCCTTTGCCCATAGTTGGATGTCTCCAAGTAACATCAAATGTACTTGAAAGTACATAATCAAAACATGTTTCATATTGGGATTTATTAGTAGAGGAACAAATTTCACTATTACAATATTATTGGATATACACCAAATTCTCATCCCAAGTCTTAGGATGTTTCTTGTTGTACCCACTTAAAAGTTTCATCAATGTTTTATAAACCACTTTCGTCTACCTATCAATTTGTGGATGCAACATCATAGATCAGTTTCTATATTCTCCTACAACATAGTCCAAAATTTTCCCAAAGACTTGGAATCCTTATCTAAATGATAAAACTTGTAAAATTTAAGTGAATTCATACTTTGGTAAAAATATCTGGCTGCATCACTAACCTTAAAATTTATCTTATAAGGAATAAGAAACTGATCTAAAACTATAAACAAGCATTCTTTCCCCTTCTTTGATAAAGGATAACCTCCTACAAAGTCCATTAAAATACTTTCCCATGGCCTAGAATGAGTAGACAATGGTGTATACAAACCCAACTTCTTGTTACTAGGTGTATGCTAAAATCAAGTGGTATGAAAGAAACTATGAACAATAGTAAGCCCCTACTCTAAATCAAAACACAAACCTCAAATTAAGCGAATAAGGGAGAAAAATGACACCTTCACTTACCAAATGAAGATATCCTCTATTGCATGGATTTACTCGTACTTGCTAAAGGAATATGGTTGATAAAGGATTTGTGAAAGATTTATGTAGCATGTACTTGTACTTGATGACATATATTCTCTAGATTTTTCCAAGATCTAAGATTTTTGATGTCAGATCTATAATTCTAAGATCCTAAGATGTGAAAATGAAAGATGAAGGGTAAATTTATAAATTTTTAGATGGGAGGATGAACATTTGAAATTAGTTTTGAGTTTAGATAGATGAAATTAGCTCACATGACTTAGGGTTTACATGCTTTGATTTTCCCTAGAACTCATTTACTGAATTCTTGATTTATTTGATTTATTTTCTTTTTTAGATGTGCAAGCATAAATCAAAGAGTTAATTAATTGCATCGATTAATGTGTGGGTAGGTTTGATTTTTAATGATGAGTCACATGAGGTGATGACATGGAGTGGGGATAAGTAACATTTAAATATTTATTTTTTATAATTATACATGCCTAGAATTATTTAGGTGTTAATTAACTAATTAATAAAAATTAATTAATTACTTAATCATGGGGTGTAATTAGTGGGGTTAAATATGTCCCTAGTGTAATTAATTGATTGTGGTGATGTTAGTGTAGGTTTTATGATATTAAGGTAGATTGATGAGAATTAATGATGGATTGGATAACAATAAATTAGTGATGACATTAGGGTGTTAGAATTAGGGTGTTTGCATTTTCCCCCTTTGAAAGGGTGCTGTGACTTAATAAGAAGCAACAATTTTTTAAAGAATATAGAAAAAAGTATAATAAATATAGGTGCACGATGTGCCCCTAGTGGCATGATGGTTAAGAAGATGCCTCGAGAGGGATGTGGGGAAGAAAGACACAAATGAGATCTCAAAATGAGAAAAGGGGTTGTAATGGAAAGTTAAGATTAAAATGAAAGGGGTGGGAGGTGAATAAATAGAAAGTGGTGGGATGAATGCATGAATGAATGTTAACTATAGATAGTGAGTTGGAATGAATGTTGAGGAATGAGTGTTTATGAGTGTTGATGATGTGATGATGAATGTTTCCAATCTTGCACTAAATTCTAAATATTTGATCAACCTAATATTTAATATAGAATAGAACATGATGCACCATGATATGAAGAACCACGATGACATTACTGTAATATGTAATAGGACTAACATAGACATAATAATGAAGGAAACACATAAACAATCAATAATAACAAAAGTATATAAAAACATATTATGTTTTATCTTTTATCAAGTTAAAAATCTAATGTTTGGTGATTGACGAAAATGATAGTTTTGACTTTCCCTAAGCAACAATGTATTTGAGGGCGTTGGATTTGGAACAATATATCCCAATAAAGATGCAATGATTTATTTAGAGATTGAACATGGATTTAACAAGACTTAGGACAAGTCATAATGTTTTTTTGGGTTTTTTGAATTTTCTATTTTTAGGGATTTTGTTGGATTTTTTAACAACGATGAGACTATAAATAAGGGGAAAACTAGTTCTAGTATTGGGTAGGGATATGGTAGTAGATGGAATGGTTGAGGGATTCATGATGGATCTCTAAGGACCACATTGCATAAGAACCATGTGCCCACTCATCCGTGCACCATTTTGGCATGTGTTGGCAGGATTCTCTATCAGTTGAAGAACCAAACCAAGATATCGTAGAGTTGATTTAGTTACCATAGAAACATAACACTAGTCTAGGTCAACATAATAAATGATTCTTCCAATTAGAGCTGTAGTAAGAAATAATAAGGCTTTGCATAGATAAAAGATGGCTTGATTAGAGAAAAGGTGTGTTTCAAATAGACATGATCATTGAGTTGTGTTATTTTGGCTCAATATTTATACCACAACATTATAATAGATAAATAGAGCTATGAAGAATATATGAAAATAGAAATAAATTATATAAGGTTTACAAAATAGAGTAACTTATGTAAATGTTATATAGAATATAAAGCATATAAATAATTATGTTTAACAGTTATAACAATAAATATAAAAGGGAAGAGTTAGAGTAATAAATATTATGTTATGTGTATTGTGAATGCATTGATATAAATATAGGCACTAATTATTTTTAAAGTCAATGCTAAAGAATCTAACCAATATTAACCCTTGTGATACATTAGTCTCACTAAAGTTTACCTATTTAACATAAAATTATCTACATGTAACAACTTTAAATTTTATGTCAGCATTTGGTGGCATCACATGGATTTTAGTAGACTAATGTCCAAGGGGAAGTATCATTTGGAGTTATAGAAGCCTATATTAATAGAAATATAAGAGTGGTGGGAATAAACATTGTTTTATTTTCACACAAAATTTAAAAGAATAGGTGAATCATTACTGGAAGTCAAGACAACATTATTTCAATCATAGCAAGAAGAATTTTGGGTTAGTTTTGCATAATTGTTATGGCCTTCGATATTGCAATAAGCAAAATACATAGAAGGGTGCCACATTCATATTAAAATACCTATTAATTAGATTGCAAAAAAGTTTGATGCACTCTAATGCCTTGATACATAATTAATCTTGGCTATTGATCACTAATCCAAGATGACTCTTGATTATATCATCATAGTTTAGGTTATATAGGATTGGATAAGCTTCGACGCTAAGGAAGCCAAGTTTGTTGAAGGAAAAAGGAAAATTTTCTTGAATAAATTACTACTCCTCATTCACAAGTTGTTTTTAGAGAGAGAGAGTTAGTAAAAGAGGGTAAATAGTTTTTCTAGGGCCAGGCACCTAACAGATGGTATGTAAAAATAAGGGGGATCATCAAAATATGTGATTACTTTAAATATCTAGTCTAAATGGTTAAGAGATGTTAAATAAGATAAAGGGAATATGAAATTAAGTATCAAGTAAAAATAAGTAAATTAAGAAGAAAATAAATAATACTAATAGGACATATTAAAGATAGAACTAAGAGATAATGATGAATGAGGAGATGAAGAATCAAATGGAGAATAAGATAATTTAGTCAAAATTTAAGAAAGAGAACAAAAACGAGAAAAAAATGATGAGAAGAATTAAAATAATAGAGATACATGATTTTGCCTCACCATTATAAGACTTAATATTGAAAATCTTGATACTATCCCTCTACCAGAAACATATGAGTTACTATTCATATTGTAGACAAGATAGGTGAAATAAGTAGAATATAAGACCTAATATATCATACTATTATCACTCAGAAGCGTACCCTTGCAAGAACATGTGCTTGTTCTCACTTTTGTTGATACAATGAAAACTCTCCAAGGTGTGGGACCTTATAATTGGAGAGAAATCATAGATGAAGGGATGGTTACCTTTGGTACACTCACTTAATTCTATCTAAACTATTTAATTATGTGCTTTCTTGATTCGGAAAATGGTAGAAGGAGCTATGCTTAAGCTAAAAATAGAAATGAAAACTAAAAATTAGGATGATGCACAAATATTAAAGTCAATTATAGATATACTTAACATAATTTAGAATCTAAATAACTTGAAAACATTTATTTAATCTCATATAATAACTCTTTCAAAATTATACTACACACAGGTCTTGATAGACACCTACAATAGCTTGGGAGGAATGAACAATGGTTGAATTCACTTCTAGATTAGGTAAAAATTAGACTTAGACACTTTATATGACCTATATTATTAATAATTTTATACATAAAGGTGATATATTTAGACGTAAATATAAGAAAATTAATCATTCACTATGTTATATCAATGAATTAAGAACACACTTCATGAACAACTTGTAGATGAAGGAAAATTTACCTCTTTATTGCTTCAAAGGTGAGGTAGTACAAAATATTGACTTAAATTCAGTAATCCAAAGGCATAATATACTCATAATAATTAAAAAAATAATTTACATATATAAAATAATAAGAGATAAAATAAATTTTTTTAGATGAGTCCATGTGCAAGTCTTAGTTCACTCCTGCTTCAATTGAAAATTCAACTCAAACTTGAACTCTACCTTCAACTCCACTTTTAATTACACCTAAAATCTAATGTAGCATTTTAGTTTAAACATTATTTCATGGAATATTTCATGTAATGAGATATTAATGTTGTTATTTCATGTTTTTAAAGTCAAAAGGCTCTTCATGCATCTTGAATCTTGAGTTAACTCCCTGTGATCTTGTATGCAACTTTTGATCTTATTCAGTTAACTATTTTTGGTCTTAAATTAACTCTTTTTGGTATTACATACATATTAAATTTAGAATTTAGTTACCTTTATTTTTATCTTGTATTTTTACTTGATTTTTTTGACTTTTAACTTGGAGTTTGACTTCACTTATCTTGACTTGTAACTTGCATGCAACTTGACTTTTTGATTTTTCTAAATTTAACCCAAAGGGGGGTGTAGTAAGACAGAGATTGCATGTTGACCTTCCAAGAGGTATTTTTCATGAAATTATGGCCTAAATTATTTTAAAAAAATTGAAATCAAATTCTCCACTTTTTCATGTTTTGAACACCATTTTTGTATGTTTTGAACTCCACTTTTCTAGGGTTAACTAAAGATTCTTTCTGTTGACTTGACTTATTCTAAATTGAGCCAAAAGAGGGGTGACCTATAATTTATAAATTTAAATATATTAAGATATATTATGGATATAATACCAATTTAAAACCCTAAATTATATTTAAAAACTCTTTCATGTCAAATTTCATGATATTTCATTGAATCAAACTCAAAATATACACTTTTTGGTGTTGACTAACTTGCACAATTTTATTTCTGAATGCATGTAGGTCTATGTTTTTCCATTTTATTGAGATTTATGAGACCTAAATATCTAATTATTATTTTATTAGTACCATTATTAACCACTATCATAATTAAAACTATTTTATGTGCTCAACTAATATTTTAAACCTCTCAAAAAATGTCTTTTTTGGCTGTCTCTCTTGCTTGCTTAAAACCCTGATGTTTGTACTTTTATATTTACCCATCATTTGCCATAAAATTTTGATTTAATAAAGTTTATAAAGATATTATACTACCCTTAAAATCTCACACCACCTTTATATTTTAACAGATAACTAAAAAATATGAACATATTGCTTAATACTGAGCCATTGGGGTTTAAGAAGGGTTTTAAAACACCTATTATTTTTATTGATTGTTCATAAATTTAAGTCAATAAAAATTAAAATAAATTTATGGAATATTTAGATAATAGGGTCCTAAAAATATTCCTAGTAACATTTTATGCAAATCTCTTCACCTTCATGTACCGAGCATCTATAAATTGCCTTCACTAGCTTGCAGAATAGCTAGTTAGAGGAATTAAAAAAACCTTTATCAAAATTTGGGCTCATGATTTATTTTTGAGAATTATTTTGGTCTGATAAATGTCTTATTATGTTTTTAATACCTTTTTTTACCTTTAATCCATGAATTGAGTCTTCTTGAAAACCTACACAAATAATTTTGATCAATGATGGCAAAATTGTCAACATTCTTGATGACTTTAATGGGATGTTTTCCTACTAAACTCTTATGAATTATATATATATATATATATATATATATATATATATGAATTAATTAAAACATTACCAAATATTAAACTTAAATTTTTTTCTTTAAGTAATTATAATACTTATACATAAGCACTTATTGAATTGAAAACTAGAACAACTACCAACTCAAAAAGACGTATAAGATAACACTAAGAGGAATGTGAAAACTAAATATAGTAATAGAAATGTGCATAATGGAACTTGGAATAAATTTAAAATCTAAAAATAATATGCACAAAATTCAATATCCACCTAGATCAAAGCAAAAAACTCTCAGTTCCTTTCCATGTGGTTGATGAAGATGACTAAAAAATTATTGTTTAAGTGTCATTCTGGTTGGATTAGCTCTTTTCTTGATTATCAACCTATTTTAATTATTTATAAGTGAATAGATTAAATAAAACATACATTAAATATAAACATACTCTTTTTTTATTCAATACTCACCTCACATTTATATTCAACATTGACAAGGCTCTCCCATATAACTACATTTTGATCCATAAGAACAACTACAATTTCAGCCTCTAATAGCTCATTAAAATAATATTCTTGGATTTATGTGACATCTTTATATATGACACATTGATTGTAAACTTCTAATTTATTTTCAATATATTCATCAATTTCTTTTTTATCCTCACTTGTAACTTCTTCATCTTTACTTAGTTCATGCACAAGGTTGCTACCTTTTGAAATCACTGTTGCAATCTCACTAGATGCTACCATATCTTCTGGAATATCTTCATGATAGGATTATTAATGATCACTTGTTACTATAATTTGATTTTTTAATGGATCCTTAAGGGTTGAAACATGACCTCCTTTTATACCAAATTAAATCCCATTTGACTAACACAACTCTTGTTCATCCTCTCTTGACAAATTCTCCTCTTCACCTACATGTTCTTATTTTTTCTTCCATAAAATAGGTTATCCTTAAAAAAAGGATATGGTGGGAGGGAAATATACTTCATTTACTTGTTTGAAATCTCTTAGGGTGTCCTTAAAACTTGAGACTTTAGCAGTACTAGGCTAATTATGATGTTATTAAAGGAATGGAGAAGAGAATTGAATTGAAGATGTTGTGTTATTCTATTTCCACTCTTCAATTACCTTTTCCAACTTGGATGTGTATTTAACTTCATGTATGGATGCAACTTGAAGGATGGATGGAGGACATAAAGGGTCATTAAGATGGATTTGAGGTTTAGATGTAATAGTTTCATTTATTATTTATTTTAAAGAAGAGAAAGAAACTTGTGTTAGAGCTTCATGCTTCATACTTCTCTCTCCATTCAAAAATCAACCTCTTATATTCATCTTCATGGATAACTTGATTTTAAGGGATGGGTGGAGAACTCAAGAAACTTGCAATTTTTTTTAGTTTGGCTTCAAAAACTTTCTCCACCTCTTCATTTTGGATTGGCACAGGAAGAGGCTCTTTCTCAAGCGTAAGCATGGCATAATTAGGGGTATTAATCCAAGAAGGTTTACAAGATGGAATGGTCTTAGGATCTTAGGGATGAGTGAGTAAATATTGCATAACATCACTATATGTATTAAATGAGTCTGTCTCTTGCTGATGTATATAGGCTTGATATGCAAGATCTTATTTATACCTATTATATTTCTCTTCCATATCAATCTCTATGAATTATCTCTCAAAGTCAAATATCATCTCTTGCACACTCTTTTCGAACTTATTATAAAGAACATGATTTTGGCAAGGCTGATTGGAAACATTAGGGGTGGGAAGGGGGTAAATATCATGAGAATATTGATATCTTTCTACTTCAGTGATACTTGAGGTGAAACCATAAATATTATCATCTTGATATGAGGGATATGAAGGTACAAAAACTATATTTTAACCAAAAGATGATTAGGATACATATCAATTGATACTCTTGAGGAAATTCTACTTAAATAAATTGTATATAAGTTGAAGTCACTAGATACTAAATATTTGAGTAATTTATTTTCTATAAATTACTAAAATTAGTACCAGTTTTTAACAATATTCTAATCTATATTCCTATCAGGCGTATTAGAAACTATTATCACTCAAAAGTACACCTTTATAAAAACGTGTGCCTATTCTCACTTATATTGATATAATAGAAAATTTCCAAGGTTTAGGATATTATAAAGAGAGATAATATCTAGATTAAGGTCAGATTCCATTTGGTACACTCACCTAACTCTATCTAAACTATCTAATTCTATGCTTTGTTGACTAGAACAAAGGGTAGAAGTTATACTAAAGTTGAAAATGAAAATAAAAAATAAAAATTGAGGTGATGTACCAATATTAAATTAAATTATACCTATAAATTAAATAATTTGGAATCTAAATAAATTTTACACATTCACTTCATCTTCATACAATAACTCTTGCAAAATTATTTCACACAAACGTCTTGACAAACACCTACACTAGCTTGGGATGAATGAACAATGGTTGAATTCACTTATATATTAGGTATAAATTAGACTTATACACTATATATGATCTTCAATAATATTTATTTTATGCATAAAAGTGATATATTTAGATATAAATATAAGAAAAACAATCATTCACTAAGTTCTATCAATGAATTAAGAACACACTTCATGAACAACTTGAAGATGAAGGAAAATTTGGCTCTTTATTGATTCAAAGGTGAGGTAGTACAAATATTTTATATATTTTCAGTAATTCAAAGTCTTAATATTCTGATAATAATTAAAAAATTAATTAAAATATATAAAATGAGAATAGAGAGATAAGATAAGACGTTCTAAATGAGTCCACATGCAAGTCCTAATTTACTCCTATTTCAACTAAAAATTCAACTCAAAATTGAACTCCACCTTCAAATATGATGTATAATTTTATTTTAAACATTATTTAATTTAATATGACATGGTAGGATAAAATAAGGCTATTCTTATATGTTTGAAAAGTCAAATGGCTCTTTATGCATCTTGAATCTTGAGTCAACTCCCTATGATCTTGCATGAAATTTTTGATCTTTTTTAGTTAAATATTTTTGGTATTGAATGCATCTTAAATTTATACTTAAGTTACCTTTATTTGTATATTTTATTTTTACTTGAGCTTCTTGACTTATAACTTGGAGTTTGACTTCATTTATCTTGACTTGCAACTTGCATACAACTTCACTTTTTAACTTTTCTAAATTTAACCTAAATGGAGGTGTAGTAAGAGAGATATTTCAAGTTGAAATTCCAAAGGGTAAATTACATTAAATTTTTTTCTAAAATATTGACCAAAACTCTAACTCATCTTCTCCAATTTTGCATATTTTAAACTCCACTTTTCTAGGGCTAATTGAAGATTCTTTTTGTTAACTTAACCTTTTCTAAATTTAACTAAAAGAGGGGTGACCTGTAATTTGTAATTTTTTATATATTAAAGAATATTAAATACATTATACTATTTTTAAACCTTTAAGGACATTAAAAAAACTTCCATGTCAAATTTCATGAGATTTAATTGAATAAAACTTAAAATATGCACTTTTTGGTGTTAACTAGCTTGCACAATTTTATTTATGAATGCATGTAGGTATAAGTTTTTCTATTATATTAAGTTTTATGAGAATTAAATATATCATTATTATTTAATTAATACTATTAAAAATCACTCTCATAATTAAACCATTGGATGTGCTCAACCAATCTCTTAAACCTCTCAAAAATTACTTTTTTTGACTGTTTCTCTTGCTTGCTTAAAACTTTGATGGTTGTACTTTTGACTTTATTCATTATTTTCTCTAAAATTTTTATTAAATAAGGTTTATAAAAGTATTATATTCCTCATTAGATATCACACCACCCTTATTTTTCAATAAAGAACTCAAAAATGCAAACTTACTGCTTAAAACTTAGCTATTAGGGTTTAAGAAGGGTTTTAGAGCACCTATTATTCTTAACAATTGTTAATAAAGATAATTAATAATAACCAAAAATAAATTCATATAATTTTAAGGTCATAAGGGTATACAAATCCCTCTAAGACCAATCGATCCAAATCCTCTTCACCTTCAGGTATCGAGTATCTAAAAATTAGCTTCACTAGCTTGCATAATAGCTAGTTAGAGGAATAAAAGAAATATCTATTAAAATTTAGACTTATGATTTTTTCCTGGGCATAATTTTGATCAATATTGTATGATATTTTAAAGACTATTTTTTATGTTTACTCCATGAATGGAGCCTTATTTAAAATATGCACATAAGCAACTTTGACCAATGGTGGTAAAATTATCAATAAATACATTGGTGAAGGTGGTGAATGACAGGAAATAAGTAATAAAGTAATTAGACATAGTATATAGAGCACCCAAACCATTGTAAAACTTGGGTATAGAAGACCAATCAGTCATGAGTATTTTGACCCAAAGTGGACAAGGTCTACAAAGTAGTAAAATAAGTGAAGAGATGAAGATTAAGATAGGAGATGTTAATTATGTAGTAGAACCAAGGGAGGATATATTATCCATAAAAATCAACCTAAGAATAATTATTAAGAAAGAAAATTTTATAGATAATACATAAGAATAGATAAAATATGAGGGAGATGATAAAATTCAAGAGAAAGGTGATTTAGAGATAGGTATTGGTAGCCACAATAAATAAATACAACAGAGAAATAAGGAAGAAGAAACTTTAATAGAAAGAGGATTCCTAAGTGAAAACATGGGATATGAAGTATAATTAGAGATAAAATATGAGGAAGAAGAGATCTGAAGTGATGTGAACCCCCCAAACCCCAACTGTAAGAGCCTTTGATATGAAATGAACTCTTTAGACCAATCACCATCCTCCATGCCACTTCATAATAGATGTGTACACCCATCTCTTAGAAGAGACATAATTATTGGATATAAGGTCGAAAATAAATATAAAAGACATAAGCAAGAGATTGAGAATAAAGAGAATTTGTAGGGAATCAGGTGAAAATATTAGGAAGAAGATACTCTTAGGAAGAATTAAAAAAAGATAAAGGCTGTAACCAGAATTTGGTTAGACAACAAAAAAACAAGTAGAAGCAAAATTATGATAGTACTGCAAGAGCAAGCACTGTTGATAATTTGGCATCCCAGGATAAATATCAACCCCTATAGTTTAAAAATTTTCTTGTCATGTCTCCTAACCTAGGAGGTTGGCCATATTATGCCTTTTAAAGTCCTCAAAATGGTCTTTTCAACCCTTGGTTAGTTTTGTTTAAAGTTATTTTGATAAAATTAAGGTAAATGTCATTTTGACCTTATGTTGTCTAGTCACCTCATGGCATGGTCAAGTGGGTTAAAGAGTGTTAATAGGTCTAGGGGATCAATTTGAGTCACCTAGCATGTGTTAAAGTCATATTATTCTTCTTCAAGTCTGTACAAGTACCCAAAAGGGTGGTAACCAACTTTTTTAATGCTTCATATCCTTTTGAAGATGCTTTCTTAATTAATTACAATGTTCAAAATAAGAATGTTGTAAGAAAATGACAAGTTTATGGAATAAAAAAGAGATGGACACATCATTACATGTCTATACAAGCATTTACAAAACTTTAGAGGAACTCGACATATCATCTCCATCAGTTTTCAAATAGAATGGACATTTTCATAGCAGGAAGAGAAGGATTTTAGTTTTATGTATAGGTTTTTCAGAGTAAAATCATATTCAAGAACATGCATGGATATTTTATGCCTCCCAATCCTAGATCCATGATTTGGATGGTGGTTCAATTCAAAATAAGTAAAAAACTGATCCCTTCTCACCATCATTCTCCTTGGCATCTCAGAAAATCCAATCAGGTTCTTGCTCAGTACAAACATGGGAGATAAAATGATGACCTAAGATTTTGGGTAGAGGAGGGGACCCTAGTTCTTATAGATATGGATTAAAAATATAGCTAGATCAGGCATTAGTCATGAAACTCAAGAAAATTCATAAGAACATAACAAGTTAAGACAACTCTTTCGACGAGGTTTGGAAAATGATAATTAAGAGCTATTAAAAGAAAACACATAAATCACCTTATTAAGAGCATCCCATCACCAAAATACAGCTCAAAATGTGATTTTACCTTGATTTGGTCATTAAGTCTTTGTCAATGATGCAAGACAAAGTTCCTCCATCATCTCTTGTGCACCAATGAAACGAGGCTCATGATATGAAAATCAATGTTGTGCCTTTCTTGAAGTTATTCTATTGCAAATTAAGCATAATAAACACCACACACAAATGGATTGTGGAGAGAATTATGCATAATAATTTTACATAAGTGAAGCTTAAAAATGGTGGTCTTGACCCTCCTATTTATAGATTTTTGAATTTGATCATGATTAACCATGACCATCCATCTTGAGATAAAGATGTGTGGCCATGAATAAATATAATTTCAGATATTTAACCCATAAATAACCTCATAAATATTTGGAAGGAAGGGGTATTAAAGAGGCATGGGAGGCCATAAACTTTATATTTGTTGTATTTATGGCTTATATATGCCACCTCACAAATGATGTCATTTGATGATGCAAATATTAAGAATCAATTTCCAACTAAAAGATATGCAATAACTTCCATGTATTTTTCACTTAAGATCTTGATTTAGATTAATTTTTTTAAGTGATATTAATCAAATTTTATGTAATTCTTTGGAAATTGGTTGCACATAATTAATCAAACTGGTCAAAATGTCATATTACTAGGTCATAATTTGACTAGAGTGGAATTAAAAGGTGATGTTAGTTGCATACATATCAATATCCTATTTAGGATATTGTCAACACAAAATAATATATGCATATTCCATGTGCTTTCAAATTAGAAAAAAAGTGATCTAGAGCACCAAAATACATTTTCATCATTTTGACTCAATAATTTGATAAAAGTTAATAATCACATAAAATGCATTACCTCATTTAGGGATACATTAGCCTAAATCATCGCTTATATATGAAAAAATCAAACTATTTAGCGCATTTTAGTGATTTTGGCTCAAATTATGCATTTTCACAAATTTTGAATAAGATTGACAATTTCAACATAATGGTGTTAGGAATTAGATGTCTACATTTTGCCCCTATTTGAAAAGGCATGGCGATACATTTAAATGAAGAAATATTTTTTTTAAAGAAAAGAGTGGTATTGAATAAGTTGGAAGTAAATGACCCATGATGCCCCCTCAAGAAGACATATAGGAAAGGAAGAGAAGGATGGAGACTCTAAAGGAGAGAAAAAGTTAGATTAACCCATGGGTCAAATTAAATCCATATGAGATAATGTTTGAACATGTTGATTCTTAATTATCAAAATATAATTAGAATATAATGGGCTTTAAATATTGGGGGAAGTGGGAAAGATACAATCCAAAAATATAAATGACACACTTTAAACACACCTAAATCTAGGGTGCAAGTTGTGCACTTAGGAACTGATCAATCTTGAGGTAAGTTGTACATGAGAAAATTTATAAAACAAGGGTACAAGTCTATAGAGATTGTAATTAGAAGAAATAGGAGCGCATTGCTCTAGAGAAAATAAATAATAATGTGCCTTAGTAGAAAAAATTTGATCGATTAATAAAATAAATTTGCCTCGATTGGGCAAATTTTGATCACTAATAATTAATTGTTGCCCAGTAAGGATGTATTAGATTTGTGACTAGTTCAAATATTGTTTCCTTTTAGAAAAAATTGGTAAGCATGGCTCAAGGATAGAACCTATTACATAGATTAAATATGAGCAAGCATAAACGTAGATAAGATGGTCTAGTGACTGAAATAACCAATAATAATTAGGTATACGAGGATGCACAAAGTGATGAAAGAGATGAAAAGAAGAATAAAGATGACCAAGCTGACTTGAGATATTATTATGTATCCAAATGCTTCCTACATAGTCTAAATAGACCTCAAGAAAATGTAGTTCACCCAGAAGTGGGAGAGAATGGAATGAGGGATAAAAAAAAACTAGCCACTGTGTGATTAGACTCATAATGTATGCCAAAAGATGCACATCTTGCATAAATTTAGGTGCAAGATAAACCATTGCTACCTAGTTTCATTGGTGCACTTGAGAGTTATTCTTCAGAGCTGCATTGACTTTTAGAATTGGATCCAAAGCACTAGGTGCTTGTTATAACAAAATGAAATTATGCATCATAGTATGATTAAACTATAATGACATTGTATTTAAATTGTGATGAGCCATTTCAAATGTGAATATTTATAACTAAGGATAACGGTAAGAACTACCAATACCAGAGTTTCAACTATTTAGATTTAAACAAAAACAAATAAAAATAAAAAAAACACATAAATGAACCTATCTTAAAATCAAGATATGGACAATTAGGATTTAAGTAGGAACAATAATGTAGAAAAACATGAATCAAGATATGAATAATCAAGATCCATGGTATACTAATAAGAAGTGCTTGAAAAATAAAACAAAAGAGCAAGACAAAATAGAAACACAAAAGATGAAAGAAGAAAAAATAAAGGAAGAGAAATAAAATCAAAACAAAAGAAGAGATAAGAAAGTACAACACACAACACCAATAAAAATCAAATAAGCACACACAAACAAAAGTTAGTCACAATATTAGTGCGGTTTGAAAATAAATTTTCATGTATGTGTAATAGAGGCATTACATTCTACAAAAATATAACAAAAACAAAGATACAAAGTTGCCCCCAAGTGGTAGGGAAACAACACAAAATAAATGGGAGAAAAAGAAGAAAATGAAGGGGGTGGCCGAGATGACTCCAGATGTACAAGACAAGTGGATGTTGCCTACGTAGTTCTATGAATGTAAGATCTAAAATGAACTTTAGGTCAAATGTAGTTTTCCCAAGAAATGGAATAGAAGAAAATAAATGATAAGAAAACATGGTTGATGTTATAGAGGAAATAAGAAAAATGGATTCGTAAAATGGTAAGAGCGTTTAAATCAATGCTTGCAAAATGTCAAGAAAATGGGATGTGAATAAACAAAAATGCAAGATAATGTTTTTGTTTTTTTTGTTGATCATTTTATAATGTTTTTGGGTTTTTTTAGGATAAAATATGTACAAAAGGCCTAGGGAACTACCCAATTGAAGAGATGCTCATCCATAAGTAAGAGTTCAAATAATAACTAAACCAGCTACAATGGTCCATGCTCATAAATTAATGAGAGAAAGGATCCTACTAAGACCAAAATGTCTACCAAATAGTATCAAAATAATAGAATAATATTTAACATGAGATAACTATGAAAATCCATATAATAGGCAAAAATCCCAAGCTGAAGATGTATCTATATTCACTTGTCTGTAGAAGAAGATGTAAATTAATGTCCACGATGAACTACTTTTTAGAACTTGCATTGAATGTGTTCATAATGCCTATGAGTCATAATCAGGATCATAATTGGCTAATGGATAAAAGATGTTTAGGTTACAATGGCCCAAGGCATGAAAAGAATATGGTTTTAAATGGAATGGTCTAGACTGAATATGGTCCAAAAGAGGATGGTCTAGGGTGGGATAAAATACTAGAAAATGATCCAGAGTGCCAAAAGTTTAAGGCTTTAATTGCCTAGATTTGTAAAAGAATATGGTTCTCAAAATAATGGTCTAAGATAGGTCAAAACAAAGAATATAGTCCATCATGGATTGGTCCAGGATATAATAGTAGGATACAATAACTTTAGCACAAGTTGCCCTGAAGTAAGGGGTCTTGTAGACAATGGCTCAAACAACTGTCAAGCATAGAACCACTTGAGATGCATAATGTTCATTGGTTATAGAAGTTTTTTTCCACCCAAAGTGGCCAATTGATATGCCCTTGATCCATAATTTTCAATGATAACATAGGGTCCAAGCCAATTGGGTTAAAACTTACCCTTTTTCTTGCATTCAACATTTATGTTCTTCTAATTCTCTTTCAAGACCAAATCACAAATATCAAACTCCCAATGGAGAATACGCTTATTTTAGCTTCTTTAAGATCTTTTCTGATAGGCTTATAAGTTTTCTAGGGCATCCAAATGCTTACCATTAAGAAGTTCTAGGTCTTACAATATAAAGACTCTATAATCTTCATCATCTTCAATATTCTCTAATGAAACTTGTAATGAAGGCAACTCGATACACACACACACACACACACACACACACACACACACACACACACACACACACACACACACACACACACACACACACACATCAAAATAATAGATTCTATGCCATAAATAAGGGAGTATGGAGTGGATGTTATGGGGGTTTGATGACTAGTGATAATCCCATAAGGTAGGAAAAATTTGCAAGTGCTAATTACGTCCAACATAATTGAAAATATTCTTGAGAATGGCTACAATGGTTTTTTTTGATGTCTTGACTTGACCATTGACTTATGGGTTATATGGTGTGGATTTCTTGTGCTTGATTTTGACCTTTGCACAAAGGTCTTTAACATCGCTATTTACAAATTATTTTCCATTATCAGATATAATGTGTGCTACAATGCCATATCAACAGATGATATGGTAATGTATAAACTTGGAAATCTACCTATCATTAACATAAGTGAGAGGAATGAACATGTCTATCCTGGAAGTGGTGGGTAATATTGGGTATGTTGACAATGTGGAGAATGAGAAACTCAATGATCTTATCAAATCAATAGTTATGTAAGGGGAGACCTCTCTGACTTTGGTCTTCCCGTGGCTTGTGTTTTGTTTTTGTCTGTTGTTCTCGGCTGTGCCATCGTCTCTCTAAAGGCATTTTTTGTTTGTTTGCCTTCTTGAATTTTTTGATTGTATAGGGTTCAGCCCCTGGTTTGCTACCTTACTTTATCAAAAACATAAGTGAGAGGAATGATCTCAATCCACTTAGTAAAATACTCAATAGTAGCTAAAATATGTTTATGGCCATTTGAAGATGTTGGGTTTATTTTCATGATGAGATCAAGGCCCCAAGTAGAAAATGGCCATGGTGTTGTGATTGGTACTAGTGGAATAGAAGGTGTGTGTATAAAATTTCCATTTTGCTAACAAGGAACACACTTTGTTACATAATTTCAAGCATTTATCTCCATTTTTGGCCAATAATAACATGTTCTGAGGAGCTTTTTAGCTAAGACTACATCGTTGGTGTGGGGCTCACATATTTCTTCATGAACCTCCTTAAGCCCTATCTTGGATTCTCTCAAAGTTAAACAAAAAATTAGCATTCCATCATAGCCTTTACAATAAAGCATGTTTTCAAGGGGGGTTATAATGGGCTATGTAATGAAGGAAAATTTTTTGATGGTTATTGGAAAGGTCAAGTGGAAAAAAGTGACCGTGAAAATAATTATAAAAGTCTTGGAACCAAGGTAGATTAGGTGGGGGATTAGGAACAACAATGGTGTATACCCTTTCTAAATCTACAAGATGTGTAGGATGAAAAATATTTTCAATGAGAAACTGATACTCTTTATCACTATTTTCAATCTATATCATGGACCCAATTATTTCCATTACATTGATAGATCTGTTATTGGCCCTTGGTACTTATTAAAACTATAGAGATTTAAAATGAGATATGAAATTATACATAATTTTCTTGTAAGGTACAAGCTTGTCATCTATAGTGTGATATTGATCAGTGGTCTGATTGATAATCAATTGGGAATCACCATAGACCATTAACTTCCTAATATCCCACTGTAATGCAAGATGAAATCCTATAACAAGTGATTTATACTTGGACATATTATTAGTATAATGAAAATTAATATGAAATGCTTTGGGAATCATATCCCCTTATGGTGTAATCAACAATATGCTATCTCCAGATCTAAGAGAAGTGAAGGAACCATAAAAATATAGCTTCCATTACTTAGGCTCATGTTGCACTTATTCCACTGTCATGATAGAATCATATGGAAAGTCAAATCTGAAGGGTTTAGTGTCTATAATAAGGGCTTATGATATTTAATCAATAATAACCTACCTTTTGATATCTTTCTAATTTTGATACTCAACATCAAACTTGCTTAAATGCATGACCCATTTGGCCATGCAACCTATGAGAGCTACTTTGGATAATAAAAATTTGAGAGGATCCACGTTAGCAATAACAATGGTTTTATTGTTTAGCATAAAATGTAACAAATTTTTGGAAGCAAACACCATAGATAAACATTCCTTCTTAATAGGCATATAATTATGTTTATAAACCATCAGTGTGTAGCTTAAATAATAAACTACATGTTTTTAACCTTGATCACTAGGATGAGCCAAAAGTGCCCCCAGTGCATGTTAAATCATTGAAATGTAAAAAAGTAATGGTTGTCTAGATATTGGTGATATCAAAATTGATAGGTTAGCTAAATATGTTTGAGCTTTATGAATGATAATTGGCACTCTTGATCCTATTGAAACATGACCTATTTCTTCAAGAGATGTGTAAATGGGTGGCACTTATATGCCATTTGAGAAATGAACCTGCTTTCGAGCTATTTAAGATTTGAAGGTGGAGGCATTTTAACAATGGCCTTGACCTTAGTAGGGTCAACTTTGATCCATTTTTGTGATATAATAAACCCTAGAAATTTTCTTGAAGTGATGCCAAAGACACACTTCTTAGGATTTAGGTAGACTTTATATTCATGAAGTCTCTTAAAGATTCTCCATAGAGTGTCAATATATCCAACACATGTTCTTGATTTTTCTAGGATATCATCAACATAGTCCTCAACAATATCATGCATTATGTCATAGAATATGATAGGCATAACACAATGATAAGTGGCTCCATAATTCTTCAAGCCAAATGACATGACTTGATATCATAATGTTCCTCACATGGTGGTGAATGCAATCTTGTATTGATCTTTTTAGGCTATCTTGATTTGATTGTGTCTGTAAAATCCATCCATAAGGGATAGCATCTCATACCCATTAGTAGAGTCAACAATCATGTTGATGTTGGGCAAAGAAAAATTATCTTTAGGGTATGATTTGTGGATGTCTTTGAAATCAATACAAAGATGTATACCTGATGGCTTTTTGCTAACTAAAAATATGTTTGATATCCATTCAAAATAGTTTGGTGGTCTAATGAAGCTTGCTCCTAATAAATTCCCCATTTCTACTTTTACCAAAGGAATGATGCATGGATGCATCTTCCTCAATTTTTATTTAATTGGTTTGACATCTAGATGGACAACAAGTTGATGAACAACCAAGTGAGGGTCTAAGCTTGGCATATCTAAATATGCCCATGCAAAAATATGAATAAAATCCATCAAAATGGATATAATGTGATCTCATTTTGCTTCATTAAGGGAATATCCAAGGTAAATAATTTTGGAATTCTCATATGTTCGTAGGTTCACTTTAACAATATTTTACACAAGAAGTGTAGAACCATATTTTAGAATAGTAAGCAATGTGTGATCATTATCATCTTGTTCTGCTATAATTTCTTGTTATTCCTCCCAAATCTCTAGATAATGTGATGAATCTAAATCTACCAAATTAGGTAATGGACATCTAGTAAAAACCTCAAAATAGTCAAAATCAAGATGCTCAAAGACTTGATGTTCTAACATGATGTTAGTACTGTCTATAGAGTTAGGACTTGATGGGGCTTGTGCATCCTTTGGGGATGAGCAAAATTTTTCATCCTAGAGTGCCTAAATTAGGTTTTCACTCAAGGTCCTATCTTTTTCTTTAATTTTTCCCTAATTAATGAGTTCCTCAAAGAGGTTTTTACCCAAAGATCTCAATATTTTTTTTATGACCAATAAAGTTTGCATGATCTCCAAATTAAGTAGACGGATCCAAAGAAAAATCAAATCCTGATTATGATCATCAATAGGTAATTCATCTATTAGGCTCATATACTCTACAATTTATTCTTCATTCTATAATTCATCAAGGCATATGACCAAATTTTACTAGTCCCAATCAATGAGTTCAGGATGGCAAAGGCATAGGGAATAATGGGCTATTATGGTCATAATGGTAATTTGAATCAAATAAATTTGTGTCAACAAGCTTTTCAAAAAATCTATAATGGGATGCTACATCACTACCAAGAGTATCATCACTAGTTGATTCAGAAGAATCACTATCAAAAGTCATGAGGTCACCCTTAAGTGGTATAAATTCAAGACTGTGATTCAAATTAGGTATTCTAGCTGATAAAGGTTCTAGGATTCCTTCTACTCATGGGCTAAGGCCTCTTCTTGTATAATCAAAATTATCCATGATACAATTAGGGATAGGATATTTTGGATTCTAAAAATAATAAACAATACCATTAGAAAATAACTAGTTTCCTTTAGTAAAAGCCTCTTGATCCTATTTTGGTGAAGTAATAGGTGCAAATACCATTGGTGGTTTCTTTATTTCTTTCTTTTGCTACTAGATCAAGTTGGGTCTATTAGGGATTTTGGATGGTTTGGGTTTACCAAATGTTTTGGGAGATTTTGACAACTTAGAAACATGGAAGGCTTTCTTAAGATGGTACATAGAAATGCCCACATCTTACATAATAACCTATTTTACAAGAGTTGTAGGAAATAGATCAACCAAAGTGGATGCAAGGTCACTAGGGTTGATATAATTGGATTTTAGTGGATGTGAAACTATTTCCTTATTATTTTTGTAATGAATTTAGAACCAGGATAATAGTTATAATTTCATAACTTAACCTTTACATGTTTACAATAATGATAAGGTTGTAGATAAGTAGGAATAGTAACCTCGATCCCATCATGGGGAAACTTAAGGCACTGATACAAGGTGGACAGAATGACCTGTACATCATGGATCCAAAGATGACCAAGAATTATGTTAAAAGGAAACTCAATATCCACAATATGTAACAAAGTATGATGGGACATAGACCTAAAAATGATTGAAAAACAAATTATACCAAAATATTCCCTCTTAGCATTATTGTAAGCCTTTATGGTGATCATCTATAGCTGAATATCCTTCATAGTGTAGCCCAATATTTGTACCAATTTGAGGGATACTATGTTCAACCCTGAACCATTGTCTATAAGAACTTACTTGATCTTATTTTTTTCAATGACTACCTCAATATATAAGGGGTTGTTATGGTTCAAACCAGGAGTAGACATGTATTTTTGATCAAACATGAGCTATCAAGACAAAGACAAATGTCCTACAAGTGTTTGAAACTATTCAGGATTAATATCTTAGTTAACAATGGATTGTTACAAAAGGTCATTCAAAATAGTTATATGGACTTGAGACATATGAAAAAGATATAAAATAGAAATATGCATAGGGGTTTTACTTAGTTGGTTTGATAGTCTATATGTCTTTTCAATAGTAGGATGAGATGGTTTAACCTTAGATAGTACAATGTTTATCTTTGGATCCAAAGGCACAATGTTCACATTGGGTTTAATGTTAGAATAAGAAGAAAGCAAAGGCCCTGAAGAGTAACTTGTGAGTGTCTAGTTTTGATTGTGCAATCTAGAGGTGACTGTAAGACTATATTACAAAGTTGGTTAGTCAAACATTAGTCAATAAATCCATGAAAATTGCATAAAGAACTTAACAAACTAAACCAACCTATTCCAACAAGGTTTATAAATAATAATGAAGGATAAATTAAAGAAATTAATACCAATTACCTTCCCATGTGATTCCACCATCTTAGAGTGGCTCCAAACATATTTTCCCCCTTAATCTAGTGTTCTTGTCTTTGTCAACAATGGATGGCAAGATACTCCATTGTCTCAAGATCACTATGCATAACCTAGGCTCAAGATAAGAAATCTAATTTGCCTATCAAATGAATCTTGAAAATAAAACACATTGATCAACACAAAATATTGTGGAGATAATTCTGCATTATAAGTTTACAATAATTTAGCTTCTAAAACTGATGTTTTATGCCCTTCTATTTATAGATTTTCCAAATGGACTGAGATCAACCATGACCATCCATCTCAAGATTAAGATGTGTGGCCATGAATTAATATAATTTTTTTAATTAAATCCATAAATATCCTCATAATGATTTGGGAGGAAGGGGCATTAATTAGGCATGGGTGCCCATAGACTTGATATTTATTGCATTTATAGGTTATGGATGCCACCCCAAGATCATGTCACTAGGTGATGCAAATATTGAGAATCAATTTCCAATAATAAAAAAATCAATAACTTCCATGGAAAATCCACTTAATATATTGTTTTGAATTAATTATTTTAAAAATTATTAATCAATTTTGGTGCAATTCTTTATAAATTAGTGCACAATTAATCAAAGTGGTTAGAAAGTCATATTACTAGGTTATAATTTGAGTCAGAAAGAATTAAAAGGTGATGTTAAATGTGTTAGGATTGTTATCCCATTTAGGATGTTGTCAACACAAAATAACAAAGGTATGTGATGTGTACTAATGAATTAGAATAAAAAAGTGATCCAAAGCACAAAAAATCAAAATTATCATTTTGAATCAAAATAAATTGATCAAAGTTAGGAATCACATAAAATACATTATCCCATTTAGGCATACATTGGCATAAATTGACACTTGTATATGACAAGCTTGAACCATTTAGCACATTTTTAGTGATTTTGGCCTAAATTGTACATTTGAGTGCAATTCGAGTAAGATTGACAATTCTAGCACAAATGGTGTTAGGAATTAGATGTCTACATTTTGCCCTTATTTGAGAAGGCATATCGAGACATTTAGGTGAATAAACATATTTTAAAAGAAAATAGTTGATAAGAAGAAATGTAAATTACCCATGATGCCCCCTTGAGAGGACATACTAGGATGAAAGAGAAGGATGGACTCTCAAAAAGAGAGGGAAATTGAGATTAACCCATGAAATAGATCATATATAGATGAGCTAATACTTGCATGTATGGTTACCATCAATGATCAAAATATAATTAGAGGTATAATGGGCCCCAATATGGGGGGCATGGGAAGGATTAAATCCAAACATATAAGTGACACCCTTTAAATTTAGCCAATTTGAGAGTGCAAGTTACGTGCTTATGAAATTGATCAATCCTGAGAAAAGTTACTAAAATATTGCTATCATGGGAAAATGTGTGGAGAGATTAGAATTAAAGGAAAATGGAGATCATGGTATCCAAAAGATGATAAAAATAAGTACCCCAATAGAGTAGATTTAATTGTGATAAGATAATTTTATCCCATTAGGGCTAATTTTGATCATTGATAAAGAATAAATAATGACTTACCCTTGTAGGGATGATTTATATTTGTTAACTAGATCAAATTTTGTGCCCCATCATGGTCAAGTTGGCAATAAATTCACTCAAAGATATAACCTAAAACATAGATTAAAATGAGCTGAAGCAAACATAAATGTGATGATATAATGGCTTATAAAGCCATACAAAACCAAGCAGATAAGGATGCAAAAAGGGATGAAAGAAATGAAAAGAGAACAAAGATGGATAAGTTGACCCTAAATATGTAATGTATCTAAGTGCTTCATACATAGTCCAAATGAACCTCAAGCCAATTTAGTTCACCCAAAAGTGGGAGAGAATGTAATGAGGAATGATGAAAATTGGCCAAGAGTTGATTAGACTCATGATGTATGCTAAGAGATGCACATCTAAGCATAGAGTTAGGTGTAAAATGTATAGAGCCTAGTTTATGGATAGTGATCTTGAGATCTACTCATTGGAGCTATGTTTATGTTGAGACTTGATTCTAGAGAAAAAAGTGCTTGCTATAGAAAAAGAAATTAGGCATTATAAGTATGAATAACTCATAATGACATGTCATTTCAAGTGCATAGAGCTAGTTTAAATGTGAATACCTATAACTAAGGGTAATGGTAAAATAAAGACCAAAACTAGAGTTACATCTATTTATATTTAAATAAAAAAATAAAATCAAAGAAAAAGATAAACATAAACAAATATAACTTAAATCAAGATATGAACAATCAAAATTCAAGTAGGAACACTATGTTTAAAAAAAAAGCAAGGACAACTTGATAACATGAGATCAAGATAAAAATAATCAAGATCTATGTGGACCATCAAGATGTTATTGAAAAAAAATAAGAGGACAAGACCAAACAACAAAACAGACGACCAAACAACACTAACAAAAATCAAATAAACAAAATGTTTTTGAGTTTTCAAAATGTTATGAATTTGTTTTTGGAATTTTTCTAAGTATCTCAACTCATTTGATAATTAAGAGATACAAAATGGTCTAGCTCATCAAATGGTGAGAGCACACCAACTTAAATTTCTCATAATATGGTGAGAGCGTAATAAAAGGGGGATTAAGTTGAAATCAACATGAATAAAGCACAACATATGTAATCCCATAAAGACCTCAAGTCACAGTAATTTTGCCTACATAAAAGGTGATGAAAAACTAACTAGATCACAAAAAGTTTTCAAATAAAGGTAAATGACAAGGCAAATGATAATAATAATGACCAGATGATGCAAAAATGCATGATAAAAAGGAGTTGTACCTAATTTACCCATAGACAATTATAATTATGAAATAACATCATAATTCTAATTTTCCTAAAGGTAGTTATAATCAAAGGTATAAAAAACAACGCTAATTTACCCATAGGTAGTTATAATCAGTGATACCAGATAAGATGATAGATGAAAGATAAATTTATAGATAAAATGTAACACTACTTATATAGATTGTCATTCAACACGGTATTATAAAACTATTGAAATTATATCATAATCCATTGCAAAAAGTGCAGGATGAAAAAAAGAACCAAGATTAAAATGGGGTAAGGAGGACAGCCAAAAACAAGCCTTAGTCAATAGTAAAGACATGGTATAATAAAATGGTATAAGGAAAATGATCAAAAGACAATTGGCTAGAGTGGCAACAAAGTTTCCCCCAAGTGATGATTGGATTGTTTTTTCAAAAAATGGCAAGATCGTGGCTTAGGTTACTCATAAAATGCTAAGAACATTCAATCTTAATCAATTGATCACAAAATGGTGAGAGCGTAGAGAAGGGGTGACCAAGCTAACCTCAATAGAAATTGAACACTTCCTACATAGTCTAGAAGGACCTCAAGTCAATGTAGTTCAAAAAACATAGTAAATGAAACACAATGGTATAATAATGCCTAGAATGAAATGGTCTATATGGTTTCCTCCAAGAGAGAAGGCATGGTAATGGCAAATGGTAAATGAAAAATGGGTCCTACTACTTCTGCTGACATGGAGATGCACATCCTAGTTAATATGTGAAACAACAAAAAAATTATTAGTTATAAAAATTGCTACCCAATTCCCTTTCACAAAAGTTATTATATCAAGAACTTGCTATTGATCGGGATCTCAATAATGTATTAATGATCTTTTTTGGTCATTGATTCTATTTCCTTCAAATTGAGATAAGGTATCTTAATAGCCTCTATCAATTAAAGTGTTGCTAAGAATGGTAAATAATGTTAGGATAAATGATATAAGTGGGTAATGAGTAGGTGGGTGATAATAGGATGTATAATGGATGGGAAACAAATGAAGATCATGACTTTCAATCACATGTAATATTTTTGATTCTAGATTCAACATAATTTTTGTTGTAACAAAGCCAAAGACCTCTGAAGATGCTCTCGATAGGACCACTAGATTATTCTATTGCTTGATCTTAAGAGTAACTACCATCTGATTATGCTGTAGATGGGAAGATATAATGATTTGATATTGAATAACACTTTCTTTATTAAGTAGTAAATAAATTTTATGTTCATCTATTGGTACCTCTAATATGTTTTCACCAATAAATTTATCTTGATTATCCCTTAGTGCCTTTGATAAGGTTTCACAAAGAGATATTAACATTTGGCTTTGATTATATTCTAGCACCTTCGAAAAGGTTTCACTATAAGATGTTGAATTTGATCTTTGCTCATCCCCTAGTGCCTCTAAAAAGGTTTCACTAGGAGATTTTTCTTCTTATGAATGAATTTGGTCTTCATCCCCTTGATATTTTGAACCTAATATGTTTCCATTGATGCATTTCAACAAAGTGTGATTATGTTAGTCTTAATCAATGCTTGTAGGAGGTAGAATGCCAATATAATAGCCATGTTAGGAGGTGATAATGGAATGATGAATGGAAACACAATCCTCATAAAAGATAGTAGGATAATTTGTGTCGATGTTGAAGTAATCTTCCTCAAAAACCATAGAAGGATCACAAATATATTCAAATTTATCTGCAAGGTAATTGTAACCAATGTTGTAACAACCATGACTATACTCTATTTATGAAGTCAAATCCAAGTCAAGGGATTCTAAATCTGATATTAGTTCTAATTGTGATTCTACTTATGATGCTAAATATGATGTCATCTCAGAGATGAAACTTGACTTTAATGTTGTTTCTTCATCTGACATGGCTACTTATATAATGATGTTATGTTGAATGCTTGGTATCAAAAAAGTAATGGCCCGTGATGGCATAATGGGTTCAATAAAAAGTGATTCATTTATGAAGGGTTAAAAATAGACTAGATCATCTAAGTGAAGCCCCTTAAAGAGAGGTTACCACTCGAGGGATGACTCAACAGAATCTTGTCTATCAAAAGGAGACTCCTCAACAAGTGGAAAAAGATCAAGAGAGAACTCTGTAGAGACTAGCTTAATAATGAGATGAGGCTATTTAAAAATAAATAAAATATGAATATGTAATTGATCATAGGTTGACTCATCAAAAATGGGTTTTATAATAATATCATTATGATCTTGGTTCATAATTGGTTGCAAAATATCAATTTTGAACACATTATGGTCCTCATAAGATGGTTCTTGAAAAGTTAATGGTTCTTGTTTTGGCTAAAATATTGGCACATAATTTTTAAAGTGGGGAAAATTTGGTGTAGTGAAAACAATGGTTTGTGATTCAATAATAAGATCTCTAAAAATTAGACTATTAAAGAAGGGATAAATAAAATCTAGTTCATCAAATAGAGGTTCTTCAATAATAGGTTCACGAAATACATGTGATGGGCCTAGGATGGTAATAATTAGATGTTCTGTAGTTTTATTTCTTTCTCAAACTAAAGGAGGAGGTCCTAAAATGGTAATCTTCACATGCTGTAGAGCCTGATTACTCACATAAGCTGAAGGATAATAGCCTAAAATGGTAAGTTTTGCATGTTACAGAGCTTGATCACTCACACAAGCTAAAGTGGGATAACCTAAAATGATAACGTTTGAGTGTGGTGCATAAATTAGAGGACGGTATCCTAAAATAGTAACCTTCGATCACAACATGAAAATTGAAGGGGTAGGATGGGGGTGATGAATAAAAATTAGCATGGATCAGATTGTTTTCAATAAATAGGCTCAAAGAGGGTGACATCCTTAAATAAGATGAAGTGTTCATATCCACCATAAAAATGATCTACCTCATAACTAGGGCCACAAGAGACCCCATTACGAGTGTACCTTTGAGTCAAGTATAAAAAAGGTTATTTTATATGTATGCTAAGATTTGGATAATGGTTTTTAAACATTTAAATAAGATATGGATTTTGATCTTTATTCCAAACAAATGACTAAGGTACAATAGAGACTATAAAAGGAGGGTGGCTTATAACCACACATAATTAGAAGAATGTGTTCATGAATTTACTTAACCTTGGGTAGGGTTGAAATCATATAAATTAGAAGAGTGTATGATAACTCAAAAATCCAAGGTGAAAAAGAATACACCAAAGCTTAGATTTTTTTGATATGTCAATACCATAAAAGCTAGTTCAACTTTGATGAGTTGATACTAGGAAACTAGAAGAAATCCCTTTAGATTAGGAAGGAGACAATGCAAACCAAGAAACTCAAGATGTGGAAACATGCAAGAATTCTAAAGTATAAAACAAGAACCAAATAGGCAGCACAATGCTACCACATAGTAATGGGAATGGTAGCATAAAATATGTTCTAGGACTCAAAGTGTGAGTGATATGCAAGATGACTTAAGTCCACCAATGATGATAATGTGACAATGAGTCTATAAACAGTCTTCAATCTAAATTGGAAATTGAACCCATGTTCCCTCAAGTTAAGTGAAACTGGTGAACCTAATTTAAAACATCAACCTTATGAACTTAGAAAGGTGAAATTTCAAATTTAAATTATCAATGAACTTAAAGATGATTGGGCAAGTGGTTTAGACTTAAATGGGCAACATATCTCTACTAATTAGATGATATGACACAATGTTTAAGATGATAAATTTGAACAAGGAAAAGATTTATTTTCACTTGGATAACATAATGCCTCCTTATTCAAGAAATTATGGACAATGTGTTTGGTTATGATTTTTGTTTACAAGCAAGTTTTGACTCAAATCAATACCAAAATAAAAATGCAATTAAGTAATCATCCTAGATCTTATCAATGTGTGGCAAAGTGGGGTTGACTAAAAATTAAAAGTTTTCAATTGTCTAAATGGATCCCATTTGTACCAAATTTTATGTTAGCACATAATAGAAGTAACATTTCAATTGTATCTATATTAAATGGATTGTTATCAAAAGGTCTTATCTTTTTCACAACCACTACATCAGTCACTTTCTCAATGTAATGTGATGTCCAAAATGATCATACATTTTGAGTTTAGCTTACCACTAATGGAGATGGTTTAACCACTTAAAGCATTGTCCTAGTGGGGTGATCTCAATTTATATACCCCCCATAGAGAGGGGTTGAAGATGATGCTATGAGATGAAGCTCAAGGTCAAAGTTTCCCTATAGAACTCATGGGAGGTAATAAAGTGCCCCTCATAAGCCAAAATGTATGAAATAAAATCTAAATAAAAAGGATTTATAAGTTATTTTTAGATCACCCAAACCACATGAGTTTTGTGGAGAGCCTAGACAAAGTCATTTTTATGCCTTTGGACTAAGGCATAATTTTCAATGAAAATGGTGCTTTTGATCCCACAAGTTCCTTATAGGTGATGGGAGGAGAGCATACATGCACAAATTCCTTTTTGCTCAAACAAATTTAACCAAGCAATGATAGATGACTTATACAAAACAAAAATTTGTTGAAAAGATTAAAACTTTGAAGTGAGTTTGGTTTTAAGCACTGAATTGAAGTATTTGGTGATGTTCTTTGGCCCTTGACCTTAAGTTTCAATTTTTTTTGAAAAAAAATCACGAAACATTCAACATAAACAAGCAATTTTTCTCTCTTAAGCACCAAAGGAAAGTTCCTAGTTATTTTTAAGAACCAAATAGAGGTTAAAAAGACTTAGTTAAGCTGAAATTGATCACTTTCCTTACTGGTCCTACATAAAAAATTAGATAGCATAGTTTAGCTTTGAAGCACTTTTCACTTTGAGATAAGAAACTTTGGAAGACATGCTTTTAGGTCCATATTTTTTTTGAAAATATAAAGACCACTGATTATTACTTTTTGATTGTCACCATCATTGTAATACTTTTGTTGGTTGATAACCAACCATGGTAGGTCAACAAAAACTACCGATGGTTACCTATGAACTCGAAGACAAAAATATTATGCTTCAAAATGTTTATTAGGATAAAATATCCAAAAGTTAAGCTTCTAGATCAAAACTATGTTCAGATCAAATACTTAGAAAACCCAAATCACTAAAAAAACAAACTTGAATAATAGCTTAAAATGAAAACTTTTAAATGGATTTTCCCCTACAACCAATCTTTGGCTAGTTAGACCTAACCGTCGCTGGTCACTAAGAATTGTCATCAGTCACTGTGTAACTTGTGAGTGCACAAAAATGTTAAAAATAGGGGAAAACCAACATAATAATTATTGGTTAAGGATTTTTAATCACTAAAATGGAAATTTGAAATTACCATGATGTCTTCCTTGATTAAATGGACTCCATGAGTCCCACCGAGCATGCCAAGACATAGGATTGGATTACAAAGTTGGTTAGTCAAACATTAGTGAATAAATCCATGAAAAATATAGAAATAACTTAACAAACTAAGCTAAATTATTTCAATGGGGTTTGAAAATAATGATGAAGGAAAAATGAAATAAATAAATACCAATTACCTTCCCATGTGATTCCACCATCAAAGAGTGGCTCCAAGCATGTTTTTCTCCTTCATCTAGTGTTCTTGTCTTTATCAACAATGGATGCCAAGCTCCTACATTGTCTCAAGATCACTATGCATAACCTAGGCTCATGATAAGAAAAATAATTTTTATATCAAATGAATCTTGCAAATAAAATACAATGATCAACACAAAATATTTTGGAGATAATTCTTCATTATAAGTTTATAATAATTTAGCTTCTAAAAATGATGTCCGCTTCTATTTATAGATTTTCCAAATGGGCTAAGATTAACTATAACTATCCATGTCAAGATTGAGATGTGTGGCCATGAATTAATCTAATATTTACAATTAAATCTATAAATATCCTCATAATGATTTGAGAAGAAGGGACATTAATTAGGCATGGGTGCCCATAAACTTGATATTTGTTGCATTTATGGCTTATGGATGCCACCCCATAGATCATGTCAATAGGTGATGCAAATATTGAGAATCAATTTTCAAGTAATGAAATAATAAATTACCTCCATGAGAAATCCACTTAAGCTTTTGATTTAAATTAATTATCTTAAACAAGATTAATCAATTTTGGTACAATTCTTTGGAAATTGTTTCACAATTAATCAAAATAGTCAGAAACTCATATTACTAGGTCATAATTTGAATCAAAATGAATTGGAAGGAAATGTTAGATGTGTTAGGACCATCATCCCATTTAGGATGTTGCCAACATAAAATAATAAAGGTACGTGACATGTACTAATTAATTAGAATAAAAGAGTGATCTAGAGCACAAAAAGGCATAATCATCATTTTTACTTGAAATTAATTGATCAAAGTTAAGAATCACATAAAATACATTTATCCATTTAGGGATACATTAGCCTAAATCATCACTTGTATATGACAAGATCAAACTATTTAGTGCATTTTAGTGATTTTAGCCTAAATTGTACATTTGAGTGTAATTCGAGTAAGATTGACAATTTCAACACAAATGGTGTTAGGAATTAGATGTATATAGTGGAAAAGAGAAATTATAATTAGAAGATGAAGGAAAAGGGCCTTAGAAGGTAACTCATAGGTGTCTAGTTACATTTTAACAATTTTGAGTCGATGAGGAGCCATAATAATTAGAGGAAGGATGATGTCCAAAATTTATAACCCATGCAAACAGAGGTGGAATAGAATTGTGTGAACTCAACATGGTGTTACTTGAGGGGGAGGGTGTTGAAATTATAATAATGGGTTCATTAATATGAATATTATGAGATGGTTCATGGGATTTAACACTAACAGTGGTAATGTGGTTTGTAAAAGTGCAGCCTATGATATTATTGTAGTCGTAAGGCATGTTGTTGTAACCCAAGTTGTTAGCATGGGTATTATGATCATGATGATTATGATTTTGAACTTGATTATAATTCTACCATTGATTCTATCCTTGGTTATGATTTTTCCTTGGTGGTTATTTATTATGTTGAGGAAATGGATCTTTGTCGATTCCCATATCCTGATTAGTGTCTTGTGGAGTGAGTTTAATCTTAACTTCGCCACTCTTGATCAAATATTTAATAAGGTGTCATAACTAAACCCAATTATAAGCACCATGACCAAAAATATGATGTAAATTGTAAAATTTATTTACTCAATACCAATCTGGCTTGGGATGATCTTTAGAAAATGGCCTTGGTATAGGCCATACAAATAAATTAGCTGGTACGAGCTTTTGTAACATAACCTCCATAGGCTCTTCTAGTTTGCTGAAGACTTTGAAGTTATTTTTGAATACCCTTTGAAGAGGGATTCTTGCAAGGTGTTTGGTGGATTAGGTAGAGATAATTACACATTCAAAGTTGGTGGGGCCTATACCATTTGTACATGTCTTGATTTATTTACTCATTTTATGACCACGTTCTTGTTCTTATTGAACCCCTTAAGTTTATATGTTATAAGTGTTTGATTAGGAGATTGGGTATGATTTGATATTTGTCCTTATGAATAAATATTGATAAGGCATTTGGTGATAAGTACCTTCTCAATATGTACATCCTTATCTATAATTTATTCAAATGTGTTCACGTAAGTAAGCAGTAGATTTTGAACTACCTCATGGTGTAAATTTTATGCACATATGTTAGCCAACTATTTTTCTAGAAAATTATGTTGAAATCATCCAACTAATGCTCTCCATCATTGTATATATGTTAAAAATATTTTTCCATCTCACTATTTGGCTTTACACAAGTCAACAATGGTCAATTCATGTTCAATGTTGTATGAGAAGTGGTTGACTAACTTTTTAGATATATCATTTCAATCGATGACTGATCCCTTGGGTAACTTAAGAATCTAGTCTAAAGCGTGTCTTGCTAACCTTCATAGAAAAAATGAAGCAAATAAATGTTGATGTAAGATACCTCTTGGCATAACACAAAAAAAATGTTTCAATGTGTTCATGAGGGTCACCCTTTCCTTTGTATTTATCAAATGTGGGTGCCTGAAAATGAGGTGAAAAAGGGACTTGAAGAATACTTAAATAAAATGAATATGGACATGTTGTTGGCCATTTTGGCCCACACATTAGGCTTATACCTAGTTAAAGCAGATGAGCAAGGTCCCAATTATTGAGTGGATTAGAAGTAGGCTCAACATTACAAGTGGAGGGATCCAAGCAAGTTTTCATTGTGCTAAATAGTTGTAGGAACAAGTTTAGAAAAGGCCAAATACTTCAAATTTTGGCCAAGTGTTATAGCATTTAGAATTCTCTTAGAGGAATTGTTCCACTTTATTTGGTTATGTTGGAATTATTTTGGAAGATTTGTTTTGGTTTTTTTGGCTAAGTATCGGGAATTATTTTGGATATTTA
Organism: Torreya grandis; assembly: GCA_037957365.1. Taxonomy (NCBI): domain Eukaryota; kingdom Viridiplantae; phylum Streptophyta; class Pinopsida; order Cupressales; family Taxaceae; genus Torreya; species Torreya grandis. The sequence goes on along the minus strand of JARHVA010000205.1, from coordinate 4,651,552 downwards.
GTCTAAAACAATTCTCTTGAAGGGTCATTTATTCAAAGACAGTCCTAAATAGAGTTCTGAAGGATATATTTCAGAGAATTTTTTCCAAAAACAATTTCCCAAAGGATCATTCTTTGATAAAGTGGACCTTTTCAAAAAGCCTGAAGGGTATATTTTTAAAGCTAAGCGTCAAAATTATTTTGGGAAAATTGTCCACACAATTTTTGCAAGGGCATAATTCTTTCAAGGAAAATGTTTGACAAAAATCTCGAAGGGTATTTTCTTAGGAAAATGGTCCAATATAGAAATCTTGAAGGGCATTTTTTCAAGCAAAATGTCTTATACACTTTTATTGAAGGATACTTTTATTCTCTAGAGCGAAAAAGACAAATGTTTCGAAGGGAATTTCCAAAGGGTAAAGGGCTATTCTAAAGACACAATTCCTTTGGGAAAATTGTAAGGGACAATTTTCTTGAAGGTAGATTTCTTTCAGAGCTTTTGTTTTAAGGCAAAAGACTAAGGATGATTATTTATTTTAGACATTTTGTTCGAGACAAATATCTTGAATAAATTAATTCTTTTAGACATTTTGTCTACAAAAAAATATTCAAGATAAAGATAAGGTAAAAAATTTCCTTTGGAGATGTGACTGAGACACAAAACTTGAAAAAATGGTCCAACAACAAAAGATCCAAAGGAAATATCCCATAAAATTTGTGATCCAGGCAGTTGTGAAAACATCGATTTTAGGTGAAAAAATAACCATTTAAATTCAAAATGTCTAAGGCAGTCCCACAAGTGTCAAATCTAAGCACAAAATATGACTATTAGTTTTCAAATATTTAGTGATGGTTGTGTGAATGTCAAATACATTCATGCAAATGTCAAAATTTGATCTCATGAAATAACTATTTGCATTCAAAAATCATCAAAAGGGTCCCCAATTGAGTGCAGGATTGAAAAGTGTCCAAATCTTGGGTACTCAGATCACATCTAATGGTGAGAAAGTAAAGATAGGATAAAGGGCCTAGATCAGATCAATAACTCATTTTCAATCATGGATTCAAGATCAACAACACATGAGTAAGTCAAGGAGTTAGAAAAATTTGAGTGCAAATGCAAAATTGAAAAGTGGCACAAACATATGAGTATTAGTAAAGGATCTATGGATCATATTAGGAAGATACGAAGTAAGATGAGTCTAGAGGTAAATGATCCCAATCAATTCTCGATGGTCAATCAAACTAAGGAGAGCCCAAATGACTTAGATGGAGGTCAAAAGGTCAGTTCTCAACCAAATCAATCAAGTATGAATGAAGCTATGCTCGAGCACAATCTAGTTTGGGCCAAGAGTAGATATGATGGCACCATTAATAACCTATAGAGGTAGACACATTGACTTCAACTACTTCATTGCCAAAGCTAACTACATGAAAATGACCCTTCTCCCCACTTTGGCATGCATAAAAAACTATTTATGGGTAGTTTTACATCAGGATAAAGTGAAAACAAATTTATCCCACCATTAAATCCACCATGAAGCATCACTAGGAGAATAATGTAATGATGCAATAGACTGGAGTGACTTGGATTAATCAGGAAAGGTTTGAGTGAGATTGATTTGTAGAGGTAGTTGTAACAACTTTTCAACTAGTTTTAGCTTGTTTGATTCCCTTTTTGAGTGCCAAAACTCCCTCTCTCTTACTTTCTTCCTTTTATAAATATATCTTTCAAGCTATTATTTTGCATCCCTCAAGCTTGTATGACTAGAATTTGACAGAATTATATTGGACACCTCTTGGAGTAGTGAATAGAATATTTTTGTAGTCATTTGTTAATATATATTTAGTGTTTATTTAATATGTAAATGTGATTTTTATCTTCATTTTGTATGTACAAACTCAAATTAAGTGATATAAACTTTCTTTGCATGTTATATAGTGTGTCTCAACATTGATCTCTCAAATATATAGTGGACAACCAAATTTAATTGTATTCAACTAGACCTTATTTTCATTGCTCCCTAGTCTAAGTGTATCAAATAGACATATATATGAAATACTATTGCATATAAACTATAGTCAAGATTACATTAACTTCTTTCATAATTCATTAATGTGTGTTAAAGATTCCAAGCTTAAGAATGGATCTGACAAATTCTTAGTGCATCACCATATATTAAAGTAGGTTTTACTTTACTAAAACTTCTTAACTCTTTTCACCCCAACTATTTCTTAGGTTTTAAAATCAAAGGTCCAAATTATAAAATCTAAGGAGATAGCCTCAAAAAATCCTAGAGTTCTAGTCTAGTTATAATCATCCCATAGCCTTAGACCATTCCCATGTTAGTCCAGGTATAGGTCAGAGTTGAATGAATATGACCTCTATTGGGTGTTATCTAGATAGCTAATAGTGTTGGCATACCTAGTGGAACCATTTATTTGCATATTTGAAGTATAGTAGTGAATTTTAGAGTTTCATTTATAGATTTGCATAATTTTTATGCCCCTCAAAATTATAAAAAAATTCTCTATAAAAGGGAAGGAGACATATTTCTCTGAGCTACCCTTTTAATCAACAAAGAATAAGAAAGCCTCTCAGTCAAAACCTACACCTAGCCCTCTTATTCCCCTTGTTGTTGCCCAAAATCCTCCTATTCAAGCTAATATTGTTTAACCAAACATTTTTATAAACCCCATACCTTAGATGGTTATTCCTAGAAGTAAAGCCTTTGTGCCATTCAATGGTGGAAGTCCTCTAAATCTTACTCAATGGGATGATATTCCCATCTTAGCTTTAAAGGATATTACCTATTATACAGGAGAAAGTATAGTTACTCCTATAGACCATATTGTAAATATTGCTAACCTTTGTTCAATGCATCATGTGACTCAAGAAAATGTAGCAATGAGGTTATTAGAAACTTATTTCAAAGGGAAAATACTTCAGTGGTATAGAGGATTGGCCTCTACATCAATTAATATCTAGGATGAGTTTGGAGGGGTCCTATGCAAGAACTTTGAGGAAAAGAGTGATCATCTTTCACTTGTGTAATAATTTACTAGAATCAAGAAATCCAATCATAAATTCATGGTGGATTTCAACTATAGACTCTTGAAGACCTGAGACATAATTCCTAGAGTGATTAAGCCTACACACAACTATACTTTTTTATACTATTTAAAGTCTTTCAATTTAGATGTAGGCATGATGATTCAATCCATGAGAGGGAACACCCTACTTGGAGCTTTTGAAGTAGAAAATAAGGATGAAAATTGCCTTATAAAAATAGATAAGCTAACTTCAAGGCCACCAATGCCTCTCTTTGTAGAGATACATCCTCCTACCCCAACTATTGCTCTAGTTCTAGATTTTACAAAATTTTATCAAATAGAAGGTGATCAGATTGATAGATTGGGGAATATATAAAGTATTCTCAAATCTTATAATAACAAGTTGGTTTTAATGGAGAGGCAACAAGCTCCACCATACAGGCCATACCAAAATACTAATCAAAATTATTAGTGCAATAGGCCACCCTATCAATCTAATCAACAAAGACAAGGGAAAAATCCTTAGTAAAGGAAACACAATCCTAATGCTCCAAGTAATTCTAGAGCTATTGTGCCAACTCAGAACAACTATGCTCAATAAGGTCAATGGTAGTCAGAGGGATAGTCCAATGAGATGGTGATGGCCACTACTAGGGACATGCATCAAGATCCTAGTTGGTAGCATGCTCCTTCATTTCAAGGTCATGATATGATGCCTCCTCCACCACAAGCCCCCCAAATAAGTCAAGATAACATACCTACCATGTCATTATTAGAATCTCAAAGCTAGAAACAAGGGAACATGAGTAGAGCACCATATGATACCACTTTCATGAATTTTAAAGAAGGGGAATATGTGTTTGAGCATGTAACAGATAATATGGGATAAGCTTCAAAAAATATAAATGAAATGATTGTAGCTCAGACAAGGGCTAAGAAGAGGATGTTGGAGGACAACTTGGGGTAGTCCAATATTTACTCACCATCTCCATAGACTAGTCAACAACCTACTCTTTCATATGTGGCTACTAAAGTGCCTATAAATTAACAAGTTCCCCAACCTCATGGATAGCAATATAAGTCCTTTGTTCCTCATGTTACTCAAATACCTAGTGATACTTCTACTTCCAAAGTGAAATCCAAAGGTACTAATCTTCCCTTTAATATTATGGATCATTTGAAGAAGGCTAATGTAACTATGTCCATGTATGATGCTCTATCTATCTTAGGGTAAAAAGATATTCTCTAAAAAGAACTCTCCAAACTTTCTCATATGGAAAAAATAGTTGATAAAGTGAATACTATTTTCGTCAATAATAGTTAGCCTAACCAAGCCCCTAGCTAAGTTCCCAATCAAATTTCAAGTAAAAGTCAATCCCACAATGTTTTTCATCCTTCTAAGGTTGTTAATGTCCCCTCCATTTTATTTTTTAGTCATCATAAGGGACTATTTAGTACATAATTACATGATAGACTCAGGTGCTTCAACCTTAGTGATGCCTAAAGACATAGTTGATAAGATTGGGCTCAAATATATGCCTAATGAAAAAAGGGTTCTCTAAATGGATGGATCCCCCACTAATACAATATGCATCTTGAAAAATCTGCATATTACATTAGCTACCTATCCAAATGGTGTCATTATTTAAGATGTAATGGTGTTAGACCTACCTCCCTATTTTGCCCTATACTTATCTATGGACTTTACTACTAAGATTGGGAGATATTTGTCATCTAATTGGTAATATATGGTTTTTAGAACTAGGTATGGAACCAAATTCACTATAATATTTGAGCCTATCTCTAGGTTAGAACCTTATATGCCTAATCTAGCAAATACCAACTATGCCATATTTGAAGAGGTTAATGAAAAAGAGCCCCATGATCATCTTGAAAGCATCTCAAATCTATACTTAGATGAATGGGAAGTTGAGAGTCATGGATTTGATCTATATAACAACATTGAATAGACAAACTTAGGAGTGTACTACATACATGAGGAGGGTGTTGTTATACCTTTCTTGACTAACACTGCCTAAGAAGAGGATGGTATATGGAATTCATTCTTTGATGGATCAAGGTCAAAGAATGGAAGTGGAGTGAGAGCCATGATGATTTAACCCTTAGGTCAAAACTATCATTTTGATGCAATACTCCAATTCAATTGTACCTAAAATACAACTAAATATGAAACACTTTTACATGGTTTGCAAGAAGCAAGAAGGAGAGGTATCTAGCTCCTTCAAGTCAAGAGTGCTAGTGAGATCATAGTGAAACAAATAAGAGGCCTAAGTGTAGTCAAGAATAACCATATAAAATCATATAAGCACTGAGTATGGGACCTCATGGAGGGTTTTTTGGCATTTAATATCTAGTCCATACCAAGAGAAGCAAACCAACATGCAAATAGGCTTGCAACCATTGGTGCCCAATATGAGATAGTAGGAGTCAAAGGAAACCAAAGCCAAGATAAGGTCAAGGTTATATGTAGACCAACTATGCCTAAAAATTGAGGTGAGTTGGAAAGTCTTTGATAATGATGACCAAATCATATGTTTTCTAATATAAGAGCCATAATTTTGCCATAGGAATCAAGACAAGTTCCAAAATCAATATGATGATCAGATAGTACAAATGAGGTATAATAAACTACCCAAATGGCTTGTGAAATTATAAATCATCTTCAATGAAGATGAACAAGTAATAAAAAGGAAAGCATGCATCTCAACTAAGGAAGAACACTATGAAAAGATATATATCTTTACGGGTAAGTTGTTGAAACTAGGAAAGGTCAATACAACAAAAGAAAGGGATGAATTTTTCACTTTGTGCTACGAATTTTTTGATATATTTGCTTTGGAGTACAAATATTTGAAAGGGTTTGATCCCATATTAACATAGCATACTATTGAGCTTGAATTAGATGCCAAACTAGTCAAATAGAAATAGAGGTCTGTTAACCCAAGAGTGGAAGATCTAATGAGAAGAAAACTCTATAAATTGATTGAATTAAGGATAATATTTACAATTAATCATTCCTCTTGGGTGGCAAACGTTGTGCCAGTGAGGAAAAAGAATAGAGAGATTTGTTTATGTGTCAACTTTAGGGACGTCAATAAGGTGTTCATAAAGTATCATTACCCACTACCCTCCATGAATCAAATTCTATAGAAGTTGGTAGTTTTTCAAAGGTTCTCATTACTTTATGGTTATTATAGCTATAATTAGATCATGGTCAAAGAGGAAGATAGGCATATGACTACTTTCACGACAAAATTGGGCACCTATGCCTATTGTAAAATTCTCTTTGGAATCTCCAATACTAGAGCCACCTTAAAAAGATCCATATATGTTTATTTTAATGATATTTTGAATGATATGGTTTTATTTTATCTTGATTATATAACAATTTTTCAAAGAATCTCGATGAACATCTAACGCACTTGAGAGCTATTTTTGATAGATGCAAATAATTTAGAGTTTTTTTAAATCTAAAGAAATGCATTTTTTTGGTGCATGAAGGAAGAATTCTTAGACATGTGGTGTCCAAATATAGTATTTCCATTGATCCAGAGAGGATAAAGGAAATACTTGCTTTATCACTACCTAAACACAAGAAAGGGTTGCAGAGATTTTTGGGCAAGATCAACTTTATCAGGATTTTCATTCCAAGATTTGCATAGATGGTCAAGAATCTCACTCATATGTTGAGAAAATGCAAGGAGTTCACATGGAAAAGATAAGGTAAGAGAAGCTTTGAGGCCATCAAGGAGGCCATATCTTATGTACCCACACTTTTAAAACTAGATTTCAATAAACAATTCTATCTATATGCCTTCTCTACATTAGATGCAATTTCAACTATGCTTATGCAACTGAATGATGAAATTCTGGAGCAACCCATTACTTTATTCAGTAAATATTTTTAATTTTATGAATAAATATATAGCTTTGTTAAAAAACATGTACTTTTTATAATAATTTTGAAGAAATTCATACAACTAGTTTCAAGCAATAAGATTATACTAATGGTGGCTCATCCAAGTGTGAAGGATTTTATCCTCAATAGAGACTTAAATGAAAAGAGAGATGGATGGGTCACTAAGTGTATGTATTATGACATTGAATTTAGGGTCACAAAGCTATTATAAGGTAAGGGATTATGTGAACATATTGCAGAAGATGTGAGAGAAGAAAAGGAGACAATTTTGGTAATTTAAGACATTCAATAGGAAGATGAAGCTACTCTTCCATCTAGCTGGACATAGGATATTCATAGATTTATCCAAATAAGAGAGTGTTTAATGGGTTTAAATGCATCACAAAAAATAAAATTCAATCTGTAATCAATGCCATACATTTTGATTGATGGAGTGATGTTAAAAAAAGACAATGAGGTATGCTCTTAAGATGTGTTAAAACTAACCAATTTGATAAGCTTCTCAAGAAATTTCATGATAGTCCTTTAGGGGCCATTTTGCATCTATGACCACAACTAAAAAAATTATTAGAGTTGGTTACTTTTGACCCAATTTATTTAAAGATGCACATGAATGAGGAAGGAATTTAGCAAAATGTGCAATGTTTAAAAATAGAAATTAGCTTCTATGCCATTGAAGCCTATTCAAGTTGAACAACCTTTCATGAAATGGGGTTTATAATTCATTATCATGATTAATCCTCCATATAATGCTATCCATAAATGGGTATTGATAACTATAGACTACTTTACCAGATGGGTGGAAGTAATTCCCTTGAAGGAAGCAAATGAGAAGTATGTACTTGAGTTCTATGAGAGCCTAGTCACCCATTTTAGAGTACCTTCCACCATAATATCAGATAATGATTTTTAATTTAGTAGTAAAAATATATGCAAGTGGGACCTTGAGAAAGGTATCTATCTAAAATATTCATCTAATTACTATCCACAAGGTAATGGACTAGTTGAGTCCACTAACAAGAATCTAATTTGGATCATTAAAATAACATTGGAAGATAATCAGAGGTCTTGGCATACAAAGATGAAGACTAATTTATTGGATGATAAATTCACCCCTAAGAAGGACATTTTTAAATCACCTTATCTCTTAGTCTATGAAACAGAATCAAGGATACCAATTTCATTAGAGATTTCAACTTTGGAGCTTGCACACCAACTAGAGCTTCTAGAAAGTGATGCAATGGAAGTCAAAATGAATGAAATGAGAGAATTATAGGAAATAAGGGATGATGAAATGCATAACATGTGGTTTAATTAGTATCAAGTAAATATGAATTTTGACAAAATAGATTCATCAAAGACATTACAATAAGGTGACATAGTCCTCAAATGGGATGAGGACCATGCAAAACCAGGAAAACACTCCAAGTTTGACAACTTTTGGAGCAGACCTTATGTCATCACAAGTTGCAAAGAGAGAAATGCCTTTGAACTTGCTAGATTGAATGGGGAGAGCCTTCCCATCCTTGTCAATCAAAGGTATCTCAAGTTATGCTACTAGTTTCATATCTTATCCCTTGTACATTAGTAAATAGGTCTATTATTTTCCTCCAAGTGCTTTTACACATTGCTATTTTTAGTTGTTTTATTTGTAGTTTAGGTTGTTGCTTTGCCTTTTGTTGCCTTGTTATTTTCCCCCCATATTACTCCAAAACATGTTTCCATAAGTCAAGCAGAGTCTATTTCTAAGTAGATTTTCATTTGATTAGTCATCATAAGCAAGATTGATCAATGTTTGGATTCCATGACCAGCCAACTGGTCAAGCCAACTGAGTCACCAAAAATATTGGCCATTTTGGCCCACACACAAAGATTCTACCTAGTTTAAATAGATGAGTAGGGTCCAAATTATTAAGTGGATTATATGGCTTAGAAGCAAGCTCAACATTACAAGTGGAGGGATCCAAGAAGGTTTTCATGGTGTTGAACAGTTGCAGGAATAGGTTCATAAAAGGCCAAATATTTCAACTTTTGGTCAAGTGTTAGAGCATTCAAAATTACTTCAAAGGAATTATTCCACTTTATTTGGGTAAGTGTTGGAATTATTTTGGGATATTTGTTTTGGTTTTTTTGGCTAAGTGTCAGAAATTGTTTTAGACATTTTGTCTAAAACAATTCTCCCAAAGGGTTATTTCTTCGAAGAGAGTCCTAAACAAAGTTTTGAAGGATATATTTTAGATAAATTGTTCCAAAATGATTTTCTTAAAGGATCATTATTTGATAAATTATACCTTTGTAAAAATCCCTAAGGGTATCTTTTTAAAGCTAAGTGTTAGAATTCTTTTAGGAAAATTGTCCACACAATTTTCTCGAGGGCATAATTATTTCTGGGAAAATATTGGACAAAAACTCCAAAGGGTCTTTTCTTGAGAAAATGGTATAATACATAAATCCCAGAGGGAATTTTTTCAAGCAAATTGTCCTATACACTTTTCCCAAAGGATACTTTTATTCACTAGAGTGACCAAAACAAAGGTTTTGAAGGGCATTTCCAAAGGGCAAAGGGCTATTTCAAAAAGACCAAAGGGCCATTCTAAGGACACAGTTCCTTCAAGATAATTATTTAGGATAATTTTACTAAAGGCATATTTATTTTAAAGCTTTTGTACTAAGGCAAAAGACTAAGTATGACTAGACTCTACCAAAATTATATTCGACACCTCTTAGAGTAGTGAATAAAATATTTCTACAGTCATTTGCTAATCTATATTTAGTGTTTTATGTTTTTTTAATATGTAAATGTGATTTTTATCTTTCTTTTGTATGTCCAAACTCAACTTCAATGTTAGAAACTTTATTTGCATGTGATATAACATGTCTCAATATTGATATCTCAAATATATAATGGATAACTAAATTCAAGTGTCTTCAATTAGACCTTATTTTCATTACTCCCTAGTCTGAGTGTATCAAATAGACCTCTATTAATGTTGCATAAAAACTATAATCAACACTACATTAGCTTCTTTCATAGTTCATTAGTGTGTTAAGGAGTCCAAGATTAAGAGTGGATCTGATAAATTCCTAGCACATCACCACATATTATAATATGTTTTAATTTATGAAAACTTCTTAACTCTTTTCACCCCAACTAGTTTTTTTATTTTAGAATAAAAGTTCCAAATCATAAAATCTAAGGAACTAGCCTCATAAAAAACACTAGAGGTCTGGTCTAGTTATAGACATCCTATGACCTTAGACCATTCCTATGTTAGTATAGGTATGGGTTAGACTTGAATGAATCTAAAATCTATTGGGTGCTATCTGGATAACTAACACATATCTTTTCACATTTATACTTCTTGATTCTATTTCTTGTCTTCAATCATGACACAATTTATTTCATCAAACTCCACTTTTGCATGTTTGGTGCACTGGTGGGTGAAATATAATTTTATTAGCATGGTATGTTCCCTTGTTATGTGGGTTTTTAGGGATATACACCCTATGATCCATAATTTTTTTTGGTTAGCTCCTTAAGTTGAGTGAGCCACTAATTTTTAGGTTGATTAACATTCCCTAAAGTCAACTACCTTAAATAAGTGTTTTATTGATTTTGGGGAGTTTGTGGTCTATTTACAAAAGTACATGTTGGTTGAGATGAACTAGCCAAATTATTTTGAATAATTTACTCAATACACATTGAATGCTTTGGTCCTTGATTGTGTGCAGGGATAAGAGGTTCTTAATGATTGAAAAATGTATGCTATGTGCCTAGCAAAGCATGTAGTAGAACCTCTTGGGACTTAGGCTATTCAATTGAGGCATATTAATCCATCATAGGTGTGTTATCAGTTAAAATGTTTCATTGATTCAACCACATTCACTTGCTCCTTGGAAGCATCATTATTTATTGAAGTAGCAACTAAAGAGTCTGTCAAGTCTGTGATAAGTTGGTCTACATATCATTGACTTATCTTTTTGATCTTGGTGACAAGATCTTGATCATTATGATTTGAATATATAAGTACTTATTTTCCTTTTCTAGAAGAAGCAATGTTTGTTTTTTTAATATTAGTGAGGAATTATTCTTGTTATTGTTCTTCTACCCTAAACTAGGTATGCATACTATGCCCTTAACCATTGGCATGTCTAGGGATATGTGTAGTTGACTTGTGGCTTGCATAACCATTTTGTATATTATTTTACATTTATTTCTACATTCTTATACTTATTAGGTTTTCCTATGGGTGGCACATGGCCTTTTTAGACTATATATAGGAGGTTGGGTTAGTTATTCATCATCATATTTTGAGTATTCATTCTTATTACAAAAATTTGGGAGGTTGCCCCCTCAAAGTGGCTTATCTATTATTCATATTTTCTGATAAATTTACATATAATTATGATATAATTCTATATATCTACTTATTTTGTGAATTAATATCATTTCATGTGGTATCAGAGCATCGATTTGGGCCATAATTTGGTTAAAAACCCTAGATCTTAAAATTTGGATATATCTTGCAAATGGGTGGAAATTTCTCTATAATTTTTTAATGGAGTTGAGAAATAATTCAAGTAATTTTACATTAAAATTTAAGATAATTTGGATATATTTTTCAAAATTTATCACCATTTTAAGTTTTTTCATAAATTTGCTCCATAACATGGTGATAACTTAGAAACTTTGGAAGAAATTAGTTTGGGTCTATTCTTTGATATTTGTGATTTAAGTCCTAAATATTTAAAAAAATTAATTTTAAAATTTAGGTCAATGGGGAAAAATAAGGTTCACCATCAATCCTTTGTATGGTTGGTCCTAACACCTATAAATGAGGGAAAGGGCAAGACACCCCTAAAACTCATTTAGGGGATGACATGGAGTCTGAATCATCTGATATGATTTCTCAAATCTAGTCAAATCTACATGGCATAATGTAGAAGGATATATAAGTCCAAAATCAAATTTCATCAATGTAAGGGGAGATTAATGGCATGAATAATCAATTGCATCAAATCATGACACAATTGGCTACCATTTCATCTCATTTACCACTAAACAACCCTCCACTTTTTCTTCTAGTGCTCCTCTCAATACTAACACTGCCAATATAGGGGTAAAATATGTTACCAAAAGTAGACTTGTGCAAGTTTGATGATAAATGTCCACTCACTTGGATCACATAAATTGAAAATCTATTTGATTTACACCAAACTCCCAGCTCTCAAAAGGTGGTTGTGGCATACCTGTATCTAGAACTTGAACTATTTATTTGGTATCATTGGTTTTATGTGTTAGGATAAAATAAAACATAAATTTATCCCCAAATTGCATACAAGAAAAACTATGAAATGAATAAATCAAACATGCAAAAAATAATGATAAACATACATAAAATAGGAGACACCAGATTTAACATGGTTCACCCAAGATGGATTACATCCACCAAACTTGTCCAGTATATTATTTCTAACAATACAAGGGATAAATAAATCCTATAACAAAACTTGTTACACTTCTCTACCTTCTCTACCTTCTCTCTATGTATAATATGTTTCATCTTTTATCTTAGCCATGCAATAATACATTTTAGGGCAAAAAACACCTAAATATAACCTCTACCATTAGATATAAAAACCTTTAATTAATGGCTCAGATTAACTACAAAATTACAATTTTACAAGGTAGTTTTAATAATTTTTTTATTTCAAGGGCATTACCCCTGAACCCCCACCAAGGTGCATGGCCTCCAAACCCTGCAAGGGGGGTAACCCCCTATTGAAACCCCCTATGCCATCATAGATAGAAAGAATGGGATCCAAAACTTGGCTGAAATAACATCAGATTTTTAACCTCTAATCTTAGAAGACAGTTAAGCTCCACACCTAACATTATACTCAAAAGAAGAAGACTGGTGCTCCTATTACATGGTCAATATTCTCTAATGAACTAATGTCTCATTATTGAGAAAGGGATAATGTTTTTGAAAAATGATTTAACTAATTAACCAAATTATGACAAATAGTAATAGTGAAGGATTATATTCATCAATTTCAAAATCTATCCTTACGTGTGGAGGATATCACTGAGGAAAATTTGACTAACCTTTTTTTGGGTGGAATAAAATATAGTATTCAATTGGAGGTTCGTATGTTTAGTCCCATAGCTATATCTAAAGCTATACAAAGGGCATGCTTGGTTAAAGAAAAAGAGATGACGAAACATTATCCTTTCACTGCTATTTAGTAACACACCTTTCCAACTCCATCATGGCCTCAACTTACCAGATTAACACCACAAAAAATTGAGGAAAAACATGTCAAAGGGTTATGTTATGATTGTGATAAAAATGGAACAAAGGTCATTGATGTGTTGAAAATAAGTTATTTTAGATTGAAGGGGCTAATGAGGATGAAGAAGATGAGGAGGCATCTATTAAGGGTTTTGAAGGCCTCAAGGATGAAGCTATATATTATCAACCTACTATCTCCTTCCATGCCCTTGTAGATATTTCTACTCCTTAGACTCTTAAGGTGGTGGGTTTAATTAAGAAACATAAGGTCATAGTGTTGATTGATTTAGGTAGTACACACAATTTCATCAATAGTAAGTTGGCTGCTCATTTGAATTTTTTCATCTACCCAACCCTAGAATTTCAAGTCATGATTTCAGATGGTGGTATAATTAATTGTTCTAGAAAATGCTACAAAACTAAGTTAGCAATGGGGGACTATTTTCTACATTATCCTATTTTTTCTATTCATATGGGCAATACTGACATTATTTTGAGAGTACAGTAGCTCACCACATTAAGTACTATTGGGATGAATTTCCATGAACTATTTATTTATTTTTATTTTTAAAGTAAGCACATGGAACTAAGAAGATTAAGATTTAAGTCTCCATAAATGGTTAGTTCACATTAGATGACCAAGATACTGAAAAAGGTGCTGAAGGATTTGTGGCATGCTTATTTTCCATTTATGTTCAACAAACTAAGGAGTCTACCCATATTGAGTTATGATAAATATTGGATGAGCATTCAATTTTTTTAGACCCATGCCAAAAGGTCTTCCTCTTAGTCATACTCATAATCATTCCATCAAACTCATTCTTGGAAGTAAGCCACCCAACATCAGACCATATAAATATCCTTATGCCCAAAATAGTAATATTTAAAAAATGATACAAGAGTTGTTGAAGGATGGTAATATTTGATATAGCTAAAGTGAATATTATTCACTAATATTCATGGTGAAAAATAAGGATGAAACTTGGAGGATGTGCCCAAATTATGGAGAGCTCAACAAGTTCACTATCAAAGATAAGTTTCTTATTCCTGTAACTGATGATTTGTTAGATGAATTCCATGGTGCTATTTATTTTACCAAATTAGATATTCACTTTGGGTATCATCAAATTTAAATATATGAGGACATTCCTAAAACAACCTTCTATACACATGAAGGCCATTATGAATTTTTGGTCATGCCTTTTAGTCTCACCAATGCACCATCTAACTTCTAGAGTTTGATGAATATGGTTTTTATGCCATTTTTGAGAAAGTTTGTACTTGTGTTTTTTGATGACATCCTTATTTATATCAAAAATTAGGAATACCACTTGCATTATGTTAAACAGGTACTCTTAGTTCTTGAAGAACATTAGTTGTATGCTAAACCATCCAAATGTGATTTTAGAGTTCAAGAAGTGGAATATTTGGGTCATATTTTATCACATAAGGGAGTAAAAGTTGATCCTACAAAAATCCAATCCATCATGGAGTGGCAGATTCCCAAGACACTTAAGAAACTAAGGGGTTTTTGGGGCTAACTAGTTATTATCATAGGTTTGTCAAACACTATGGTAGTATTTCAACAACACTCAATTCCTTGTTGAATAAAGACTCCTTTCAATGGATTGATATAGCTACCAAGGAATTTGAACAATTGAAGGTGGATATGTGCACCACCCCAATATTGGCTAATCCATATTTTTCTAAAACTTTTGTGGTTAAATGTGATGCATATGGATATGGTGGGTGTATTAATCATGCAAGAGGGTAGGCCAATTGAATTTGAAAGTAATCAAATGAAGGGTAAAAATCAGCTCAAACACATCTATGAGAAAGATATGATGGTTATTCTACATGCATTCAAACAATGGAGACCTTATCTATTGGGTCATCACTTTTAGGTAAAGACTAATCATGATAGCCTTAAATATTTAGAACAATAATTATCATCTAAATAATAAGAAAAAAGGGTGACAAAAATATTAGGTTTTGATTTTGAAATAGTCTAAAAGAAAGGAAAATAAAATGTGGTGGCTAATGCATTATCTAGGTGAGATGAACTAGTTGAGACATTGTTATGTGCTATGACCATTTGGCAGGTAGACTGACTCAAGGAAGTAAGGGAAAAATGGGAGAATGACATTATTACCCATGCATTGATTCAAAATCTATAGAAGGGTTCTGATGGGATTGGAAATTTTAGATGGAAGGGGAATGCATTATGGTACAAAGATTATATCTATGTTAGAATTATCTTCTTAAATAGAAAATCCTTTAAGAACTTCATGTATCTCTACTTGGCAGTCACTCAGGGTTTTGAAAACCTATCATAGAGTAAAGAAGGATTTTTTTTGGAAAGGAATCAAGGGGGATATACATAAATATGTGTCTGAATGTATGTTTTTTTAGTAAAATAAAGGTGAAACCATTAAAACCCCAGGTCTTTTATATCCCTTATCCATCCCTAGTCAATGATGCGTAGAGGTATCTATGGATTTCATTACTGGGTTACCACGATCTAAAGGTAAAAATGTTATCATGGTTGTTATGGATAGACTCAAAAATTATTCTCATTTTTATTCTTTATCTCAAGCATTGGTGTCCAGTATAGTAGCTTCTGCCTTCCTCCATATAGTTTAGAAATTTTATGGTACTCCCAAGATTATTGTTAGTGATCGAGATCCCATATTCACTTGTAATTTTTGGACAAAATTATTTGAATGTCTGGGAAACCAATTGGATCATATCTCATCCTATAATCCTTAGTCCGATGGATAAACTGAGGTAGTCAACAAGTGTCTAGAAGGGTACCTTCATTATTTTGTGTTAGCTAAATAGGATAAATGGGTTTAGGGCTACCCTTGATTGAATGATGGTATAATACTTTAGTGCATAGTTCATCCAAAATGCCTCATTTTATGGGATTGTATGGATACCATCTTGAATCCCTCACTTCACCCTTGAAGACCCACCCTAAGGTACATGTAGAGGAACACCTTCAACATCAACAAGAAGTCCTTGTTAGTTTGTGTAAAAATTTAGCTTTAGCCTAGAATTACATGAAGCAACAAGTAAATCAACATAAGAGTGAGAGGCATTTTGAAATTGGTGATTGGGTATTTTTAAAATTATATCCATATAATAAAATGTCCTTGAATCAACAAAAAAGGATAATAAGATATCTCCTAATTATTATGGCCCTTATCAGATCTTATTAAAATTGGTAGTGTGGCCTACAAGCTAGAATTTCCTCCATCTACTTGCATTCATATATTATTTCATGTATCTTGCCTTAATAAGGTCTTTTGATAGAGAGTTACCACTCAAACTGAGTTACCAAAATTAGATAAGGAAGGGAGGGTTATTCTTGATCCTGAAGCGGTCCTTAAAACACACACTAAGTAGCTACTGTTTAGATTGATTATTGAGTATTTGATAAAATGGAAGAATTTACCTTCTGAAGATGCTACCTAGGAGGATGAATCATTCATGCAACAACATCCAAGATTGCTTCAACATTGGGGACAACATTGTTTTGAAGGGGTAGGGCATACTACATCCTTAACCATTGGCATGTCTAAGGATATGTGTAATCAACTTATAGATTGTATAACCCTTTTGGACATTATTTTACATTTATTTATGCATTCATATACTTATTAAGTCAGCCTATGGGTGGCACATGGCCTTGTTAGACTATATATAGGAGGTAGGGTTAGTTATTCATCATCATATTTTGAGTATTCATTCTTATAACAAGCATTTGGGAGGTTGACCCCTCAAAGTGGATTATCTATTATTCATATTTTCTACTATATTTCCATATCATTATGATATACTTATATATATTGTTAAGGTGTGGAGCTAAAAGCTTCACCAAAGGAGTGTTTTGCAAAGTTGTAGGTTTACACAGTCACCGGCGTCGGTCAAGAGCGACTGACATCGGTCAGGAGTAGACCAGGAGATGCTGGCGTCGGTCATGGATCAACCAACATCAGTCACAGGCAAATAGGCAGGAACCGACGTCGATTACCTATGCATCCAGAAAGCTATTTCTGTGGACAGAATAGAGTGTTTGCATGTTAGGATTAAGTGATATTCTTAAGTCCGCATCTCTATTATTAGTAAGATTGTTTAGAGCCCTTGATTAGGAGGTGCATCTGATGGATGTAGTTATATGCTCATGTTTCCTAATTATTATATAATAGGATAGATCTTCTTAGCTTATTAGTGTGTTGAATAGAATAGTACAGAATTGTATATGTGAATCATTCCAAGTTGTTGGCGTTGATTGTAATTGAGAGAGAGAGCTCTTGAGGGAAAGAGATCTAGAGAGAGATCTGTACATCTGAGAGAGGTGTGGAAGAAAAGAAGTTTCTTTAATTGTATTCCTTTTGTAAAGAGTTTAATACAAGTTTTCAGGGTGGTTTCTTGTATCTCTTGTTCTTTGCTATTTCTAATTCTAGTTACTTATCATTCTAATTTAATTCTGCATTTAATTGCTTTCATAAGTGTAATCAACATTGTTGGTTAATCCCAAACAAGTGGTATCAGAGCTCAGGTTGACTAACAAGTGTTTTAGATCTGGTTAGTGTGTATTGATTACAGAGTACTCACAGGGGTTTCTATAGGGATTTCTATTTGAGTGGGAGAAGTAATGGTAGAAGAAAGTAAACTGAGAATGGAGAAGTTTAATGGCAAAAATTATCAACATTGGATAATGCAAATAGAAGATTATCTGTATCAGAAAGATCTATACTTACCGTTAGGTGGGATTGCAAAGAAGCCCATAGACATGGATGATGAAGAATGGGAAGTTATTGATAAAAAGGATTTGGGGTCTATAAGACTGAGTCTGGCATCTACTATGATATCTAATTTATCACAGGCAAAGTCTACGGTAGAGTTAATGACTACTTTAGCAAATTTGTATGAAAAACCCTCAGCTTCTAATAAGGTATATCTTATGAAGCAGTTATTTAATTTGCATATGCAGGAAGGTGGATCTGTATCTAATCATCTAAATGATTTCCATGGAATTGTAAATCAATTAAGTTCAGTCAAAATAGTGTTTGATGATGAAATTAAAGCTCTTTTAATCTTATGTTCTTTGCCTGAAAGCTGGCATAGCTTGGTAATGGCAGTTAGTAATACTGCATCTGCTTCAAATATTTTAAAAGTAGAGGATGTTGTTAGTGTAATCTTGAATGAAGAAATTCTCAGGAAAAGCACAGAGGAAATATTAGGGAATGCTTTAAGTTTTAAGAGCAGGGGAAAGAAAAAAGAGAAGAGCAAGAAAGGGAGATCAAGGTCTAAGTCAAAGCTGAGAGGTAGATCCAAATCCAAAAATGGCAGGAAGCCAGAATGCTGGAATTGTGGAAAGATAGGGCACATAAGCAGAGATTGCTAGTTAAAGCCTAAGGAGGACAATCAACATGAAGGAAAAGAAGAAGCAAAGGTTGCAGGTATTGCCCAAGATGCTCTTATATTCTCTTTGCATAATAATATAGAATCTTGGGTTTTAGATTCTGGTGCATCTTTTCATGCTACCCCTAATAGAGAATATTTTAGTGACTATATCCATGGAGATTTTGGAATAGTGTATTTAGGGGATGATGAGCCTTGTAAAATTATTGGCAAAGGAAAAGTGCAGCTGAAAATGCAGAATGGAAACACATGGGTGTTGAGAGATGTTATGCATGTTCCTAGCTTGAAGAGGAATTTGATTTTTGCAGGAAAGTTAGGGGATGAGGGTTGTACAGTAACTCTCATAACTGAATCTTGGAAGGTGACCAAGGGTACACTTGTAATGGCCAGAGGTAAGAGAGTAGGTACTCTCTATTTATGTAATTGTGTTACTAATAATTCTCCTTCTGTATTATCTACTTCACATGTGGATGCAAAATTGTGGCACTCTAGGCTCGGCCACATGAGTGAGAAGGGAATGTCAATTCTTAAGTCAAAAGGTAAGCTTTCAGATTTGAAAAGCATAGATCTGGATTTTTGTGAGCACTGTGTTTTTGGGAAACAAAAGAGAGTAAGTTTTCTCAAGACTGGGTCAACAAAGAAGAAGCATAAGTTGCAGCTTGTTCACACAGATGTGTGGGGATCGGCTTAGGTTGCTTCTATTGGAGGATCACAGTACTATGTTTTGTTCATAGATGATGCTACAAGAAAGGTATGGGTCTATTGTATTAAGAAGAAATCTGATGTATTTGAGACTTTTAAGATTTGGAAAGCTATGGTTGAGAATGAAATAGGCAAAAGATTGAAGTGCCTGAGATCTGACAATGGTGGTGAGTTCTACAGCTACAAGTTTAACTGGTATTATTATATGCATGGAATCTATAGGCAAAGGACGGTTCCAAAGACACGTCAGCAAAATGTAGTTGCTAAAAGGATGAATAGAACAATAATGGAGTGTGCAAGGTGTATGAGATTGCATGCTGGTTTGCCCTTAGAGTTTTGAGCAGAAGCTGTTGATACTGTAGTGTACCTGATTAATAGAGGACCCTCTATAGCTCTAGATGGTGGAATTCTAGAAGAGGCATGGATAGGTAAAAAGGTAGATCTCTCATTTTTCAAAGTTTTTGGTTGTGAAGCCTTTGTGCACGTTGATAAGGAAAATAAAAAGAAGCTGGATGCTAAGTCTATGAGGTGCACATTTATTGGCTATGGCTCTGATGATTTCAGATTCAAGTTTTGGAATCTAGGAACTAACAAGATAATTAAGAGCCATGATGTTGTTTTCAATGAAAAAGTGATGTATAGTGATCAACTGAGGAAGCTAAATCAATCTGGGTAGAGCAATGGAGAATTAGACGAGGTGACGGTCCAAAATGAGCTCGCGAGAAAAATTAATCACAGACATGAAAACATAGAGACTGATGTTAGCCAGGTAGGAATTGACGTTGATAGGATAGAAACTAATGTCAGTCATATAGTGACTGATGTCAGCCAGGAAGGAACCGATGTCAGTCAGGAAGAACTGACGTCGACCAGTTACAGGCCTAGAAGTGACTGAGGTCGGTCACTGTTAGAGAATTTGGGCAGACAGCGTGTTGTGAATGAGTCTCAGATGCCCATTAGGAGGTCAAAAAGGGTAAGTAAACCTCCAATTCGATATTCCCCTTCATTATTATATTTATTGCTAAATGATGGTGGAGAACCAGAGAGTTTTGAAGAAGCAATATAGGTAGAATCCAAGAATCAGTGGGAGTGTGGCATGGTTGAGGAAATGGAGTCCTTGAAAGAGAACTAAACATTGGATTTGGTTGAGTTGCCAGTAGGAAAGAGGACACTAAAGAATAGATGGACCTACAGGTTGAAAGAAGGTGAGAACAGACAGATGAGATATAAGGGCAGATTGGTAGTGAAAGGATTTACACAAAAAACCAGGTATTAATTTTGGTGAGATTTTTTCTCTTGTTGTTAAAATGACTTCTATACGGACTGTATTGTCTTTAGTTGCTATTGAGGATTTGCCTCTTGAGCAGCTTGATGTTAAGACAACATTTCTTCATGGAGATTTGGATGAAGAAATATATATGGATCAGCTGGAAGGATTTGAGGTCAAAGGTAAGGAGAAGTTAGTGTGCAGATTGAAGAAAAGCTTGTATGGCCTCAAGCAAGCTCCTAGATAGTGGTATTTGAGATTTGACAGGTTTATGACTGAGCATGGCTACAGTAGGTGTCAATCTGACCATTGTGTGTATTTTAAGAGATTGGATAATGGTAAATATATTATTCTATTGTTGTATGTAGATGATATGCTGGTTGCAGGATCACACATGCAGGATATCTCTGAGCTTAAGGTGAAATTAGCTCACACATTTGCCATGAAGGATTTGGGAGCAACAAAGAAAATCCTTGGCATGAGAGCATTAAGAGAGACAGGAAAAATCATAGGTTGATTTTGTCTCAAGAGGATTATGTGAACAAGGTGTTGAAATGGTTCAATATGCAGGATGCAAAACCGGTAAGCACACCTTTGGCTGGACATTTTAAGTTGAGTAAAGAACAATGTCCTAATTCACATGATGAGGTAGAGTACATGAGTAGAGTTCTATATTCTTCCGTAGTAGGGAGTTTAATTTATGCAATGGTTTATACTAGACCGGATATTGCCCAAGCAGTTGGAGTTATAAGTAAGTATATGGCCAATCCAGGGAAGGAACACTGGAAAGCAGTTTAATGGATCCTTAGATATCTGAGAGGAACCAGTAGTAGGCATTTGTGCTATGGAGGTTCAGATACTTCTCTACATGGTTATGTAGATTCAGATATGGTAGGTGATTTGGATGGCAGAAGGAGCACCACAGGATATGTTTTCACTATTGGTGGAATGGCAGTTAGTTGGATATCAAAGTTGTAGAAGGTTGTTGCCTTGTCAACTACAGAAGTAGAATATATTACAGTCATAGAGGCTAGCAAAGAGATGATATGGATGACATAGTTCATGGAAGAGCTAGGAAAGGAACAAGAGAGTTATAGATTATATAGTGATAGTCAGAGTACAATTCATTTGGCTAAGAATTCAGCCTTTCATTCAAGAACAAAGTATATACAGCTTAGGTACCACTTCATAAGACAGGTATTGGAAGATGGTGAGTTGAAGCTGGAGAAGATCCATATAGATAAGAACCCTACTGATATGTTAACCAAGCTGGTTACAAAGGAGAAGTTGAATCTTCATTCAACTTCTATTGGTCTTCATGATTGAGTTGAAGATGGAAGAGCTAGAAGATGTTGCTGTATAGGTACTGGTGCAGTTGTTTATCTCCAAGTGAGAGATTGTTAAGGTGTGGAGCTAAAAGCTTCACCAAAGGAGCATTTTGCAAAGTTGTAGGTTTACATAGTCACCGGCATCGATCAGGAGCGACTGACATTGGTCAGGAGCAGACCAGGAGTTGCCGACGTTAGTCATGGATCGACCAACATCGATCACAGGCAAATAGGTAGGAACTGATGTTGGTTACCTGTGCATCCAAAAAGCTATTTTCGTGGATAGAATAGAGTGTTTGCATGTTAGGATTAAGTGATAGTCTTAAGTCTGCATCTCTATTATTAGTAAGACTATTTAGAGCCCTTGATTAGGAGGTGCATCTGATGGCTGTAGTTATATGCTCATGTTTCCTAATTATTATTCAATAGGATAGATCTTCTTAGCTTATTGGTGTGTTGAATAGAATAGTACAAAATTGTATATGTGAATCATTCCAGGTTCTTGGAGTTAATTGTAATTGAGAGAGAGAGATCTTGAGGGAAAGAGATCTAGAGAGAGATCTGTACATCTGAGAGAGGTGTGGAAGAAAAGAAGTTTCTTCAATTGTATTCCTTCTGTAAAGAGTTTAATACAAGTTTTCAGGGTGGTTTCTTGTATCTCTTGTTCTTTGCTATTTCTGATTCTAGTTACTTATCATTCTAATTTAATTCCACGTTTAATTGCTTTCATAAGTGTAATAAACATTGTTGGTTGATCCCCAACATATATCTACTTATTTGGTGAATTAATATCATTCCAATGCAATTATTCCATAGGAAATTCTGATGGAAATATAGCGCTTGATTCAATCAACCTTATGAGTGTTTCATATTTGTCCTCTAGGGATTGATGTTTAAAATATTCTTCCTCAATTCCTAAAATTAGTGTAATGTCCTCAAATACCATATGATTATCTTGTCCATAATAAAATTTCTCTTCCTCATAACTAGAGCCATAAGGGACCCCACTAAAATTATACCTTTGCATCATGTTTAAAAGGTTGTTCTCTACATTTGATAAGATTTGGAAAATGTTTTATAAATGTTAACAAGGTATGTTTTGATTTTCTCTAAACAAGTGAAAAGGCAAAAATTGACTATAATAAATAAGGTAGTGTAGTACCACACAATTAGAATAAATGGTTCATGAAATTACTCAACTTTGGGGGGTTTAAATTGTTAAATTAGAAGAGTGGTATGACAAATCAAAAATGTAAACTAGTACACCAAATGTAGGTTTAAAGATATACCAGTACTGTAAAAGATAGTTTAACTTTGACAAGTTACTACTATAAAATTAGAAGAAAGTCCTTAGAATTAGGAAGGTAACAATAAAAACTAATAAATTCAAGATATAAAAACATGCAATAATTCTTAAGTATAAAACTAAAACCAAATGGGCAGCACAACATTGCCACAAGATAATGGGAGATATAATAAAATGTGTTCTAGAATTTAGAGCTTAAGTGACACATAAGATAACATAATTTCACAATGATCAAATGATGATGAGTCTATAAATGGCCTTTAACCCAGATGAGAAATCCTACTTATCAAATAACACCTTAGCCCAAAACTTTGAAAGGTGAGATTTCAAATTTGAATTAAAAAGTGAAGGACTTAAATATTTTTGGAAAATGGTTTAGACTCAAATGGGTAGCATACAAATGCTACTTAGATAAGATAAAAACAATGTTTAGAATGATGATTTGAATAAGGAAAAATGTGATTTTGATTTGACTGGCATAAAACCTCCGTGTTCAAATAAAATGATGGACAACAAATGTGTATGGTTGACATGTTTTCAAACCAAGTTTTAGACTCAAATCAAGACCAAACAAGTAAAATAAAAGATAAATAAAACTAAGTTTAACATCTTAAAGCCTTAAATTGGCAAGGTTACTTCATATTGATAAAATCCATCTATATATATGCTATTTGGAGGATTTCAAGTATTAATAAAAAAATAAAAGTGCATGAAGTAGTAGGGTTTTTACGCCCCCTTCTCCCAAGAGATTGTATGGTGACATGGACCTTCAAACTACTTTCTCTACATCAATAATATGTCTGTGACAAGTGGGGTTATTCTAAAACTTAAATTTTGACCATCTAGATGGTCTTAAGTGTGATTAACACTAGATATATCTCACATCAATTGAGTTCATACCGATTAACATACTATGCAATGGTCTATTCCTTTGCATAATGATTCCATCTATGTACTGCTTAGTGGAATCCCCTAGTTAATCATACCTAACTTATGTTTCCATTATGAAAGGAGAGGTTAATCGATTAGTCCTCTAGCTCTCATAATATATGTGCCCTAATTTATATACCCCACCATGGAGCATGGTTGAAATAATACCTAGAGATAAAACCTTGGGTCAAATATTTCCTAAAGAATTTATGAAAAAGCTATGAACTCCCCTCCACAATCTAAATTGCATAAAATAAAACTAAGTGAAAAGACTTTAGAGGTTGTTTTCAAATCACCTAAACCATACAAGTTTTTGGGAGATCCTTGATAAAATTATTTTCATGCCTTGGACAAAGGCACAAATTTCAAGGAAAAGGTAATATTGGTCACTCAAGTTACCTAAACGGGATGAGGGAAAAATACATGCACTCTTCATTTTACACAAAAAATAAACAAGTAATAAATGATCTTGCATAAAATAACACACTTTTTAAAACTAAGAGGATCCTCCTACAATAATTAATTAAAATGCACAAAATAATAAGAATTAACAACATGAATTAAATCTGATAGAACACTTGAAAATATTGAATTGATCATAGGCCACTTTGAGGGGGAAACCTCCTTTGAGCAAGTTCAATACAATAATTTTATGGATGACTTCATTGGCCTCAACACTTACTTATATACGAGTACTAATCTAAGCAACTACTACTTCCCATAAATATGGGATCAAATAAAATGCTTATGGGGTGGATTAAAAATCATATGCATCCATAACAACTAGTAAACTAACAAAGTAAAGAGAAGAGATATCATAGGTTCATAACATCTCCTCCCTCCTAGAAAAAGCATTTTCCTCAAAGCTTCAAATGTGGGAATTAGTGTTGAATCTAAAATAGTGGTTCCCATGTTACATATTTTGGTTTCATTCTGTACCAATGAATTAAAACCTCAGTGATGGAGTGGGAGTGAAGTTAGCATGTGCACTTATCCAAGATTTCCTCTCACTCAAGAAGAATAAATCCTTCATTATCAAGTTTTTGTAAAATAGTCTACACTTTGATGTTTGTGCCAAGAACTTTCTTCAAACAAGAGACATGAAATACTAGGTGAACTTGGGAAGAAGGTGGGAGCTCCAACTTATAAGAAATTGACCCAATCTTTTAAAGAACCTTATAGGTCCCATAGAACTTGGGAGCTAGCTTATGATGCCATTTGAGTTTTAGGGAGGATTGCTTATATGGTTACAAGTGAAGAAAAACTATATCACCTACTTAAAAAGTGCACTCAAAAATGGTGATAATCCACATGTTATTCCATTCAATTTTGTGTCATATGAATATTATCTTATAGGGTACTAAGGATCTGATCCTAGATTCAAAGAATTGTTTTGACTGCTTGAAATAATGAACAATTGGGGGTGTATAGAAGGAGAACTAGTGATGCTTGAATAGAGACTACTTCATAGGGAATAATTTTTGTTGAAGTGTGGTAGGAGGTATTGTACCACAATTCAGCAAGAGGAAGCCAATTTTCCCATTGATTTTATTGTTTTGAGGTGAAGCAATGAAAGAAAGTTTCCAAGCATTTGTTGACAATTTTAGTCTGGCCATCTATTTGTGGATCATATACAGAACTAATCTTCAATTGGGTGCCAATGCATAAAAATAGTTCTATCCAAAAATGTCTGGTGAAGGTTGCATCATAATCTAAGACAATGGATGAAGGAATGCCATGAACATGGAAAATCTAGTCCAAGAATATTTTT
This sequence comes from Torreya grandis, assembly GCA_037957365.1. Classification (NCBI taxonomy): domain Eukaryota; kingdom Viridiplantae; phylum Streptophyta; class Pinopsida; order Cupressales; family Taxaceae; genus Torreya; species Torreya grandis. The sequence goes on along the minus strand of JARHVA010000205.1, from coordinate 4,625,550 downwards.
GTGACTAGGGAGGTGGTATAGGGATGGTTGAGGTCATAAAAATCACTATATTTGGAGAGGAAATCAACCAAAACCAAGATCACCATTTTACCTCTATATTTTGGGATCCCCTCAATGAAATCCATAGAAATATCTATCCAAATCCTGGTAGGGATGGGCAAGGGTATGAGCAACCCAAGGATGAGTGTTGTTTTACCCTTGTTGTGTTGGTAGGTATCACATTCAACCACCATCTATTGAATTGACTTTTTCATTCCCTTCCAAAAGAAGTTACATCATGCCCACTCATAAGTTTTGAGAAACTTTGAGTGCCCTATGGATGGAGAAGCATGGATTTCATAGAATATAATTTGATAAAGATCTATGATCTAGGGAAGTACTAGATAACCCTTGTATCATAAAGAAGTACCATCCTATGAATAATATAGTACAACTGAAGGATTAGTGGCCAACTATTTAATGATTAGAGATAATGAGGATTCATTGACATACCCTTGTTGTATAGTGTCTAGCCAATTTGGAATAGGCATGGAAATAACTAAAAGGGAAGCTTGGTCCACAAATGTGTGAGATAAAGCATTAGCCACAATATTATCCTTACCCTTCTTGTAAGTGATCTCATAGTCATAACCCATGAGTTTTCTAACCATTTATATTGTGTTTTGGAAAAGACCCATTGTTCCATGAAATATTTTAGAGTTTGGTCATTAGTTTTGATGCAAAAATGATTTCCCAATAGGTATGGATACCACTTTTGTATTACATGTAAAATGACCATCATTTCCTTCTCACAAGTAAAGATCACTAAATTATTTGTAGAAAGGGATTTACTAGTGAATTCAATGGGGCATCCTTATTGGAGGAAAATAACACCAAATCCATTGCCACAAGCATCACTCTTGATAGTGAAGGTCTTGGTAAAATATGAAATAGCTAAAACAGGTGTAATACACATAGCTTATTTCAAATTTTCAAATGCACACTCAATAACTTATGTCCAAGTAAAAGCATCCTTTTTCGACATAGATATCAACATAACTACAATATTATCATAATCCTTGACAAAATTATGATAATATTTAGTGATTCCCAAAAACCCATAGAGGCTCTTGAGTGTTTAAGGATGTAGCCAATTTGTCATGAAAACTTTTCTTTTGGATCCACTCAAACCCTTGGGCTTACATAATATACCCAAGATACTCCACTTCATCCTAGATAAAAGTACATTTTGACTATTTTTCACAAAGATGATGGTCAAAGAGGAGTTACAGTATGAGCTATAGGTGTTAGAGATGCTTAGACCATGTTTTACTATAGATGAGGATATCATCGAAGAAGACCATAATGAATTTATGTAGGTAGGGCCAAAATATTTTATTCATCAATGCTTAGAATGTTGAAGGAGCATTAATGAGGCAAAAGAGCATGACCAAAAAGTCATAATGGCCATCATGCATGTGAAAAGTTATCTTAGGGATATCATCCGAATGAAGTTGGGTCTGGTGATATCTAGAGTAGAGATCTAACTTGGAGAAAAAATGAGCACCATGAAGCTCATCGATAATAAGGATTAAAAACTTATCTTTGATTTTGAGGTGATTAAGTACATATAAATCAATGTAAAAGCACCATGATCCATTTTTTTCTGAACAAGGAAAATGGGGGAAGAATATGTGTTGGTACTAGGGTGAATATTGCCTTTCTTCAATAAGTCTTGAATGAGCATCTTGATTTTCATATTTTGTTGAAATGGGTAGCGATAAGGCCTGATTTTAGAGGAACACTTATAGGAAGGAGTTGAATATGGTTTTCCTTTATCCATGAAGGTGGTAATCCCACTAGTTTAGCAAAGACACGTACATACCTCTGCATAATGGTTTATAGATTAGAAGAAGTAGTGGAGACTGTTGATGGTTTCATTTGAATGGAATGGAGATAGGTAATGATTCCATGTGAATTATTCTTATGAATATTTTCCATGTGATGTGAACTGATGATGCTGAGATATCTAGTTGTAAGCCTTTCAATGTGTGTTTTTTACCATTGTCTAACATCCAAAGTTTATCAAAATCTTATAAGATGGGTCCAAGTGTACATAACCACTGGGATCCCAAAAAAACATCACATCCACCTAAGGGTAAGACAAACATGGTAGATCACAATTTAAAATATCCAATAGAGATACACACATTGTGAGACTTCCCTTTACAAGGTAATGTGCCCCCATTAGCAATCATGAATTCAAAGTTGGAGCAATGATGGACAAAACATCATCCTATTTGGTGATTTGAGGGTTAATGAAGTTATGAGTGCTACTTGAATCAATGAGTATAGTGAGAGGGAGCTTCTTGAAGTAACCCCTAAATCACATGGTTTGTGGGGTAGTTAATCCTACTAAGGCATAGAGAGATATATCTAGTTAGTCTTCCTAAGAAGTTTTTTTCACAATCAGCTAAGCTTTTGCTAGATCATCTATTGTATCTTAAACATCTTTATAATCATTAGTTATGGGTGGAGAGTCCACATCTAATAGGTAGAGCTTTTCCTCAACACATCAATGTCCCTGAATAAATTTATCATCATAGTTATAACATAGTCCTTTTTCTCTATGGGCTTACATCTCTGCTTCTATCAAATGCTTGATATGAGTTGTGAACATAGGATTACAATAAGGGGAGATTAGTATTATGTAGGTGAATACAAAAAATTCAAATAAAACACACTAATGCTAACACCTTAAGCCTATCACAAAGGGGGAGCTTAGTTGACAAGACTAGAATAGAAAGCACAATTAAAATTCAAAATAAATCTTCTTTCACCATCCTTGGATGCTCCAAATAGCTTGTTAAAGTGGCTTTCTCAGTTTGTACTCATGAAGCCTGCATCAATGAAGTGTGGCTACCTCCATCTCTCCATGGCACCATGTTTGGCTTTGGCTTGGCTCAATATTTGGGAATTATAAAAATTAGAATGTAATTATTTTGAATGAATTTGGGAATTATAAATATGGCATAAAGAGCTTTTAATTCATGTTCATGGCTCTATTATTTATATATTTTCAAAAATAGTTAGACTCAACCTAAACCATCCATCTCGAGATGAAGATGTATGCCTAAGGATTAATTCGATAGTGTAATTTAAAATTCATAAATAAAATCACAAATATTTGGTATAGAGGGGTAATGAACAGGCATGGAGGGTGTTAATGAGGCATGGGAGGCATAAATATTGATATTTTATGCATTTATAACTTATGGATGCCACCCCATAGGATGATATCATTTGATGATGTAGTTAATGACAATCAATTTTCAATAAATATTTATTCAACAAGTTCCATGGAATTCTTAATTAGGCTCATGATTTGAATTAATTAGCTTTAAGCATGATTAGTCATTTTGGTGAAAGCCTTGGCTCTTTGGTGCACAAATTAATCAAATTGGTTAGAATGTCCTGTTATTGGCTCAAAATTTGACTGGGTTAGAATTGGAAGTTGATGTTAGATGTATTGGATCTATTATCCCATTTATAATTTTTTTAACACCACATAACAAATGCACATATCTCATGCAAGATATTTGATATAAAAGAGTAATCTAGGGCACCCAAGTGCAAAATTGGCATTTTGACTTGAAGTGATCTATCAAAGTTAGTTGCTTCATACATTGCATTACCCCATTTAATGAACCCCAAGCCAAAATTGACACTTTAATATATCAATTTAAAAACTTTTAATGTGTTTTAGTGTTTTTAGGCCAAATTGTGCACTTTGGTAGAAATTGGTCAAAATATTGGTTGGAGGTTATTGGTGGCCAATTTTAGGTGTCTACAATTTGCCCTTATTTGGGAAGACATTGCAAGATATAGGCATAGTAACATCTTTTCAAATAATGAAAATTTAATATATGCTTACAACTTCAACAATTATGAACTAACTATATGATACCCCTTAAGGGAACGGTTGGCACAAGGTAAGGTTGACAAGCTGTCCCACGAAAGAAAGAATGGAGACGAAGGGACCAAAGAAATAAAAATGATGGGATGAGAAAATAACGATATTAAAAAATTAGTCAAAATCATTGTGAACACAAGTGGGATGGTGTACAATGGTTTGCCTAAAGGTGGTTATAAGCATTGTACCCTGATAGTGGAAATATGGTATGATAACACAATGATTTGCCTAAAGGTGATTTTTAATAATTGAGAAGATGGAGTTGTCCTCATTAAGATAGAAAAATAAGATATCAACATGTCATTATATGGAAAAAAAAAGTAAATTGGTGATAACACAATTATTTTCTCAAAGGCGGTATAATCATTGAGAAATGTAGGTAGAATGATGTGTAATGATTTTCCCATAGGAGGTTATAACCATTAGACCCTAATGATGGAAAACATGATTGATTTGGCTGATGATGATGATAATGTGATACAAAGGATAAATATGATTTGGGATAACCTACTAATATAGAGATGCTCGTTTAAACTAAACAAAGGTTGAAATTCTTTTGTTGTTTAATTACACTATGTAGGATTTGATTGGGATTAAATCAGGATGCCAGTGCTGAAGAGATTGTGATGCTACCATTATTGAATAGACTTACTAAAGCTAAGTTTTGTTGTATCACATTTAGGTAGGTATCATGGTATAACATCATGAGGGCTCGACAAAAATATTCATAAGGATTTACACCCATAATCCAATACTTAATAAAAACAATGCACCAATGATAGAAACCATGATGCCAATGTAGATGTATGAATATGGATGGATTCAAGTGTAAGTGTAAGAAAGGAATCACCCAATGAGCACATATATTACTGAATCAAGGCAATGGTATTGAAAGCAAACAAACAAGCACACAAAAACAAAACAAGAAAACAAATAATTTAAATTTAAGCCACACAAACATTGCCCCTAGAAAATAGGTGACAACTTAACAAAATAAAAGAATGGGGGAATATAAGAAAAGGAAGGGGTAGTTGAGTTGTCTCCATATGCACTAGGCAAGTGGATGATACCTACATAGTTACATGGATTTAATATCCACCAAAAACATTAGTCCAAATGTATTTCTTCTAGAAAATGGGGAAAAAATGATAACTGATAAAAAAAACATAATAAATGTAATAGAAGAATAGGAATGGTCTTGTAAAATGGAAAGTGCATGGGATAAAAGGCCAAAACAGATGGGGAAACTAAGGAACAAGTGATTTTCTTGTGACTAAGTAAGGGTTCCCAGAATCCTTAAGGCAAAGAAGTGGTCAATGTTTTTGGTCTTTTCTAAATAGTTTTACAATTTTTTTTAGAATTTTGGAGTATCTCAACTCAATCAAGAATGACAAAATAATAAAATGGTTCAAGCTCACAAAATGGTGAGAGTGTTTCTTAGGTTTCTTTAAAAATGGTGAGAGCGTGGCTTAGGGTACTTGCAAAATAATACAAGCATGGCTTAGGTTGCTCTCAAAATGGTGAGAGTGTGGCTTAGGGTGCTCACAAAATGGTGAGAGCATGGCTTAGGGTGCTCACAAAATGATGCAAGCATGGCTTAGGGTGCTCAAAAAATGGTGAGAGTATGGCTTAGGGTGCTCATAAAATGATGAAAGCATGGCTTAGGTTGCTCGTAAAACAACTAGAGCATGGCTTAGGTGTGAATCAAACATTGCCCATAGATTCTCAAAATGGCTTGAGTTTACAATAGTTCCACCTTCAATGAAGGAAGATGACCAATGTAACAATAAATTCAAAAAATAATAGGCATAGTTGGTGAAAAGGCATAGTACAACATAGGAAATGTCAAGTTGGTATGTCAAGGCTCAATAAACAAATGTTTCCCCTAGTTTGCCCATATGCAGTTATAATTAGGACACAACAACATAGATCAATGGTACTAATTTGAAAATAGGTAGTTATAGTTAGTATTAAGACCGATGATAATAAAAGAATAACAAACAAAGGATGCAACCACTAAAACTTTTATCATATTGCTCCAAAATACTATGTCTATCTGAAATGCTTGAAATAACTATTGAAACTGATCAGATTCATTGGTGCTGAATATGTGCAACTAATGGTGAAACTAAGGTCAAATGGGCTAGGTAGATATGATTCAAAATATGATTGATTGATAGAATGGAATGGTAAAATGGATAAGTAATAGGCTAATAAGAATGATAAGAATAATATTCATATAATGAATAATAGTGATAAAGTGGCACAACTGAAATGGTCCTTATAGACAATACACCATAGTGTTCAAGCATAATAACACTTGAGGTGAATAATATTCATCAGTCCAAGAAGTTCATCTTTGTTTGGTATGGTGAGCTTGAATTCTTTTGATCAATAATCTATAGTAATGAAAGGCCCTATCCAGTTTGGTTTGAAGTTACCTTTATGTTTCTTCTCAGCCATGGTATTCTTTTGGTTTTTTTAAGAACAAGATCACCAAGTTCAAATTTTCTATGCTTGACACAATGATTGTAGTGGCCTTTGAGTTAGTTCTAATATGAATAAATATTATTGAGTGAAACTATGCATTTTTCATCAAGTAAGTCTAGCTCTTTCAGGTGAGCTACTTGATAGTCATGATCATCTAGCACATGCTTGAAAGATATGTGTAGTGAAGGTAACTCAACCTCAATAGGAAGTATGGATTCAATACCATAAATAAGTGAGTATAGAGTGGCTCCTATGGGGGTATGGGTATTGGTATGGTATACCCAAAGGATATGAAATATCTGAAGGTGCTAATCATGACTGGCATCACTACTAATCTTTTTGAGAATGTTGATAATGGTTTTGTTCGATGGCTCGACCTAGCCATTACCTTGAGGGTAATATGTCATGGAATTTTTTTGTGTGATGTTATATTTATCACATAGCTTCTTGACATCCTTGTTATTGAAGGATCCTCCATTATTAGATATAATGTCAAAGGGGATGCTATAGTGACAAATGAGATGATTGAAAACAAACTTAGAAATTTGCTTTCTAGTCACATAAGTGAGGGGTATAGCTTTAATCCACTTAGTGAAATATTCAGTGGTGGTAAGGATATGTTTATGGCCATTAAATGAGGTGGGATTGATCTTCCCAATGAGGTCAAGACCCCATGTAACAAATGGACATTGTGTCAACATTGGTTTCAGAGTCTTTGTTGGGGCATGAATCAAATTAGCATATTATTGACATTTGTTGAACTTCTTTACATATGCAACTACATCTATGTCCATCATGGGCCAATAATAACCAATACACAAGATATTTTTAGATAGGATGATGCCTCTAGTGTGTGATCCACATACGCCTTTATGAACTTCTCATAATGATAACATAGATTCTATCAAATTTAAATAGTGAAGCAGAGTTTCAACAAAACTATGGTGATAAAGGGTTGATCCAAGTAAGGTATAATGAGTGGTTTAGTGGATGAAGGCCTTGTAGGAGATGTTAAGTGGTAAGACTTGGTCATGAAGGTATTTGTAAAGGTCTGAGTACCAGATAGAACTAGGACCAATAATATCACAAATCATCAAAATGGTTGAAGGCTCATGAGTTGGTGCTAGCAAGTTCTTGACAAGGAACTAATACTCTTTATCTATGTATGTTTTTTGAATAAAAGATCTAATAGTGGCAATAGCCTCTATAGTTCCATTACTTACCCTTGGTATATGCTCAAACTGAATGTCAATAATCTATTATTTGAGAGTGTTGACCATGGCCTTATATAGAACCAGCTTGTCATCTTTGGTCTAAAATAATATATAAACTAATTTATAATTAACTGAGAATCACCATAAACCTTGAGATGAGATACATTCCATTGTACCACTTGGTGAAGCCCTGTAACAAGTGCTTCATATTCAACCATATTGTTGGTACAAGGAAAATTGATCCTAAATGACTTAAGGATTAGATCTCCTTGTGATGTAATAAATAAAAGGCCTACCCTTGATCCATGTGCCATGAATGATCCATCAAAATATAGCTTCTAGTGTTGCTCCTTAAGAGGTGTGTCTATGATGGTCATTATGGATTCATCAAGAAATTGGAATGTGAGTGGCACTGTATTTGCAAGGGGTGTTTCAATAAGTTGATCTTAATAACTTACCCCTTAATAGATTTTTGATTATCCCTTAATAGATTTTTGATTGATGTATTTGATGTCAAAATCACTTAGGGGCATGATCCACTTAGTTATGTGGCCTTGAAAAGCTATTTTAGATAGTAGATACTTGAGTGGATCTACTTTTGAAATAACCATGGTCTTATTATTTAACATGTAATGGTGTAACTTCAGAGCTGTGAAGACCATGATTAAATAAGCTTTTTCTATGGGCATATAATTGTGTTCATACGTGACTAGTGTATGACTTACATAGTACACGACATGCTATTTTCCATTATCATCATGTTGAGCCAAAAGTGCCCCCAAGGCATTGTCAGTAGCTAATAGATACAACAAGAATGGCCTTCTCGACATAGGAGGCAACAAAATAGGTGGATTCACTAGATAGTCTTTGAGTTGTTGAAAATTAGTTTGGTAGTGATCATCCTAATGAAATGTGACTCCCTTCTTTAGAATATGCATAAAAGGATGACATTTATTAACCAATTATGATATGAAGCATTAGATAGATTAGATCTTTCCCTACAAACTAGGGAGCTATTTCAAAGTATTCAGTGGTTTCATCTCTGGTATAGCTTGGACTTTAGATTGATCAACTTTAATGCCTTGATAAGACACAATGAAGCCTAAGTTTTTTCTTTATGTGACTCTAAAGACACACTTAGGATTAAGTCTAAATTTTTACCCTTGTAATCTTTCAAATATTTTGTGTAGCATTATTGGGTGATCAACCCTAGTCTTTGATTTGCCAAGAATGTCATCGACATAATCTTCAATAATATCATGCACCATATCATGAAATATGATAGTCATGACTATTTAATAGATAGCCCCGAGATTTTTAAGAACAAAAGGCATAACTTGATAACAAAATGTTCCCCATGGAGTGGTGAATGCTATTTTATATTAGTCTTCTAGTGCTATTCTGATTTAGTTGTATCCCAAAAAGCTATCCATTAATGAAATCATTTCATAACCCACTGTGGAGTCAATGATCATGTTAATGTTTGGTAATGGAAAGTCATCCTTAGGGAAAGATTCTTTTATATCATGGAAATTAATACAGATTCTAATTCCTTCTATATTTTTACTAACTGATACAACATTAGATATCCACTTTGAGTAGTCAATGGATCAAATACATCCTAATTCTAAGATGTTTTATAACTCTTTCTTTACCAATATAGCAATGAAAGGATGCATCTTACGTAGATTTTGTTTTAATGATTTGGCATCAAGATTGACCACAAGCTAGTGTAAAACTAACGCTGGGTCTAAACTTGGCATGTCAGAATATGCCCATGCAAAAATATCTATAAACTCCCTCAAAAATACTATAAAGACTTAACACTCCTTCTCAGTAAGGGAAGTACCTAGCTTGATCCACTTTGGGTCATCTAGGGACCTAATGATAACCTCTATCATATCTTCCACTAGAAAGGTTGAACCATCTTCAAGGATAGTGGGCAAAGATTTAAATTGGTTGGCAATATTAGAGTCCTCTGCTAGGACTAGCTCTTCAAGTTCCCCTAAGCATGATGAATTGGAGTCTCATAATAGAAGGTTTGGCCATGTAACAAAAACTATTAGAAAATCTTAAATGATTCGATCAAAAGCTTGTTGTTCTTCAAAATTGAACTCAGACTCATAAACAAGTTCATCATTAGTGGTCTCCTAAGCTATGTTTAAAGAAGGTAGAACACCCCCATCTAATGGTGCCTGAAACAAGTTTTCACCACTAGATTGACCTTTTTATTTAATTTTACCTTGGTTAGAAAGTGCCTCAAAGAGGTTTTCACTTTAGGATCTCAATGTTTTAATTTTTTACTTTTGGCTAAGGGTGTTCATCTACTCTCCAAAATATATTATAGGATCCAACTTGATTGAGAACCTTGATTTATGGTCCCCCAATGGAACATTGTCTCTAAGGCCTAGAAAATCATATAAAGCCTCATCATTTTGAAACACATCAATTGGTATGTTGGACACTTGCTGGTCCTAGTCTATAGTTGGGGATAATACAATGGTAGTGGGTTGTGATGAATGACTAGGGTAAGGGTAAAAATGGAATTAGGGTTAAATAGGTTGGTTTTAGTTAGGTCATCAAAAAGGCTATGATTAGAATTTGCTTCACTACCAGCATCTTCATCACTAGTTGATGGTGATGGAACACAAGTAATGTATATGAAGTCACCCCCAAGCAGTTTAAATCCAAGTTCATAGGGTATTTTGTATTTAGTCATGGAAATTGGCTCAAGTGTTCCTTGTTGATTAGGTCTGAGGCCTCCTCCTTCATAGTCTTGATTATTCATGATCCTATTGGGAATATGATACTTTACACTCTTATAATAATCAACTTGATTGTCATTGTATAACCATGATTCATCTCCCTCAAGAGGGTCTATTTCTAGGATAGATGCTGGTACAAAAATAATAGGTTCTTTACTCTTGCTCTTTGGTTTCCATTTTGGATGAAGTGGCTTAACCTTAGGTCTTATAAAGGACTTTGGATTCTATGGAAGGTTTTCAATATGAAGTGTATGATAGGTCACATTCTCCCTTGGGCCATTATGTGAGATAGTAAAATTATTGGATACTTCAAGAGGTGGCATGTGAGAAAGGGAATCAAGAGTATTAGGATCAATGTAGTTGTCCTCTAATGGATTAAGGAGTATTGTTTTTCCCTTATCCTACTTGACCATTAGAGTCATGCTGAAGTGATAGTTATAACTCTTGAACTTGGCCTCTAGGTGATTGTAGTGCTCATATGGATGCAAATCTCCTAGTATGCAAACTTCCATTCCTAAATGGGAGAACTTGATGCATTGGTAAAATGTTGATGGGACTTCATGAATTTCATTTAACCAAGGTCTACCCAAAAGCATATTATATGACAAATTGAGATTGAGCACATGGAAAAATGTATCATGGGTTAAAGGTCTAAGGATAACTACTAAATAGATGGTGCCCTATGATTCTCTTTTTTCATTAGCATGGGATTTGATGGTTATTGTCTCTTATTAAAGATATACCATTATGTACCTGATAAGCTTGATGAGCTTAAGAGACACTATGTTTAGACCTGATCCATTGTCTATAAGGACACATTTCACTTTATGTCACTTTATGGAAACTTCAATGTATAATGGGTTATTATGGAGTGAGCCAAGGGATGACATATCAATTTGGTTGAAAGTGACTTGTTGGTATGGAGCTAGGTGTCCAACCGAATCTTGGAATTTATCAGGGGATATGTCACTCAAAATAGTGGATTGGCTCAAGAAGTCATTTAAAATGTTTTTGTGGATTGTTGACATACACAAAAAATATTAAATTGAGATTTATGTAAGCATATTTTATAATTATTCGACAATATCATACTTCTTGTTTTGGATAATGTTAAATGGTTTGTTCTGAAGCTAAATGGCTGGTTGGATAATGGGTGGAGTGGTAGATGGTTATGGGCCTGGGATGGTAACATTTGAACTTTGAGTTGTGATTACACAATCAAGATTGAATATAGGACCATGATTGCTAATAAATGATGGTGATGGTGTGGGACCAAATAAGACAAGTCTCAATTACTAGTGCACTTGTGTGTGGTCATAGGGTAAGGATGAGTTATCAGTATAAGGTCCAAAAGTGGGAATCCCTATCTGCTAGTTCACCTATGTGTGGTCTTAGGTCAAAGAAGGATTCCAAAGAGATTATATTGGTTTAGTATGGTTAGCAATGGTCTCATCTGATTAGAATTTGGTCTAGGATTAATGGAGATGGTATTAATGCTACCTCCTACAATATAGCCTACAACTCTATTGTAGTCAGGTGCAACTACATGGTAGGTTTGGTTTTTATCATTTTGACCTTGGTTATGTCCATTATTCTAGTTTTTTTGATTTTGTTGTTATTTCTACTCATTCTATTGGTTTGGACTTTGATTTTTATATTGTTGATTTTGTTGTTGCACTGGCCAGTGTTGTTGCCATTATTGTTATTATTACTGGTTGTTATGTTGGGAAAAAGGGTTTTGATAAATCCCAAGAGTCTAATTGGAGGTGGAAGTACCACCATTCAATGTGATCTCCCCATTTTCTAACATATTCTCAATCAAATGCTTGATTTAAACACATCTTCATAAATTGTGCCAATTGACGCAATGATATTCACATAATTTATTTTCATGATACCAATTAGGATAAGGAATGCTTTGTAGATAATACTTTGGTATAGGCCAACTAATCAAATTAGTGGTGGAAATTTTACAAAACATAGATTTAATAGGCTTTCCAAGGTCATTAAAAACATGGCAAGTATGTATTGTTCTCCTTGGAGGAGGGAATTGCAATGACAAAGGTGGTTGCATTTGTTGTGTGGGCCTAGGTTATTGTGCTTGGTGCATTAGATGAAGAGGTTGTCAAGTAAGAGTAATTTGAAAATATGGTATACGTTGAGTGGATGGTGTTTATACCATTTGGACATGGTGTGACTGAGTTACTCCATTTCTCACAACATTCTTATTGCAGGTGAATTGCTTTGGTCTATCTTGCTTATTAGCTTATGCTAGTTGTGATGCTTACATTTGGAATTGATTTTGATTTTGGCCATTTATCTGATTGGTACCTTGATTTGAATTAGTTGAAGTGAGCTTGATGATTCCTTTATTAATAAGGGCTCACTTGATCAACAAACCTTTATCTATTATCTCTTTGAAAGTGTGTGTACATTATAATTCTAGATGATAAGCTATCTCACTATGCAAATTTTTGGTAAAAAAATGACTAATTATTTCTCTAGTAAACTATGGGTGAATCATCTTGTAAGGGATCTCCATCACTTTAGATATATCACAAAACTCTCACTAGCTTTTTTCTTTGCTTGCATTAAGTCAACCAATGAAATATCATGTTTGAGATTGTAGGAAAAGTGTTGCACAATTTTTTTTGAAAGGTCATCAAAATTTGTTACTAAATTCTTGGGAAAATTTAAAAATAACTCTAAGGCTTGTCCTACTAGAATCCTTGAGAACAAAAACAAAAGATATATGTCACTATATGCCACTGGCTGGCATGCAACAAAGAACTCAGTTAATTGGGCTTTGAGATCACCTTTCCCCTTGTGTTAATTGAATTTTAGTGGTTCATATCTTGGAGGAAATGGTATTTGTAGTTATTCCATATTAAAAGGATAAGAACACACATCATCCAAATTAAAATTTTTACCCTATTTCCTAATGTGGATGGTAGTAATTATATCCTTCATCTATTATAATTCTTTCTCTAAGTAACTTGTGGGAATATTGGCTTGGGTAGATGGTTGGGTAGTCATAAGTGGAGCACTTAGACTAGGGTATAATGGAGATATTTGTTGGGATATGATGAATTGGTTGGGAAATGGACTAGGGATATGCATACGTGGATTAAGGTTTGATTTTTAGAATTATACATGTTATGGTGCAATATTTTGGTTAGGGTTGGTTATGAAGGTTTGATGTTGAGGATTTTATGTTTAGGATGAAGGGATGTAACCATATTTCACTTGTTTTAGTTGAAAAGGGACATGTTGTTGACTAATTAAACCTTGATGTTGAGTGGGAACTTGTAAACCAAGATCCTATTTTTGAATGAGTGGCACATTTTGAACAAAAGACAATTATTACTTAGTAGGTCATTAAGAAATATTAGAACTTCTTGGTTTTATGAATCCCTATTAGGAAGTGAATTCATTTTGAATATTCAACATCTATAATTGACCAATATTTATATTTTTTTGGTTAGACATTGTTTAGTTTTAAATTGGCATATTAGCCTATGACTGAAGGGGTATGTTTATTACTACCTGACATTGTGGAACATCAGTTTCCCCTTATTGAGTTGGTACACTAAATTGTGAATGTTATTATGGAATACCACTCATCACTTGTTGAGGGGGAGTAAGATTCATCACATTTTGCTATTAAGGCACAAAATTGGTTGTTGGTTGGCTACCTAATCATGTTGGTTGTGCACTTGAAGAAGTAGTTGGTTGAGGATTACAAGTAGATGGTTGAGATTGGGATGTATAAACTCCTACTACCTAATTTTGAGAACCAATTGCAGTGTTAACTAAAGGTGTACTATGTTGGATAACTATTTTCATATTAACACCACTTTGGTTTGGATGGGATGTTGCTTGTGCATTATCCACTATGTTTTGGCCACTATCCTACATAGAAATAGAAGATACTTCTTTAATGGTTGGTGTATGAAATAAATTTTTGACAAAAGTATTTTGCATGAATGGGTCTACACCCTAATTATCTTGACCATTAAACTCTATCAAAACTCCAATTGAGGGGACTAAATCTATGAGAGGCTTACTTGATATGGTCATCTAGTTAAAATTGTGTGCTAGGTTCAAGTAGGTTTTGTATGCTATCTGCATTTATCCAAAGTGATCCTTCATGGGGTCCTTACCTTTGAAAAAAATACTAGGGTATTGATACATTATTTGGACTAGAGCTAAAGGATTTCTAGAAGAATCTTATTGACTATATAATATGTTATGAGGCATTCTTACTAGACTTGGTAAATTCTCATAGGAGAAGTTTGCTAGAAACTTGGCCCTTGCCTCTATGGCTCTAACCAAAATCTCATCTTTGTTATCTAATAAATTATGATAAAAAAAATAAGGATCATAAGTGGAAGGGGAATTAATAGAGTATGGTTGTTGGGGAAAAGGCTCCTCAACTACAAGTATCATAGCTAGGTATTATGTGGTTTGTTCTTGATCTTATTCTAAATACAGTGGTTTAATAACCAAATAGTTAGCTAATGGATCCTAGTTTTGAGTGTTATAAGAGATATAAGGATACATATAATAAATAAAATTATCTATGTAGGGGTCTTGCACCATTTATTCTTGCATAGCCACATGATTAATCCTCAGATTGTACATGAGTCCACTATGAGTGTAGGAAAACATGTTGGGATCCATAGTGAATGTGCTACTACAAAGAATTCCACAAAATTTTAAAAATACAATATCTAAAGAAATATGATTCAAACTTGGTATATATTTAATCAAAAGGATGGAAAGGCTTATAAAATAATTTATGATAAAACAATCTAACATTAGGTGTCTAACATTACATTTCTTATACAAAAATATCAAACAAATGGACCTAAAATCAAAATGCCAAACTCTAATGTCAAAGTGTTTCAAATTAGTCTAATCTAAGTAAATAAAAGTTTCTAGGTCTTTTGGCCAAATAAGGCATCAAAATATAGGATTAAATAAGGCATGTGTTAGGAATTTTTTCCAAATGGTGTCAAAAGCTAGACTTTGAAATAGATGACATTTTAATCTAATGGATTTCAAACACTTCTAATAAAAACTAGCCATTTGAATCTTGGATATAAACTCGATCAAATAGGTATAAGGTACAAAACAAAAAGAACTTTTGAGACAAGTTATTTTCTTCTCAAATAATGGCATAAAACTTTATTTCCTCTAACAAATAAGCTAGATAAAAGCGAATGGCTTAACTGTACTAGACAAAGATTCACAAGGTATACTCGGAATTAGTTTGGACAATTTTGGAAAAAAAATTGGACTCTATGTAAAAAAGTCTATGAAATAATGTTTGTAATGTTTTGAGCAACATAAAAATGCTAAACTACTAAAAAAACTGTAATAAAATGTTTGTTTCAAAAATTCTAAGGCAAAGATGCTTCACAAATTTTGGTAGTGTAACACTACCCTTCGTAAATGATACACACTTTCTTAAAGTTTTGATAATTTTTTCTAAGGCAAAGGGGTTTGCATCAAGCAGAATCAAGGAAAAGTGGGATAGTAAAATTTTACTCAAGACTTAAAGTGCAAGCATTTTCACAAGATCATTTAAGTCTACCAAGTGGTGACAATGATTGTGAGTCTTAAATGGCCTTCAATTCAAATAGAAAATTGAACTTGAGTTAAAACAAGTTTAATGTGAAAATGGAAAAACCACTTGACACATCAACCCTTAGAACTTAGAAAGTTTCAAATTCAAATGTGAATTATA
The DNA here is from genome assembly GCA_037957365.1 of Torreya grandis. Classification (NCBI taxonomy): domain Eukaryota; kingdom Viridiplantae; phylum Streptophyta; class Pinopsida; order Cupressales; family Taxaceae; genus Torreya; species Torreya grandis. The sequence goes on along the minus strand of JARHVA010000205.1, from coordinate 4,609,377 downwards.
AATGAAGGACTTTAAACAAACTTTGGTAAATGGTCTATACTTAATTGGGTAGCATACCTATGCTAAAGTAGATGATATGACTCAAATTTTATGATAACTTTGAACAAGGCAAAAGTGATGATTCATGTGGGCAACATAATGCCTCCTTAGTCAAAATAATTTGGGGACCATGTGTTTGGTTTATGTTATTTTGTTAACACCAAGTTTTCACTTCAAACAAGACAAGTTAATCTAAGATAAAACCAACTAATTAATTGCTCTTAGGTCCTAAACTGACAAGGTTGCTTGGTATTATTGGAATCCATCAATATACATCATTTGAGAGGTTTTTTAGTGTTTATCTAAAAATTAAAATGCACTTTATATATTATGGTTTTTACACACCCTTCTCTGAAATGATAGTACTACGACATGGACCTTAAGGCACACCTTGCACCAACAACACTTCCATAGAAAGTGGGGATTTGTCTAAGATCTACAAGTATTTGGACATCTAGATAGATAATTAGCCAATGAATTTTACATCATGTTGTAAAATAAATACACTTAAATTAGGTGTATATGACACTTGGCTTATTGTAAAAAGGTCTTGTCCTTTTTGCAACCACTACATCCATTTCTTGCTCAGTGTAGTTTGATGCCCAAAGTATAGGTAAGTCCCATGTGCAACTCTAACATTAAAATATGGTTTAACCACTCAAACCTATAATACTAGTGGGAGTGGTTGAAGTGAGTGTTAGGAGATGAAACCTTGGTTCAAAGCTTCCCTATAGAACTTATGGGAGGTAATGAAGTCCCCCTCACAAGCCAAGATACAATAAAATAAATGACTAATAGAAATACTTTAGGGTCATTTCAAGATCACCCAAACTATTATGAGTTTTTGGGGAGTGATTTAGATAACATTCTTTCTATGCCTTGAACTAGGCATGTTTGTAATAAGGATGATGCTTTTGATTTCAAAAGTTCCCTAAAGGGGATGGATGGAAGAACATACACATAACATCCCTCTTTTTGTCTATCAAATTATAAGTTTAAACAACTATTGAAGATAAAATTTGACAAGTGAGTCCAATTTTAAGCACCAAATGAAAGATTGGGTGGTGTTATTTTGACCCCCTTGGTCTTAAGTTGTGACTTTGAAAGCATAATTATTCAAAACATTCACTTAAGCACCCTAGTTTTTCATTAAGCACCAAATTTGAAAGTGTGTTTGGTTAAATAAAATCAAAACAACTTCTAATATACTCCTTCAACTTACAAAAACATAATTATAAGGGCTTGATTTGAAACACTTAAGAGTTTAATCAAACAACATTAAAAATTTAAATCTCTATTGTAATCTTATTGTTACACAGTCAATATCATTATTTTTCTACAAAATCAAAATTTTAGAACACAATATCGTTGTTATGGATTAGTTCAACAAAAAACATAATATTGCTATTTTCCTACAAAATCACTGCTAAACAAAATCACTATTTTAAATGAAATTACTAGTCAAATCAATGATATTGCTGCCCAAGAAACAATATCATTATTCTAGTCGATAATATTACTGATCATACAAAATCACAACCAAAATTGATGAAATCATTGTTCTATTGATAAATTTTTTGTTATTGAATATGAAATCATTGCATAGGGTAAACAATATCATTATTTTTGCAAAATCCCTACTCAGGCAAATGAAATCACTATTTTTGAAAATGATATTACTACTCAGGGCTACAAAATATCTATTCAAAAAACAATGATTTTGTTACAAAAGTACTACTATGACAACAATGATATTGTAATATAGAGTAAAACCAATGTTACCAGGAATAAAAATGCAATTATTAAAAAAAATGGAATTTTAACTTAAAATTTCACTCTTTTGACTCCATTGCAAGATTATGCATAAAATTGGTTAGTAGGTTACTTGAAAGAGCCTTTGTGAGAAAATTTGTGGGGAAAGGGTCCCATCGGGCATGCCATTATGTGAACATAGGATTGCAATAAGGGGAGATTAGTATTGTGTTAGTGAATAAAACAAATCCAAACAAAACACACTAATGCTAACACCTTAAGCCTATCATAAAAATGGAGCTTAGTTGACAAGACTAGAATGGAAAGCACAACTAAAATGTAAAAAAAACCTTCTTTTACCTTCCTTGGATGCTCCAAATAGCTTGTTGAAGTGGCTTGCTTAGTTTGTTCTCATGAAGTCTACATCAATGAAGTGTGGTTACCTCCATCTCTCCTTCACACCATGTTTGGCTTTGGCTTGGCTCAATATTTGGGTGTTATAACACTTAAAATGTAATTATTTTGAATGCATTTGGGCATTATAAGTTTGGAATACAAGAGATTTTAATTCATGTTCATGGATCTCCTATTTATAAATTTTCAAAAATGGTTAGAACCAACCTAAACCATCCATCTCAAGATGAAGATGTGTGGCTAAGGATTAATTCAATTATGTAATTTAAAATTCATAAATAGGCTCATCAATATTTGGGATAGAGGGGAAATAAATAGGCATGGAGGATCTTAATGAGGTATGGGAGGAATAAATCTTGAAATTTTATGCATTTATGGCTTATGGATGCCACCCCATATGATGATGTAGTTAATGAAAATAAATTTTCAATAAAGATTTATTAAACAAGTTCTATGGAATTCTTAATTAGGATCATGATTTAAATTAATTAGCTTTAATCATGATTAGTCATTTTGGTGCAAACCTTGGCTCTTTGGTGCAAAAATTAATCAAATTGGTTAGAATGTCTTGTTATTAGCTTAAAATTTGACTGAATTGAAATTAGAAGTTGATGTTAGATGTATTGGATCCATTATCACATTTAGGATGTTGTCAACACTAAGCAACAAAGGGACATGTCTTGTGCAAGAGATTTGATAGAAAAGAACAATCTAGGGCACCTAGGTGCAAAATTGGCATTTTGACTCAAACTGATATGATCAAAGTTAGTTGCTTCATAAATTGCATTGCCCCATTTAATTATACTCTAGCCAAAATTGGTACTTGAATATATCAATTTAAATATTTTAATATGTTTTAGTGTTTTTATCCCACATTGTGTACTTTAGTAAAAATTGATCAAAAGCCTGATTAGAGGTTATCGGTGGTCAATTTTAGGTGTCAACAAGAGTGGTTTTGGGAGATGACATTGTTTGAGATCATTATGGAGATATATTTTTGAAGGGAGCAAAATTAGATTTGAATGACTACTGAGATATGATCTTGTCCTCTACCAAATTAGCCAACCTTAAGGCTTCCATTATCATGTTAGGCCGAAACATTTTGAATTTAGATTGAATTGCATCCTTCAATCTATTGACAAAGAAACTCTTGGAGAATTCATTAGACAATCCCTCTGTGTGATTGGCCAATTTTTCAAATTCTATTTGATTTTCTCTCATGGTTATTGCTTGGAAAAGTTTAGTGAGTGCTCCAGTGAAGTCATCAAAATTATTAAGGCCAAATCATTGGAAAATGAGAGTGCAAAAATTAGTCCATATAGGTTCATCATGAGCCTTCGTATACCAATGATACCATTGAAGGGCTTCAAGTTGTAAGTGAAAGGAAGCAAGAAGGACCTTATTGGCATCAAAAGTATTATGTAGACCAAAATATTATTCTACCTGATAGATCCATCTAGTTGGATCTAGACCATTGAATCATAAAAAATTAAGCTTTGACCCATGATAATTACTAGAAGAAGAAAACACAATGTTTGAAGAAGACTCTAGATGTTGTCTATTGTTCATGGTGGTATGTTGAAGACTAAGGCTGAGAATGTTTTCATAAAGATATTTGATGTGGGTCTTGAGGGCAACAATTTCATCCTCATTTTTTTCTCATGGTCGGGTTACTACCATGACCCGAATAATATATTTTTTTGTTTTTTTTCAATTGATAAGAAAACTAGAGTTAAGACATGTTTAGTAAAGAAATTTTTGAATTTGGGAAAAAACAAAAGGGGTAAAGGGGATTTTAATAATTTTTTTACATAGTGGGAGTATGACTGGTGAAGGTGAGGGCAATTTTAAGAGTGAAAATGGAAAAACTTAGAAATTGGTTAAAGAGGGACAAAGGATTAGAATGAGATGATAAACACAGTAGAAAAATTTCAACGCAAATAGATAAAAATAGAGTTATGGCAAAACCCAAAAAAGAAAAATTTGAGATTTATAGGAATTAGGAGTGGAATTGGGACATGGGACCTCAAAGAAGAAAATGTAGGGAATGGAATTTAAAGTGTCTAGATAAAGTTTTGAGGATAAATGAGGCTACAAATACTTTGTAGATGGTTTGTGAATTTTGGTTTCTATATAATATCTACCTGTAAGTCTTTTGATAGTTTATGGATACTTTACTAATTGATTATTTTGAGTCTATTAAAAATATTCTAAAATTGATAGAAATGGGCCCCAAGTTTCAATGGCTAACTAAGGGTTTTAAAAATATCACTTTGGACTCCAATATCATATAAATGAGTACCGCTCTTGAAAAATGTTTTGGCTATAGATTTACCTCTATGCAACCACTCTTGATTTTCCTCACTGATGGGAACTACTTAGTCAGGAAGGGGCCATTGCCTATTTCACTAGCAGATCCTCTCAATGGACCAACTACTTTTGGGTTCCTATGATACTCCTCATAATGAGTTTTAGGGATTTCATTGAAGCACTTCCCATAATTATGCAATCAAGTTTTTATCCTGATCTAGAATATATTATTATGTTATAGGAAAATACTTAAATAAATTATGCATCATAATAGAGTTATAAAAAAATATTATGCAGAAGAACAAAGTGAAGAGTTTCTAAAGGAAAAAAATTTGGCCCTGAAATGCGCTCTGATGTCAAATGAGAGGATCCTCCTACAATAATTAATAAAAATGCATAAAATAATAGGAATTAGTAGCATGAATTAACTTTGATAGAACACTTGAAAATATTGAATTGATCATAGGCCACTTCAAAGGGGAAACCTCCTTTGAGCAAGCTCAAGACAATAATTTCATGGATGCCTTAATTGGCCTCAACACTTATTTATATTTGAATTCTAATCTAAGCATATACTACTTCCCATGAATGTGGGATAAGAAAAATGCTCATAGGATGACTTATAAAGCATATGCATCCATAACAACCTCTAAAACAAAGTAAAGATAAGAGATATCACAGGTTCATAACAAAAACTTTTCAATTTTAAGTGAGTGTTAGTTTTAAGAACCAAAAGTGGAGTGTTTGATTAAGTTCTTGGCCCCTTGGCCTTAGTTGTAAAACTTTAAAAAACTTCAAAAAAACTTATCTTCAAAAAAAACCATCTAGGTTCCTTTTAAACACCAAAGGGAAGGTTCAAGAATTAATCATGCTCAATTTTTCCACTTTTTCATGCATGTGACTTTAAAATGTTAGATGGTTTCCTTCTGAGTTGAAGCATAATTGTTAATGAAACAAGCAAGTTTTGAAAACTTGCTCTCAGGTTCTCTATTTTTAAAACATAAAGACTAACATCAGTCAATAGTGATTGATGCTAGTTGTAGAAAGTCTAATACTAGTCATAAATGAACCAATGTTAGTTGATAAAAATTGATGCCAGTTACCTATGAACCCTTAAACAAAAATTTTTTTTCACAAATTTTTTTTGTTAGCCCAATTTAGAATAAAATATCTAATAAAACTTTGGATCATGGAATAAAAGGTTTAGACAAACTTAAAAATCCAAAATAATAACTTGTAATTTTGAAGAAAAATGTAAAACACAATTTTCTCCATGTTATGACCTACAACAGAGTTGATGCTAGTTATCCAAGATTGATTCTAGTTACAAAGAACTGATATCAATCACTATGTGACTTGTGTATCAATAATTTTTTTGAAAACATGGGAAAATAATGATGAAAATTTGATTTTTAAGGACTTTTTAGGAAATCTAAGATTACCAAAGTGTTTTCCTTTCTTTAATTGGATGCATGGTCCCATTGGGCATGCCAAGATATAAATATGGATTATAAATATACTTAGATCAAGCATTAGTCATGAAAACTCAAGAAAAATGCATAATAACATAACAAGCTAAGACAACTCTTTTGATGAGGTTTGACAAATGACAATTAAGAGATATCAAAATACAACACATACATTACCTTCCTAAGAGCATTCCATCACCCAAATGTGGCTCAAAATGTGATTTGCCCCCTTGATTTGGTACTCAAGTCTTCATCAATAATGCAAGGCAAAGCTCTTCCATCATATCTTATGCACTAATGAAACTAGGCTCATGATATGAAAATTAATGTTGTGCATATCTTGAAGCTATCCTATTACAAATTAAGCATAATAAAAACCACATGTAAATTTCTTATGGAGATAATTCTACATAATAAGTTTACATAAATAAAGCTTAAAAATGGTGGTCTTGGCCATCCTATTTATATTTTATTGAATTTTATTAAGATCAACTATGATCCTCCTTTTTGAGATCAAGATGTGTGGCCATGAATCAATCCAATTTTGTATAATTAATCCATAAATAACCTCATAAATATTTGAAAGGAAGGAGTATTAAAGAGGCATGGAAGGCCATAAACTTGATATTTATTATATTTATGGCTTATGGACGCCACCCCACAAATGATGTCACTTGATGATCTAGATATTAAGAATAAATTTCCAACTTAAAGATATGCAATAACTTGCATGGAGTTTCCACTTAAGCTCTTAATTTGGATTAATTTTCCTAAGTGAGATTAATCAAAATTTATGCAATTCTTTAGAAATTGGTTACACATTATTAGTCAAACTAGTTAGAATGTTATATTACTAGATCATAATTTGAATGGATTGGAATTAGAAGGTGATTTTAGTTGTGTATGGACCAATGTCCCATTTAAAACATTGTCAACACAAAATAACACATGCACATGTTGTGTACTTTTGAATTAGAATAAAAGTGTGATTCAGAGGACTAAAATGTATTTTTGTCATTTTGACTCAAAATGATTTGATAAAAGTTAGTAATCACATAAAATTCATTGCCCCATTTAGGGATTCATTAACCAAAATTGACACTTGTATATGACAAGATTGACCCATTTAATGTGTTTTAGCGATTTTGACTCTAATTATGCATTTTCATAAATTTCAAGTAAGACTGACAATTTCAACATAGTGGTGTTAGTAATTAGATGTATACAGTTGTCTTCCATTTTGTGGTATTATTTTTTAGATTGGTTTCCCTTCCTTTATGAGTAATCACTAAGAATGTGAAGGACTCATTGTGTTTTCTCCATCTAGGGAGTGTTCAGGTTTGCTTTGATTTATCTATTTTTAAGCATGATGAAAGAAGAATAGAAAGTAGGGTGACTTATCAAGGGTCTATAAAAATATTTTACACCATACTCAAACCCCACTTGGCACATGTGACCCTAATGAGATAAGAAACCTTCTTTTGGTCAATCTATGGGTTGATAGCAATGAGGTTCTTGATACTTCAGGGTCTCCAATAGTTGTAAAGTGTTGGTGAAGTATCAAAACCCTTCCAAACCTCCTTGAGGCTCTACAATAATGGATTCTTAGTGCCTTCATGGACTGAAAACCCAAATAATGGTGATCACCTATAGTTTCTATATGTAGTCAAGTAGTTTGAATAAATCATGACAAAGTAACCTTGTTTAAGTGTCATGAAGGTGTTACCATTGCTTATATTCTTTAAAGGAAGTGTAACACATTAAAATAATCTATGAAGAGTATCTCAAAGATGTTTTGAAGACCAACTAGTAAAGGGGTCATAGTGCCTCTTCTCTAGGTCAACACAAGAAGACTCAAGAACCTACAGGTTTGTAAGACCTCTAGGTCACCATTGGTACCAAAAGTTGGATGTAAAAATAATATTATCTTTTGGAATCCAAATTTAGTTCAATCTTGATGTTATTAGGTCATCTAACCATAATGAGCACTTGTGAACCTTAGTTGTAATTTATCTTTCACTCTAAGTGACTATGTAGGCTGAGTTAAACTATGCAGGTCTATATAGAAAATATACTTATTATGAGGAGGGATATATGTCTAGGGGACCTTGTTATCACGTAAGTTTTTCTCTCATTCTTTGATGTGGAATAACTTGCTATGCAAAACCTAATGATATAATGGGGACTCAAAAAATATAAACAAATTGGTGATATTTTTGGCAAACATTACATTAGCTTCAAATACATTCTAAAAGCACCTAGCAACTCCATTGGTTTACAACTTGGGGATTTTAAGGGTTACATTTGCCAAGCTGATAAATAAGATCAACTACAAAACGTGAGAAAGCTAATTTTTTAGAATTGTCATTTTCACTTAAAAAGAGATCAAAATAAATTGTACCTTATTATAAAGTATATCTAGCAAAATTATTTGTATATCTTGTAAGTGATCCTACTCCCATCAGTTTTATTCCTCCTATAATGGCTAGAAATTTTGTAGCCTTTAATGGGGCCAGACCTTTCTTATTGTCCCAATATGATGATATTACAATCTTGGCCTTAAAAATCTTGCCATATTTCACTGGTGAAACTTATACTACTCCCATGGAGCACATAATATATATTTCCAATCTATGCACTATCCACAATGTGGTACAAGAGAATGTAACAGTTAAGCTCTTAGTCTCCTCTTTTAAGGGTAAAAATTTATAGTGGTATAGAGTCTTGCTCCAAAATCCATCCAAGTTTGGGATGATTTAGGCATGGTGCTATGTGCCCAATTTAGATATAAAAGTGGCCACCTTTCATTGGTTAAATAGTTAACCACCATTCAATGGGCTCCTCATGAGCTCATGGCTGTTTTCAGTTTCTACTTCTAGAAGACATGAAATAAAATTACAACACTATTCAAGCCAAATACAAAAAATGTTTTCCTATATTACTTGAGATCCCTAAATAGTGATATATCTATTATGATTAAGTCCATGGGTGGTACTACACTCCATAATGCTTATGAAATTATGACAAGGGTAGATAATTATTTAATCCAAGATGGGAAAATTACCCCAAGACCACCAATGCCTCTATTTCCAAAAATAGCTCCTACACTGCTTGTATTTGTCCCAATTCCCACTATAAATAAGGCACTAACTTTGACACCCACTCCCACAGATGAGCTACATCAGGTCAAATCACTACTCAAGAGTTTTGATAATGAGTTAGTAGCTATGAAGAGGTAAAAATCTCAAAATTATAAACCTTGTCACCAGCCAACTTAGTATTTTATCCAAATAAGTAGCCATATCAAGAAGATAAGAAAAAATACCAAGGTTATAAAAAATTTCAAGGTCAAAATGAACAACCAAAACTCCTAAATGTCCATGCCTTACTTGCACCAAGTACTTCCAAAGCCATTGTACCTATTCAAAATAACTTGGTTCAAGACTATGAGTGGTGTTATCTTTATTCATAGCTACACAATTAGAATACTTTCCCCAATGGCATCATTAGTAAATATTTGATGGTACAAGGCATTACAAGTATGTAGAGATAATAATAAGAATCCACTTCCCAACAAGCAGATAAACAAGAACCTACTCAAGGGGAAGCTACTCTTCTAAATTAGCAAGAAGAAGACTCTTGTGGAGTAAATTAAGAGGAGGCACTTTTCAATGGTGGAGGTCTACTATTATCACATATACGATTAAATAAAATATAAATTGAGAGTGATTATCCACTTAAAATGGAAAAATCTTCAACTTCTAGGGTTATTCTAGAACTTGCAAAGAACAACATAGTACAAAGGCCACACTTTGTACCCAATAGTCAGTACAAAGCAAAATTACCTACTCTAAATCTCATGAAAGAGGACATGGCTCTAGCAAAGACATAACTAAAGGTTGGCAGTATCCCTTTCAACATTGTTGAGAAAATGAAAAAGACTAATTTGAATGTCACTATGTGGGATGTGCTATCTATACCAACATAAAGAGATATGCTATAAGAGGCTTTGAAGAATTTTTAAATAATAGATAAGGCTCCAACTAAGGGGCCTAACATTGAAACAAATTTGTGTTAGCCACAAACTAAAGTTAATATGGGTAAAAGTGGTAATCCTCCTCCTTTATATCTCTCATTAATAGTTGGGAAGCATCTAGTTCATAATTACATGGTAGATTCAGGGGCTAGTAGTTCCATTATGCCTAAAAAGTTAGCTAGTGCTCTTGGCATAAAACATACACCTATGAATAAGGAAGTGGTTTAGTTGGATGGGACTATTGTTCAAATAGTGGGAATAATAAAATATTTAAATCTAACTATCCATGCTTGTCCCAGTTTGTCAATTTCCTAAGATATCTCAGTTATCAACCTTCCCCCTTATTTTTCCATTTGCCTTTCTTGAGATTTTACCAAAAAAATGGGAGAATATTTATCTATAAATTGGTCTCACATGTTGCTTAGAATGAGGTATGGGACAAGAGTAATAATAAGGGTTGAGAAAATATCTAAGGATCATAATGAAACATACACCCCCCTCCCATGAATATGAACTCCATATTACAAGATCAAGAAGAAGAAACTAATCATGAGGATGTAACCACCATAGAAGATATTCAAAATATTCTCTTAGATGAATGGGGATCAACCTTCTAGTTTAATCCTTATGACCATGTGTAAGAAACTAGGTTGGTTATGTATTGCATTCATGAGAATGATGTAATCATTCCCAGTATCTTAAAACTAGCCAAAGATCTTCAAGGTATATGAGAATTTTTTTCAATGGTTTGAAAAGTAGAAGTAAAGTGGGTGCAGGTGTTTCTTGGAATTTCCCCAAAATGAGAGTTTTGGTCCCAAAATCCATCTAAGTATAGGATCCATGCTAACATAGTAAACACTTGGGCATGATGCAATCACTCATTATGATTATTTTTTGTCATCTTTTGGTGCCAACTAGAAGGAAACTAACTAATTACATTCTAACTCTTTCATCATCAAGAAATGGGTGCATGAGATAATCCAGTGCCAATGGTACATGATGGAACTGGATGCAATCGGTAGAATGATTGCATCCAGTGCCAACTCAACCCCTGATGTGATCCTTTTACCCTATCACTAAGATATCCCTATGTGCTATAAAAGCTGAGTTGAATCCTATTAGTGAGGGAAGAAAGTTGGAGTAGTGAAGCTTTGTAAGATTTTTTATGTAAATTATATTTGATTTTAGATTAGGTTTGAGTATGGGTGCCTCGATAGTTCCTCATTGTAACACCCAAGCTTGCCTATGAGCCTTTGGGCCTTAACAACATTAAGATGAGCATTTACTCAGTTTCTACTGATATATATATATATATATATATATATATATATATATATATATCCTATGTATTTAAAATTTGGTTAATGATAAATGGATTTACATAATTTTTACAATAGTTATAAGGTTTAAATTCATATTATGAATGATAATTTATAGTGAGGTTTTGACTTAGCCAATTCATGATATTCTTTTAGCTCATGATGACATCAACACCCTATATAAGAAATGCTCTAAGTATAGGAAAGACCCCATGCCTCATAATGATACCTAAACCAAAGCATGAGCACAAGCCCAAGTCCTTCATCTAAATACCCCATTGAACCCTCCAAGCACCTAAATGATGCTAAGCCAAGGAAATTAGAGGCTTGTAGCCATAAAGCTATAAAACCATATCATATAGGCTTGTGCCTGATAGATAGTCAGACCCCCCCTAGAGTAGCTTGTTCCCATAAAATTAGCACTACCATTACACTAACCAAAGTCATTGGAAGATAGATTTGTGATATGGTAAAACTAACCCAACATAGGCTCTTGTCCTCTCTCCACTATGGTTCAAGTGAGTGCATAAGGATTATGCTTTATGTGAAGTGATACTAGCATACTTGAGTGCTATAAGATTAATCAAGGATTGTGCCATGTTGTAATAATTCTAGATCTAACTTGGATAGATAGATAAACATCTAAAAGGGCCTATGACTTAAGACCTCTACTTTTATATAACATTTTGATTCCATTGTTGGGACTCATTTTGAATTTTGTTATTGCAATGGTGCACTAGAATGATGCTCTGGCTCTCCCTTAAGAACATTGAGCACTGGATAGAATGAGTGAAAGATAAATTTGTGTTAAGGAATATAGATTTTAGAGGACATAAATGAAAGAAGTGGGTCCAGACCCATCTATATGATGCCCTATATGAGGTTTTATTTTGAGAACTACCAGAGTAGGTGTACCGATGGTTGGCTTCTTGTGCAACACACATAAGTCAAAGCTATGGATAGTGCCTCAAGTGGAAGAAATAACACCTAGAAATGCTTGATAACTTAGATTCCACTTGGACTATAGATTCAAATAAATGGTGGTAGGGGGCACTGAACAACTATGTGCTTGAATTTTCAATATCAACATACTCCTACCCTAAAGAAGTAGAATATCAATTCTTATACAAACCTAGAGGTACATTTTTGAGAGGGTTTGGCACTAAAATCAAGAACATGATGTATAATTAGGAACTAATAGGTCATGACAGGTGAAAAAATTACAAGAAAATATCATCAAGACAAGCTGGCATCCACCCAAAGCAAGGTGGGAACTGACTATTTGAACTAAATGTCACTTCACTAAAAAGTCATTAGAAGAATTTAATGAGGTGATAGTGGAGGCACAAATATTTTAATTGAATGCAAAAATGATAATATATTTTCATGGATTTCAGGGGTCATAGTGAATCCTAAGGAATATAGGTTCTCTCATACCATTAATTAATCATAATTAAGGTGGTAGATGAGAGTAGAGGTATAAAATAGTAAAAAGCTGAATGTTTTTTATTACAATCCTTGTGATGATTTGAATTTATAATAGAAAAATAGAGTGAAACCAAAAAATTAGAGAGCTAACTAAGGAGACCTTGCTATAGGGAGACTTTGACCACCCCTAGACACCAAAAGTGAATGGTTAAGTAGAGAATTAAATTGCCTTCTCTATAACATTGGAGTAGAGAAGTAAGGGGCACGAATTTTGCATTAACTAGAAAACAAGAAAGTTAGAGTGATTTTAAGGCCAAAATTTATAACACATAAAGCTTGATATTTGAAGACACATTCACAGACCTCATGACTATGAGAAGTGCCAACAAACATTAAAGGCTTTAGTAAGATAAATAGACTTTGTTTCAACACCAAATAGTTTAATATGGGAAAAAGGTAGATGAGTTTGGGTCTATAACAAGCATATAAAGAAGCCAATAAAGTATGAGTAACAGTATAATCCACCACCATAAAAAATAGCAGCACCATTTGTAGAGGGAGTAAACATCACCTAAGTTTATCTAAATGTGATTAAGAAGATGTCATACTAAGACATGAAGTTTCCTAAAGAGGTCTTAATGGGAGAAAATTGGGCATCATTTAAGAACAAATATCACCTAAAAGAGTAAAACCATTGCACTTTAAGAAATATGCAAGACAGAACAAGATTGGGTGGTAGATATGGGGGCAAAGACTGAAGCGAGCATGATACTATTTGATGTCTCCATTTGAGATAAATTGTCAACCACCAACACAACTCAACTTTATGAGTTATCATGTTTTGGAAATCCATAAGAACTTGTATAGTTACTCCTCTCATGCATCTATAGGGATTGATTATACTTCATAGAAAGGTGCATAAGGCTATCTGTAAGCCATATCGACTAAATCACTGAACTCCTAAAATCTAATGTAGACATCCATCACTTGATGATATATGATGTCAAGTTTGAAAGGGTCATAAAAATCCTTAGATACTACAAGGGAGGTTTCACATTCCTAATCAAGGACATCTAAGACCTAATAATGATTAAAAATTCTCACCTCATAAGCTTAAAGCTATAACCTGGTGGTCGGTGGTTAGATATTATAAAGGCCTACCTATGCATTGCCTACCACATGGTGTAGTGGGTTAAATTTAATATTTCTAAGTTCATCACAAAATAAATAATAAATAACATTATCAAGTCATATGATGTGAGAGACCTTCTAGTGGGGGTATATGTTGATACTAATTATGATGGAGGAGATCAGTGTGCTTGATGGTGATGAGGATAACCTATGGGTCTTCCTAGCGCATAATGACTCCCTAGAACTAAAATACTAGAATTATACTTGATTCTTTTTCTTCACCCTAAAGTACAAAGCTCAAGTAATGGGATGGTGCATGTGGTATATCGATCATTTAGAGAGAAATAGTCCATTCTTAAGAAACTCCCCTAGAGCCTAATTAGAATGATGAATTTTACCATTATGAAACACTTTTATGTAGTACAATTAGTGATCATAGATGCTAAATGCTCAAGATAGATAAAAATTATGTATTTTAGCCAAGTATTTCAAATATGTACTTGGAATAATCCCAAATGCATAGCAAGTGGATAGCTTAGTAAAGGCCATGGATGTGGGAACATGTAGGTTGAGATGCTAATGTATGTGCCCAAGATGTAAAAAAACCAAAGACAAGGAGGATGACTTAGATGGTACCACCATCTATCCCATCAAAAGAAAAGTCATCCTTGGGCACATATATAGGCTCTTATATGAGATAAATCCAAGGAAGAAGGGTATACACATGGAAAAAGATGATGACCTCCCCCTTTAGGTAAGTGGAGAAAGAGAGTTGGTACCAGTGGCATAGAGAAAATCTCTGCAAAAGAAGTGGGGAGAAACCCTAGAATAAATACAAGAGCACATCCGATTGAAGATCACCTTTGGAAATGAATCTACCCCCTTTGCACCAAAGAAGTGCATGATATTCACACTAGGGATTTCTTCACCCAAGCCAAGGGAGAAGAAAAAGAAATCCAAAGGGTCAGTGGTAATCCCCATGATAACCTTGGTAGAGATGGAGGTTCATGATGAAATAAAATTTCAAGAGGTGTATGAAAAGATTGAAGAGGAAGAATATGGATGGATGACAGTACACATCATTCAAGAATAATAAATAAGGGAGGAACCCAATGCTATAAAAATTCATGAGGCTATCTAAGGTGGCACTACTACCAAACTTGGGGAAGTAAAAAATCCATCAAGCACCCCACCCATAAAACCCACTATACGGCCTCTACAAATGGAGGAGGAAAAGAGGCACTAGTGGATGGAAATGGGCCTTAGAAGAAGGGGGCCATGAAGGTAGTTGACATGACCTAGGTAAAGATGGATAAGGCAAAAACCAAGGAGATAAGGGCCAAGGGGGAAAATACAACCATGATAGTGAAGAAGAGGAAGGTAGAGATAAAGAAGATCCAAAAGGAAAGGGCCAAGAGAGAGATGGAATAAAATAGGGTTACCACACATATGAAACCCATAAGGGAAATAGTGGTAGAGGTAATTAACATCCCCACTAACATAATGGAAGAATCCACACCACAAACACACCCAAGTAGTGAAGGGGCACCTATTGATAAGGAAGCTAATTTTGTCACCTTAAAAAAGAAAAGATAGGGTATACTAGAGACTTTGTAGACATAGGAGGAAAAAACTAGCACTGATAAAGAAGAAGTAGATGAAGGGGAAAAGTATAAATAACCCCTATAGGAGCAAGGAAGAGTGATTTCATAGGAGGGCACTGGAGAAAGCACTAATACCAAAGAGGAAGAAAAGATAGAGCTCACCATCACTAAAAAAGAGGGAATGAGTTGAGCCTATGAGAGAAGGTGTAGAAGGGTTTTACTGATGAGAACTATTTTATGATGGAGTACATGCCCTCTAGAGCTGCCATGATAAATATGTGCCAGCAACTATCCTTTTCCTTTGATAGTTATATGGATGAGCCTCATTTTTATGTGCCATAAAGGGTAATCCTAAGTGTAGATCAACCTGAGGAAGGGCATGAATCTCTTTTTATTAACCCCCATTCAATGAATCCAATAAAGTCAACTAATGCCCTCATCTAAATGGCCTCTAAGGTAGCATAAAATAAGATCATTAATGATGTTAGATCCTCAAGTTAGAAGAAAATCATGCTAAAGGTAGAGGATGATATCAGGGCCATGAAATTTGAGTTACAACAAATAGCTAAGAATGTAAAGGAAGTTGAGCCATCCCTCCTAGACAGTGTTGACACTTTAAGTTTTTTATAGGTTGATAAGGTGTGTCCATTATTGGATTAGATTCTTCCAAGATTGAAGGCAAAATTAGTGTCAAAATAAGAAGAGGAACCTTGTACTATCATAAAGTAAGAGCTTACCACAAAGCTCAAAGAGGTGGAAGAACTCTTCATGAAGCTTGAGGAGGGCAAAAAAGTGGCTAATGTAATCTCTTAAAAATTCTCCACCCAAGCATTAGTCATTGATGCATACCTTAAAAAGGTAAAATGGGATAAGGATGCACTAATGGAATAGACATACACTATTATTAGGTCTAAGCACATGTAGATCATAACACATGTCAATAGTTTAAGTGCCCAAATAAAAATGCAAGAGCAGGACCTAGAAGAACTCTTTGATGCCTTAAAAATAAAGGCTTGTGAACAAGGAGCTATCCTAGATAGAGGTGTAACAAAGGCAAAGGAAAGATTGGAGGCCTTTAGGAAAGAGTTGGATAAAAATGACATGATCACTCTATTTTAGTGAATTTTAGCTTATATTTTAGAAAGGGAAGAAGAAGAAACTAAATATGGGTATGGTTGAAAAACCTATTTGATTGTGCACACATTAAATTAGATGATGTGGGGAACTTCTCTTTAGCTTGGGAGGTTGACTTAAAAATAATAAAGCACTAAATCAAATGGTTAGTTAGATAAATAACTAAGTGGATTACTTAGCATTAGCTAGATCTTGGAAGCAAGAGCTTTCTTGGGGGCTGTCAATCCACACATTTTAAACAATTAAGTTTATAAAACAAAATAGAAAGTACTTGAGTCAATAATCAAAAGGTATTGAAATTCAACACAAGGAACACTTAGTAAATAAATACACTATAAATGACTAATATAGTGATAATCAAGTTAGTACTAATGCTAAATATCTCAGGTCTACTTTAAAAAATTAGTTAGCAATTTGTGAACATGAAAGGACATAGAAAATTAGGTTTAACTAAGGGTAGGTAGGTGGAAATAAATTTCTATTATTTCTTTGCATAGTGACCATCGATGGTTGATGTGACCATTGGTGGTTAAGGTAATCATCAAAATTAAGCTAACTATTAGTGGTTAGGTAGACTGTCAATGGTTGAGACAAACATTGATGGTTACTATGTGTAGATTTGGGTTGATAAATTGTTGGTTAATGGGATCAAAAGGTTGGATATTGGGATATGGGTTGGTGATGGGTTGAGTGTGAAAGGTAAATATGGTAATTAAATACTAGAAAACAAATAATTATTTTATAGAAGGCTAATCAAGTGGTTGATTGAGGTGGTTGACTCATTGGTAGAGTCTGATGTGATTTCAATATAGTAACAATACTTGATTCTTTGGTGGAGCTATGGTGATAAGTTAGCTCCCTGATGTGATGGCTAGATCACTAGATTGCTAATGATGATTGACTTAAAAAATAAAGGAACTCTAGATTCACAAGATTTTGATAATAATTATAGATGGATTTCACCCCTAACTCCTCTCTTCTTATAGGCAAGGCAAAAGAGCTAAAACAAAATGTTAACTAGGCATTCTAATATTGACTCCCTCATGCACACATTCACACATAAATTTAGATAAGATTTTTTTTTGAAAAATAAAGTAGGTGATTTGCATGTTAGTGGTTAACAAGGTTTACCTTGATCATTAGTGGTTAGGGTGACCATCGATAGTCATCTTAATTGTCAGTGGTTGAGGGTGAAGGGTCAAAGTGGGTAAAATATAGGTTAAGTTAGTTGGGAAAAATCACCATGGGTTAGGCTTGGTTAGTAGTCAAAGGGTTAGATTGGTTCCAAGGAGGTCGTAAGGTAGTCTAGGAGAATTTTGAAATTATGGTGTGTAGATTTTTAGTGTCTACTTTTCTCCCTTTTTATTATGTGACTTTGAATCAAGAAGACGTAAAAAATGGATTTACTAGTTGAAGGTCTGATTGCTTCAAGTATGGGAGGAGGTGTTCCCCCTCAAACCAGGAGGTGATGAGGTAAAATAAAATCAAGTGAAGGTTTTATAATGTGGGTGATAGGTTGGGTATCAAAGCACAGACAAGTGCACAAAGTATGAAAAAAGTGTGATAGCAAGGATCACACATTGACTAGGTTATCAAAGTTGGTAAAGATAAAGGTCTATGCTAAAAAGACTAGTGACAAGTGGACCATGTGGCTATAATTAGGTATGGTAGTTGGGAACACTTATAAGTATCCTAAATGATATCTATGATCTGGTGGGCATCCAAGGTAGGAGGTGCTCTTAATGAAAACATATAATGGTCAAGTGTCATAGGTATCTAAGGTATGAAGTACTCTTAAGAAGACATAAGCAAGTCAGGTAAGTGCAAGGTAGTGTAAGCTCTAAAGGTTCAACATGGCAATGTTGTTTCTATGGTGAAAATACTAAGCATGAGTCATCAAAAAATGCATGCTAGTTGGGCTAAAATGGAACAATGGTGAGGTCATGAGGTGGTCGAGTTGGGAAGAGAAGGTAGTCTCTATGGGTGGGTAAAATATTTGGTACTACTAAAAAAAGTCTACTTAGGTGAAAGCAAAAAGGGGTGAGTATCATGATCATTGATAGTTAGGGTGCTCAAGGGTGACTGTCGATGTTCACCCTAACCATAAATGGTGAGGGTGAAAACCCTACAATCCCATGAGTCAAACGTGAAAATATAATTAATTTTCACTCATTATAACTTTTTTAATTTGGAGCTCTAGTCGCTTGTCATGTTGTGGTGAAAGTGAGTATTGATGGTTATTGATTGCTAGTGGGTGAGAGTTTATTGAGGTGGATCGAGGGGACCTAGGGGACCAGTAAGGATGCAATGAGCACATAGACCTGAATGAGGATGGGTAGGTCTATGGCTAACTTCATGATGGTAGTTGTGGAATGAGGTAGGGGATGACCTTAATTTGATAGGTTAGCTTGAGTTTTTGTAAATGTTGGTGTAATTGTTTTATTAGTTGTTTTGTTGGGGTGGGATTTAGGTTTTTGCCCTAGGTAGGTTTTAGGTGAATTTTGGTGATAAAATTTTAAATTGACAAGGTGGGGTAGGTGAGCTAGGATGGGGGTAGGTACTAGTTTGGAATATAGGAAAGATTGAGTGGGTTTAAGGGTTTCTTAGGTAGTTAAGGTTTTGGGTGTTTTGCTAGTGGAACACCCATAGTGACCATAGATAGTTGATTCTAACTGTTGATGGTTGATACCAATAAAGCAAAGGACACTTGAATATCAATGATTTCCATGACCATCGATAGTCAACTCATCTAATTTTTTATTTAGATGCTTACAAAAATATCTTAGGTTAAGCTGGGAGGAAGAAAGTGTTGGGTTTTACAAATGGGTGATGTTAGGAAGGGGAATGGTAAAAATAGGCTAAGGGTAGGTAAGGTTAGTGAATGGTAGAGAGAACTAAGATTTTTTTTTCAAATTGGTGTAGGTGAGGGAGTAGATATAGATACATGGTTGAGTGCCACTCATCTTTGTAAATATCCACCAAGGGATGACCCAAGCCAACTGGGCCCACATAGAGGAGGTTGGGTTAGGGGTGATGAGGCACTATTAGCATGTGGCTTGGGATGCCTCTATGATTGTAGCACTAATTAAGAGATGGGATCCTGCTATGAACACCTTCCTATTACTGACTAGTGAGATGATGATCTTACCTGAGGATGTTCATAGGATCACATGGCTTCTACTCTGGGGTGATATAATCTACCACATAGAGTAAGAGGATTGAGAGGATCACATTGAGATTTTGTATAGAGATGATAGTGATCAAGTCTAATATCATGTTGGTGGGTTTAGCTATAACATAATATACTAGAGGTCTTCAGGTGAGAGGAGACTTTTGGTGATGCTTATGATGGCTGTCTCATGCTTTACTCTTCCCAACTTGGGTAGCAAGAGGTTGCCATATTTACTATTAGGGGTATTGGTTGAGCTACTACTAGGGTAGACTATGTTTAGTTGGGTACCTATTCTCTTGGTACAAATATACAAAGAATTGTGGGGTTTTAAGGCCCATAAGAGGTATGGTATTAGTGTTAATTTGGTTTTATATTGCTAGGCTTATGAGCACATCCTGGTGTTAAGGCCAGTGGGATTGCTATGGGTAGGATACATACAATTTGAGTTCCCAATTGGATTCATGTGATGGAGAAGTGACTTTGCTTCTTTAGGTGTGGGAGGAGGATCCCATGATGTAGATTGATTTAGGGGTGTAATGGGTTCACTAGTGATCAGATATATCACCTATAGACCCTATGTTTAGTTTTCAGTGTGGCCTAGCTATAAGGGGTAGACACTCTCCCTATAGATTTATAGATGGATATTTGGTATGCAAGATGGGGAGGTGGATCTTATCCCTTTTGATAGGGTGCATAGATAGCTTAACCTAGTATAAGGTATTCTAGGTGAATTTATAGGGTACAGGCACAAGGACTCAAAAATTTTATTGCTAGAGCCACATTTTATGCTTATTTTTCTAGATCATAAGGAGCTACTAGCTAGGTCATAGATAAATGATGTTATATCTATAAATGGGTACATGGCATGGTATTAGGAATTATATGCAGTGGTAGATATAGGTGGGGATGATGGAGGTATGAGGTTGATGGCTGTAGACCTAGTTGGGAGAGGGGGATAGAGGGCACAAACATAGGGGGATAGCCCCAATGGACAGGTAGGAGTGGTGCTAGCCACTACACAAGCACAAGTCATAGGGTTACAAGGTTAGGTAGTTGGTCTATAGGGCTAGGTTTCTACCTTACAAGGTCAAGTTGCTACTCTCACAATTGATAGGGTCTAGGCAAGGGCTTCACTAGCCTTGGTTATACAAGAGAGAGACTCCTTAAGGTAGAGAGGAGGGGGAAACAACATTGACATGACCACTAAGCACCATCCCCATGGCATAATATCTAGCTATAGTGGATGAGATATGGTATTATGAGGCTATAGTTTTGAGTTAGTGCCCTAAGGAACCCTTTTGGGGTGAGTATAAAATGAGCTTGTTAGGTGGTGCTAATGTGATGAAACTAGGGTAGTGGGTATCATCTATAGGTGGATAGATAGGTGGATAGGTACTAGGACCTAGCATTACACCAAGAGATAGTGGTGTCCTAGGGGCATAACTATGACATGATATATATTGGTTTATATCATTTTGATTTTGACCTAAAAGCTGATGCAGTGAGATGTACATTTTGAGAGACATATGTCTATCTACTTGTACACATTATTATGTTATTTGACTCATGATATATATATATATATATATATATATATATATATATATATATATATATATATATATATATATATATATATATATGATCTTTGTTCATTGCTTATGCTCATGGTGTATGATTTACATTGATGTTTAATGCTTATGATATGATGTTATATTAATTATTGATTATGCTTATGTTATGGATACTAGACATTGATGTAGACTTAGCTATCTATGCATGATATGGATTTGATTTATGGGCATGCTTCTTGTTTGCTTATGACATGCTATTTTTAATGAGTATATGCTCCATTATGTAAATTTAGACATGTGGTAAAAAATGGTTGATTGCTTTATTGCTTATGGATGATATCATGTTATGGTTATAATTTACACTTACGACAGACATGGATATGCTTGTTATGATAATGGTTTCTGTTATATTACTTAGAGTAAAACACATGAGGTAAGCTAACAAACAACACTAGATGGGAAAATAGAGAATATAATCAAGCGACAAATGTCATAATGAAAATATCAACCAGTCAGGATAGGATAAGAAGAGGGCATGATGCTTCTTCTTTGACAAGGACTAGAACAAAACCAAAGTTGAATAGGATTAATGAACATAAGCGCTTTTAATGGTTTGCATTAGTGTTCGTTAGTTGGGTAAAAAGGTGTCTTGACCACATAATATTAAGTAAGCTTGAAATACCTTGCTTATAGTGCATAAAAGGGAGATGGATGAAAATGGAATCTTCTTGTGAAACTAGCATGCCTCTTCTTTATGTGTCTAAAGAGTTAGTATAAACAAGTCTATGCCATACAAAGTGTAGATTGATCTATGTGCAAAGTCTACTTGAGAAAATTGATTATAGTTTTCACCTTATTTTGCTATGTGAGACCCAATTTAGGCTTTCAAAATTAGTTTTATTTTGTTATGATTTTAAAACTGGGTCTTTTGATTTGTTGCTATATATGAGAAGTTGATCGATGTGGGAAGCTTCCAAAAAATTGTTGTGTTTTTTAAAAATTTCTTGACTCAACCATACTTCAAGGAGTGGTCAAAGTTTATTTTCTTTGTTTAAGGATCTGTGATAGATATCCTTTAAGGGAGTAATCTATCTTATATTTATGCAATTTTTATTATGCTACTATAGTTGTCCTTCAAGGGAATAGTCTGTGAATGCTAATAATGACCCATGATTGCTATTGGTTTAGATTTTTCTTTTTTCTTTTAATTTGATTTTTGCTTAACATAGACATGTTTATATAGGCTTAAGGGCTCACATTTATGAAGGCAAAAATAAAATCACAAAATTTTTTATTAGGTGTAAATAGGTTTAGGTGACAATGATCATGGAAATCCATCCTAATAAAGGGGAAGAAAGTACCATGAGAATCATGCCATGAGTAGAGTAATGATACCCATTATTCAAGATTAGGCTATGACTATGATAAATAATCATATGATTTAATTTTAATTGGTTACCCTTAAAGTATGGAGATGAATTTGGTTGAAATCAAAGGATAAGATCAAGGTAAAACAAAAGGTGAACTTGATCCTTCTTAACAAAAGAACGGATGTAGATGCAAAGCATTGAGGGGCTTAGGTTTTGGGTGGCCTTCAAGAGAAGATAATTGCTAATCTCCTGATCCATACTTATGGGTTATGATGTAGGGTATAAGCCAATTTAAATCAAACTTTCCCCGCTTACATTTCTCCATATTGGTGACATGTTGATTTTCCTTTAGGATGGGGTATTTGATGTTGAATTCTTGCACTTTAAGGTGTTTTTTATAGGCACATTTGACGTGCTCTTGATAGACATGGAGATGGGTAAGGACTGTTAAGTGACGCTTATCAAGTAGTTCAAATTTGGCTAAGTGATGCTGATGATAATCATCCTCAGTAATGAGATCTTACAAAAATATATGAAGAGAAGGTATTTGGACTTCAAGAGGTAAGATGGTCTCTACTCCAAACATAAGAGAGAAATGTGTAGCACTCATTAGGGTTCTCATGCTAGTATAATATACCCATAAGGCAAAGGGGATGTGCAATTACCAATCCTAACTAGATCCATTGATCATTTTAGTGAGCATGTTGTTAAGATCTTTATTAGAGGGCTCAAACTATCCATTCTCTTGAGGGTGATAGGGTGAGGAGAATCTTAAATTAATGCTGAATGCATCACATAGACCCTAGAATTGATTATTATTAGAGGACATGCCATTTTTGGTGATAATCTTATGAGGAATACTAAAATGAAAAATGATATGATAGGTGATAAAATTGACACTCTTCTCCACCTTGGTCAAGACTAGAGGAATATCCTCTACCAATTTGGTAAAATATTCTGTCATAGTGAATGATAGAATGGTGTCATTATTAATAATGGGGATTAATTTCACCAATAAGGTCTAGAACCCATTATGAAAAGGGCCATAAATTGGTATAAATATAAAGACTATGGTTAGGTGCATGATGCATATTGGCATGTTATTGACACTTAACACACTTTTTCACATAATCACAACAATCTTGGTTAAGGGTAGTCCAGTAACAACTAAGGTGAAGGATGTGTTTAACTACAATGAGGCCATTAAAGTGACCCCCATAGACACCATCATATGTCTCCCTGATAGCATGAGAGGCTTCATGACTACATAGGCAATAAAAGAGGAGGCCATTAAAGACATGTTTATAAATAATTCCTCCCATAATGGTATAGTATAAGGTACTCTAGATAAATAATCTTTGAGCAATCCTAAAAAGGCTAAAAGGAATAATGACAAGGTTAAGGTAGTCAAAGTTTTGCTAATACCAAAGGTTAGGCTGGGTCTCCTCCACATTAAAAATGGTGGGAGAATTTGGTTTAACATATGAAGGTTAGGTAAGTCTATGGATAATGATAGATAGGTTAGATTCAGAGGGTGAAAATGGGATTTGAGAGGTGAGGGAATCCATGATGTCGATGAACTTGTTGGTAGATCATAGCATGGACTGGATATGGTAGTGTTTAAATGATGCTAATATTTCATCAACTAGTTATTTTTACTATTTCAAATCATAATTCTTACACTATTAAGAGTCATTTATTTGATTGACCACATGTTGGGAGTCACTAAATATGTTGATTATTTTGACTCCTAGGGATAAAGAAGTTTGAAGGCTTAAGACTAGGTCTTCATACTCAACCATATTGTTGGTACATTCAAAATTAGGCTATAAGGACAAAGGAAGGGGCTTACCATAAAAGGGGATAAGGATGATACCAAATCCCCCACGATTTTGACACTTTTATCCATCAAAGAATAGGGTGACTTGATAGGTGAAGTCTACCTAAGAGAGGGTCCCAATAGACTCATCAAAGAACTCAAGAGGAGAAGGTTGGTTATTTGCTAAAGGTTTCTCAACCAATTAGTTGGAAATGACCTTCCCTTTAATTTAATTTTACTAAAAGGACTCAAGGTTAGACTCTAATAAGAGCATGAGCCACTTAGACATACATTGGTTTTGGTATGGCTTAGAGTACATGCACTTGAGTGTGTCAGTGTTGGTTATGACATAGGTTTTATGGTTAATGAGGTAGTGATGAAGTTTGGTGGCCATGAAGACTAAATCTAAGTAAAGATTATTTGTATGGGTATATTAAGTATCATACTTTGTGTATCGATAATGTAGTAAATGGATTAATCTCTATGTTGATCATCTTGATGAGTAAACATTACCCCTAAGGAGTGATTAGTGGTAGAGTTATAAAGGTTGGTCATCCTTAGGAAGGGTAAGGATAGGTAGAAACAAAAGGTACTCTTTAAACAAATCAAAGTTATTTTGATAGTAACTATTATACATAAAAGATACATCCTTATTTGGAAGGTGGTAAAAAGATTGACATCAGTTTGAAATATGGGAGATAAAATGATGAGTGGATTGAAGCTTTCCCTATAAACTACATAATTGCTTAAGGTTGACTAGAGGAATATTTCAAGGATTACTTTGATATTGGTAGGATTAAATTTGATTCTATGGAGGGAGACAATAAAACCTAAAGCTTTCTTGATAAGACCCCCAAAATGTACTTCTTGGGGTTAAGGTGGACATGATAGTGGATGAGGCATTAAAAGATGATCTTAAGAACTGCCAAGTGATCCTTTTAAAGTTTAGATTTTTTGAGAAGGTCATCCACATAATCCTCAACAATCTTATGTATAAGGTCATGGAATATGTAAATCATGGCATGTTGGTAGGTTACACTAGCATTCTTTAACCTAAAAGGCATGATTCTATCTCAAAAGGTCCCCCATGGGGTGGTAAAGGTGGGCTTGTATTGATATTTGAGGGCAATTAGGATCTAATTTTAACATAAGAATCTATCTATGAGAGATAATATCTCATGGCTATTTGTAAGATCAACTAGTTGGTCGATGATCAACAGAGAAAAGTTATCTTTGGGGAAAGTAAGGTTGAGGTCACAAAAGTCCACATAAATGTGTAGTACCCTTGTGGATTTAGTGATAGGCATAACATTCAAGACCTATTGGGGATAGTTAATGGGTTGAATTAAGTTGACAAATAGAAGATGTTGAAGCTCTTCTTTGATGAGAAGGGCTATATGGGGGTACATGTGTCAAAGTTTCTACTTGAGGGGATTGGAATCAAGGTGGGTGACTATGTTATGGGTAGCAATGGTGGGGTAAATTTTAGGTATGTTACTATAATACCAAACAAATGTGATACTTTATTCCTGAAATAAAGAGGGAAAATCCCTAAGTTCCTTAATATTCAGTGATTGGTTGATTTTGATAATGTGAGAGTTCTCTGGAGTGCCCAAGCTAATATCCAAGGTGGACTCATTCAGAATGGTCAAAGTATCAGGAGGAAGGGATTTATGGATAAAAGAATCTTGGACACCAAGGTATTGGAGAATAGAATCATCATCCTGACATTGAATAATGTTAATGGTAGGGGAGTCATCTTCTATCATCTCACGATGGGTCAAAGGGATGGTTATGGTTTCCCCCTCCTTTTGATAAGTCAAGGGTATAAGGCTGATCATGTCTATGATTTTTTTTATGGGATGATGTCATCATCTCACACTCAGGTGGGAGAGAGGTTGGTGAGGAAGGGATTTTTTCCTCAATAATGTTGATGGTAGGTGGTTTGATTTTCTTCTTTTTTGGTAGGATGAAACTAAGGCCATGTTTCTCATGAATATTTCTAGTTTCAATAGAAATAAACTCATGTGGGATGTTCTAATATCATCTGAGACCAAATCCTTTCCAAGCACACTTATGGAGGTATGTCTTGACAAAGCTCAGTTTATCTAGGTAAGAGAAATTGGTGGTAAATGGTCAAGGTGAAATAGAGGTGGTAGAAACATTAATGGGTTTATTGATTCCCCCATATATGAAATAGGTTTGGTAATGGGGAATCCCAAAAAGAATAATAATTTTAATATTGGGGTCATATCTTGGGTGGTTAGTGATCTTCCAATACTCTTGGGGAGTAGGGAAAGGGTCAAGGGCAAGGAGCTAATATTGCCCCAATTTAAGGTGGTAGAATGTTGATTCCAAAGAATCTAAGGTAGGGATCTATTCAGATGGGATGGATGAACTAGTCAATGCCTTATTGGTAGAAGGAGGAGTGACTTCCTCTTTTGAAATAGATGTCTTATCTTTGGTTAAAGAGGGAGTGTTAGATGGATGTAAGAGGACATCATTGTGTTAGTAGATTATGTTACATGTCAAAAAGGGACTTGGGTCAACTTAAATTGTAATGACTTAGCTTTCACAATCAAATTTTATGTAATGATGTAGGGTAGAGGGGATGAAACCCATGGAGTAGATCCAAGGTTATCCTAAAAAAACATTATATTAGAATTCACCTTCTACTACATAGAAGAGTTTGGGGAGTGTGTGAGGCCTACATGGATATGAAGGACAACTATCCCCAAGGTAGTGGTCAAGGTGTCATTAAAGGATCAAATGATGATTGAGGTTTTGGACATGACATTATTTGGAAAGTTTAGTTGGTTATAGGCATGGGAGGAGACAATGTTAATACTAGCTCCCCCATCAATCATGACCCATTTAATGTAGGTTTGGTTAATGTAAGTAATAATGAAAAGAGGGGGATCTAGGTCATCTAGATAGATAGAAGGTATTTTCAATTCCTTGAATGTGACAAGGTTAGAAATTTGGAGAGAATCGACAAAGGTTGCCTCATGTTGAGGGTCTTTAGGTTGGACCTATACTGATTGCAATGACTCTGTCATTACTTAGTGATGATGAGTTGAAGTCGTAATCAACTCATATAAGCTCATCTTCATTGGGGCCTAGTGGAGTTTTTTGAGTAGCACTCTGCTGATAAACTTAGAGGGGTTGGATTGGGATTCACCTAATATAGAAACCTTGGGTTTGGGTGAAGGTGAAGGTGTTTGGATAGGATTTGGTTGGGAAGTAGAAGATGGGTATGTCCATAGGATGGACACCTTGGCCTTCCCTTTATCCTTTTATTATGCTCTTTTAACCACATGGATGGTATAGATAGAGGGAGGAATTGGGGTAAAATATTGGTTGGGCTCTTTGTCATTCTAAGGTGAGAGTGGAAGAGTAGGTAGAGATTGAGTAGAGGGTGTTGTTGTTAGTTGGATTGGTATAGGGCTCATGGGATCTTCATTTATTAATAGATCATCCTCATCATAGATCTGGTGTATAATGGTTTATAGAGATTTGCAACTCTTCATGTACTTCTTTGGTGTCCTGTGATATGAACACATGTGGTGGTTGTTATACTAGGTAAATTTTGAATTGAGAGGGTTAAATGGCCTGATAGGGGTAAGTTTAAGCAATAATCTTGTAGTAAATGTTAGAAAATAGTGGATTAGGATTCGGCTAAAGGTGGAAAAGGTATTATAGAGAGGATTACAAAACATAATTAGTTAAACATTAGTCCAATAAATCAAAGGAAAAATGCATGAGTAAATCAAATTTAGCCCATCTATTCATGCAGGAATTGTAAGTAATAATAAGAAACACTTGAAACAAAAAATGTCATATTACATTCCCAAGTGTATTCATCATACAAATGCATCTCAAAGTCATGTTCTCCCTTGATCAAAAGCTCTTGTCTTCAATAACAATGGTGGCCAACTCCCCCAATGTCTCAATAACTCCTTACAAAACCTAGGCTTATGATTTGGAATCACTAAACTAGCCTATAAATTAAGCTTGATAATAAAATTAATGATTAAATACAAAGGATTATGAAAATAATTTTGAATTATAAATTTGCATAAATCAAGCTTAAAAATGATGTTCATGGCCTCTCTATTTATATATTTTTGAGATTGATCAAAATCAACTTGAACCATCCATCTCAAGATTGAAATGTGTGGCTAAAGATTAATTCAATTATCTAATTAAATCCATAAATATCTCTCATAAATATTTGGGATAAAAGGGCATTTAAGAGGCATGAAGGGTCTTAATGAGGCATGGGAGACCCATAATCCTGATATTTTATGCATGTATGGCCTAAGGATGTCTTCCCAAGAAATGATGTCATTAGTTAATAGAAATCAGTATCTAAAAAGAAATATTCAAAAAATCTCATGGAAAATCTGCTTAAGCTCTTAATTTGGATCACTTAGCCTTAAACAAGGTTAATCAACAATTATGCAATTATTTAGAAATTGGACCTCAATTAATTAAAATGGTTAGAAAGTCATATTACTAGGTCATAATTTGACTCAAGAATAATTTGAAGGTGATGTTAGATGTATTTGAGTACAATTTGAGTAAGATTAATAATTTCAACACAAATGGTGTTAGGAATTGGATGTCTACAAGTATAGGGGTTTTCATTTTGTTTTTTAAGGTAGAAGTTATTTTGGGATTGAGTTTGGTGACAAAATCTTTGGGTAAGGTAGTGCATCTTGTTGGTGGTTTTAATTTTGGTAAGGTTGAGGTTGAGAAAGCATAGGTAGGAGGTTTTAGGATAGGTAGCTTGGTTATTGATGATTTGATGAAAATAGGTGTGTTAGAAAGAAAGTGTGCTAGTGTAACCAATAATGTTGGTTGGGTCTTGGTTGGGACAATTGTATTTATAATTAGAGTGGAGGAATGAGGCCCCAAGATAGAGGGAAATGTGGAGGGAGGAGTTTGGCTCTCTATCCTTTTGGTATCTCTACTCCCTTGGTTAGTTTGGGTTGGAACCTAGTTATTGGGTTTGATGAGGTAAAATCCACCTTCATAGATGGGTGATTAAGACTCTATTTAGGTAAGGTGCCAAGGTTATTGGTTGGTTTGGTTGGCTTGGTTGGATAAGGTGATTTGGTTGTATAGGGTTTAGGTGCTTTGGGTGTCTTAGGAATTATTGAGTTGGTAGAAGTTATTATTAGTTTGGTTAATAGCGTAGAAGTTTTGATAGTAGAAGTGGTTGGTTGGTATACCAAAGGCATGGTTGTAGGTTACTTCTTGGTGATATAAGGTATCCCTAATTACTATCAGAAGGTGGCTCAATCCATGTTAGGGTTGGAGAGAAATTCCAATTTCTACACTAACCTAGAGAATGGTTTGTAGGATGGTTTTATTCCACAGATAGTGGACCTAAAAGATAATCCCATAGGTTGAGATAGAGGGGTGGTAACCTCATCCTTTTCCTCAATAAAATGATATGAGGTTTGTTTGGGTGACTCCTCTATGGAAGGTGTAGATATGGGGATTTCCTATTCAGGAATGATTTTTGAAGGTTTAGTAATTTACTCAGTGGTTGATAAAGAAGGTAAGATGGGTGCTTGTTCTATAATGTTGGTCAAAAAAGGGGTTGATGGCTCCACTACATAAATAAGTGGAGGAGAAAAAAGGGTGTCTTATTTGATTTGGGTCTCTAAAAAAGGAGAAGGTAACTCCACTACCTCAATAAACATAGAGGGTGAGGAGTAGATAGGTTGGTCAGTAGGTTCTTTAGTAATGAGTGTGCCAAGAAATATGTTAATAATATGGGAATAATGAGAGCACTTGACCATGTTTCTCTCATTTTTGGTACGCACATGATTGGGGTAAGGTTTCCTAAATATTTCAAAGGCCTAGTTTTGAGGTACATTTGGGTTATCCAACACAAGCTCACCCTTGTCAATGAGAGATTAGACAATGCTCATGAAGGTGTTGCACCAACTAATGTCATGACCTATTACTTAGTGTAAGGTGCTTAAATCATTCTAAATATCCCAACTAGGTGTAATACAAAAATAATAAAATTATTGAGATGGTTTGATAGGAAGAACCTGTATAATATTATCTTTAAATAGCTTATCGAGAATCAAAGCATAGGATTCTCCAAGTGGAGTAAATTTCTTTTGAGTGTTCTAGTTTTGGTTTCTCATGTTTTTATTTGATGAATTAGAGGAATTTGGTTGGTTGGTAGATGATGGAAAATCAACTTTAAGGACAAATACATTCATAGTGCCCTTGATTTTGATCCTAGTATTGGTTTGGTTGTTTGGTTTGGAGGAGGAAGCCTAATTGTTTTTGTAGATATAGTTCTTGTTTTTTAGTTTTAGCTTTCCTTAATCAATGGATTTTTTCTCTAGATTATGCAACATGGTAAAAGATTCATCAAAGGTTCAAAAGATCTAGACCCATAGTGTAGAGGAGATATGCTTGGTACATGCTCAAGCAAAGAGGTCTATGAGTTTGGGTTGAGGTAAGGAAAAGGAGAGTTCGTTGATTAGGATCCACTAATTAGCTACAAAATCAACATTAAATTCATCATCAAACTACTGGATATAGTAAGGGTTAGTGACATAAACCTTCTTGGAGATATTTATCAAAAAGTGATCCAATAAGGTTTGAGCTAGTTGATTGAAGGAGAATATGGATTACTTTGTCAAGGAACTATACCAATCCAATACCAGTCCTAAAAAAAACATAGGAAAAGTGTGGAAAAGGATGGAATAATCATATGCAATCAAATAACATTAATGCTTATATGCCCTAATGTGTTGTTGAGGATCCTCCTTACTCTAAAACTTGGAGAATTTGGAAAGTTCCCATTGAGGAGGATATGGCCTGATAGGCAAAGATGGGTGTATGGGCTCATTACAAATTTGGTCATATTATGAGATGTTGTGATATTCATAAATGGATGAATCTAAGGTAGTCATCTTATCCATGAATATCTTCATGAGGTCTTCTTGGGGTTGGGCACCTAAAGGGTTATAAGGTGCATAATATGGTTGGGATTGAGTGATATATTGATAATTTGTTGAAGGTTGAGAAGTTACCACATATGGGTAAGTCATCACAGGTGGTTGGGTTGAAGCCACATATGAGTATGTGGTCATTTGTGGTTGGGTAGAGGGTATGTATTACTAAGTGGGTACAGATGGTTAAGTTAGAGGTAAGGGATAAGTGGTAACCCAAGTAGTGATAAGAAATAAGGTGGAAGGTATTATTTTTACTATGATTTGAATCAGAATGGGGGTAGCCAAAGGAATGATAGTGATGGTGGTAGTGGGTATTACAATAGTAATTAGGGTATGGGTAGGTAAATGTTGGGTGGTGGTCATGTTGGAAGAATTGTCAGTCAGGCTAGGAAGTGTTTAGGTGTTAGAAGGTTGAGATGGTTGGTTTTACATGGTTGTGTTAGATGGGTTGCCAACTGAGGTAGATGCCTAAGTAGCTAATAGTTGGGTGGTGATAGTGGCAACAAAAGAGATCCCTATAAATCCCAATGGCATGTCATAGGGTGGATTGATAGGTGGTGACAAAATGGGTATACAATGAGCTACTATGTTAAGATAATGCTATAAGGCTACTAGGTTATTAGCTAAAAAGGTATCAAAGTCTAAGTTGCATTGGGAAACTACTTGAGGCAAACTAGAAGCATTATAATTATGAGAAAAACTCTCAACATCTAAGCTATACTCCATGGATAAAGAGATAGAGGAGACTTGTTAATCTATAAATGGGTTCTGGCTTGTTAAGTGTCTTCATTGTTGATGAGTAAGAACTATGCAAGTAGGAAGAAAAGAAAACACAAAGAATATTACAACTCAAAGAGAGAGAAAACAATAAAATAATCAAGGAAATCCAATACACACTAGATTACATTTAAAATCCTATGGTTAATTTTAATCTTGCTTTTGGATTATGCTTTAAGTTATGAGAATGTGTGATAGAAGTTGGCTTATAGATCAAGTAATATATAAGCAATTTATGTCTCACTTCACACACTATAGAGATAAGGGTGTCAGGTGCTTATCCAATATATACTAATTTTTAGATTTTATACTCGACTAGAGAGCTAAGTTGGTTCTACCCTTGGTAATGACCTCTAAGTAGGATCATTGGGAAAGGGTAAGGTTACTGCTAGGTGATGAACTCCTAGTTAGGCTTTGTCTCAAGTTTTTTTGATGTTTAATTGATGAAAGTGGTTTGGTTTAGTGTGTGAAACAAAAGTGATACCACTATAGGATTACTTTTCTTTAAGTAAAACTATGTGAGATACACTTTCAAGAAATCAATGTATGCACTTGATTTTAAGCCAAAAAGAAATTTTAGTTTTGTTAAGGAGATTAGATAGAGAGAAGAACATATAGATGCAAAGAAAGGAAACCCAAATTAAAGACTCAAGGTTCCACCAAGCATGCCAAAATGTTTCAATGAATTTCAGCTTATATTTTGGAAAGGTAAGAAGAAGAAAATAAATATGGGTGTGGTTGAAAAACCTATTTGATTATGTATGCATTAAATTAGATGATTATGGAGAAAACCTCTTTAGCTTGGGAAGATGACTTAAAAATAATAAAGCACTAAATAAAATGGTTGGTTAGATATATAGCTGAGTGGATTGCCTAGTGTTAGCTAAATCCCAAAAGCAAGAGCTTCCTCGGGGGCTGTCAATCCATAAATTTTAACAATTAAGTTTATAAAATATAATAGAAAATACTTATATCAATAATCAAAAGGTACTAAAATTTAACACAAGAAATGCTTGATAAATAAATAGACTAGAAATGACTAATATAGTGATAAAGAAGTCGGTATTAATGTTAAATGGCTTGGGTCTAATTCAAAAAATTAGGTAGGGGTCTGTGAAGAGGTAAGGAAATAGAAAAATAGATTTGGTTGAGGGTTGCAAGGTGGAAATAACTTACTATTATTTCTTACCATAATGACCATCGATAGTTGATGTGACTATCAATGGTTAAGGTGGATGTTGGTGGTCAAACTGATCATCGATGGTTGAGACAACCATTGAAAGTTACTGTGTGTAAATTTGGGTTGGTAAATAGATGATTGATAGGATCACAAGGTTATATTCTGGGAGATGGGTTGGTACTACTCTGATTGAAAAAGGCAAATAAATTAATTGAATACTAAAAACAAATACTTATCTTTTAGAAGATTGATCGAGTGGTTGATTAAGGTGGTTAACTCATTGGTAGATTATGATAAGATTTCGGTAGAGTAATGATACTTGATGCTTTGGCAGAGTTGTGATGGAAAGTTGGCTCTCTAACATGATGGTTAGATTGTTATATTTTTGATGATGATTGACTTGTAAAACAAAGGAACTCTGGATGCACAAACTCTTGATAATAATTGTAGATGGATTTCACCTCCCTGCTCCTTTATTCTTATAGGAAAGGAAAGATAATTGTAACAAAATGTTAAATAGGCCTTTTAATTTTAACTTTCTCATGCATGCAAATTTAGACAAGCTATTTTTAAAAAATCAAGGAGGGTGGTTTGCATGTTGGTGGTTAAGAAGGTGCACTTTGATCATCGACTATCATCTTAATCATCGATGGTCGAGGGTGAAGGGTCAAAGTGGGTAAAAGATAGGTTAAGTTAGTTAGGCAAATTGACCATATTTTATGATTGGTTAGTGGTTGAAGGGTCAGATTGGTCTCAAGGGGGTCCTAAGGTGATCCAGGGAAATTCTGACATTTAGAATCATAGTGTGCACATTTTTGATTCCATATACCTCAATTCCACCTTCAAATAAATAGGTGGTGCTATATAATAAATCAATCACATAATACAAGGCTTTGAGGACTTTAGAGTGGAACTAAAGGAGTGTGCACCTAAGTTTTACTATTAAAATCATTGGAATACTAGTCTAAGGGTAGACTAATAATTTTGTATGGGGTAATGTTGGGCCCCAATTCTATCTAAGTATAGAGTCCATGCCAACATAGTAGACACTTGGGCTTGAGATAATCACTTATCATGTTTAATATTCTATCACCTTGTGGCACTAACTAGAAGGTGGCTAACCAACTCCCTTCTGAATCAATCATCATTAGAAAGTGGGCACATGGGAAAATCATGGCATGATGAAAGTAGGGTAGTAGAGTTGGTAGAATAATTACATCTAATGCCAATTTAAAACTCATTTTTCTCCTTTCACCCTAGTAATAAGACATCCCTAAGTGCTATAAAAGCTAAGTTGAATCTTGTTAGTGAGGGAGGCAAGTTGGAGTAGCAAATCTCTACAAGATTATTTCTATATGTTATATTTAATTTTATCTTAGGTTTAAGTATGGATGCCTTAGTGTCTCCTCATTATAAATCCCAAGCTCACATGTGAGCATCTAGGCCTTAATATCTTTAATATGAACATTTATCAATTTTTATTGATATATACTATGTATTTGAACTTTGGCTAATGATAAATGGTTTTGTGTAATTTTTATAATATTTGTAAGGTTTAAATTTATATTATGAATGCTAATTTCTAGTGAGATTTTAACCTAGCCCATTCATTGCATTCCTATAGCTCATGATGACATCAACACCCTATATAGGAAATGCTCTAAGTATAAGAAATACCCCATGCCTTGTAATGATACATACACTAAAGTGCAAACCCAAGCCTAAGTACTTCATCTAAGTACCCCATTGAACCCTCCAAGTGCCTAAATGATGCTAATATAAGGAAACCATAGGCTTTCACCCATTAATCTATAAAACCATATCATATAGGTTTTCCCCTGATAGATAGTCAAATTCTACCTAGAGCAACTTGTACTTTAAAAATAGTCAGATCCCTCCTAGAGTGTCTTATGCCCATGAACTTACCGCTACCATTACACTAATGCAATTCCTTGGAAGATAGAGTTGTGCCATGTCACAACCAACCCAACATGAGCCCAGATAATTTATTAACTATGTTTCAAGTGAATGCATAAGGATTGCACCTTATGTGAAGTGATGCCAGTGTAGTAGAGTGAAAAATGTTGAGTGCTACATGATTAGTCAAGGCTTGCACCATGTTGTAACAAGTCTAGATTTGGCTTGGATAGCTAGATAAGTACCTGACAAGGCCTATGACTTAAGACCCATACTTTTTTACAATAAATAGTTATTTTTATTATTTCATAGTTATATTTAGCTGTACTAATAATGTAGTTGAATATGAAGCCTTGATTCAAGGATTGCAGTTGGCTAAAGAAATAAGGATATAATCCCTATACATATTTGGTGATAGAGAACTAATTTTTCACTAAGTTCATTCTAGAAGCATGACT
This sequence comes from Torreya grandis, assembly GCA_037957365.1. Taxonomy (NCBI): domain Eukaryota; kingdom Viridiplantae; phylum Streptophyta; class Pinopsida; order Cupressales; family Taxaceae; genus Torreya; species Torreya grandis. The sequence goes on along the minus strand of JARHVA010000205.1, from coordinate 4,573,482 downwards.
AAGAATAACTTATTGAGATATTATAAGCATAGGGTATGGGACCTGTTCAAAGATTTAATCACTCTGAATATCTAGGTAGTACCAAGATCACAAAATAAAGATGCTAATTATATGGCATTAGTGGGCTCCAAATATAAATTACCCAAGGAGATAATCAAATAAAATAACCATCATGTAAAATTGGTGGTAAGACTATCTATTACTGATAATGTCACTAATTGATAAGTCTTTGATAATAACCAACATATTGTAAAATTCTTGAGGGAAGAAGCTAAATTTTTTGATAAGAACCAGCCTAAGCTCTAGGATCAATATGAGGATCAGATCATCTAGCTAAAGACAAACAAGCTACCTATGGGTCTTGTTACATTGGAGAACATATTCAATTTAGATGACTAGCTAAAAGGTGAGAAATATAATATTTTAGTAAATGAAGAGGACTACAAGCCAGTGTTCATCTCAGAAGGAAAAACCCTAAATCTAGGGAAGGTATGTAATGACTTTGAAAAACAAAAATTAATTACATTATTCTAATAATTTGATGACAAATTTGCTTGGAGCTATCATGATCTAAGAGGGTTTGACCCTAGTTTAGCCTTGCATACAATAAAGTTGGATCCAAAAACTAAACCTATTAGACAAAAGTAGAGGCCTATTAATCCAAAGATATAATCCCTAATGAAGAGTGTGATTTTTAAATTGATTGAAGCTAATATATATTTTCATATCAAGCACTCATCTTGGGTTGCTAATATGGTCCCTATTATAAAAAAATGGTGAAATTAGGCTTTGCATGGATTTTAGAGACCTAAATAAAGCATCCCTAAAGGATCACTATCCTCTCCTACCTGTGGAACAAATTTTACAAACTATAATAGGACTTGAGAGGTTTTCCCTTCTAGATAGTTATTATGGTTATAACCAAATCTTGGTACAAGAGTTAGACTAGTACCAAATTACCTTCACCATGAACTGGGGCACATATGCATACAAAAAGATGCCTTTTGGTTTGACCAATGTTGGAAAAACATTTCAAAGGGCCATGGTTATGGCATTCAAAGGGATGATAAATGAAATGACCCTGGTATATGAACATGATATCACTATCTACTCAAAGCATGTTGAAGCACATTTGTACCACCTTAAAAATGTTTTTGAAAGGTTTAGAGAATATGAAGTTTCCTTAATCCCAAAGAAGTGAATTTTTATGGTCCATGAAGGGAAACTATTAGGGTACATAGTTTCAAAATGGGGTCTTGTAATAGATCCATAAATATTTAGTGTTATATTTGTATTGGCACTATCAAGACATATTAAAGGACTTTAAATTTTGCTTGGGAAGATTAATTTTGTAAGAAGGTTTGTCTTGAATTTTGCCTCCCTTGTAAAAATTCTCACTAAAATACTCAAGAAGGGTACCATTTTTAGTTTGACACAAGATGGAAGAGAGTTTTTAGGCCATCAAATAATCTATCTCTTAGACTCCTACCCTGGTCAACCAAAATTATGAGAAAGACTTCATTATTTATGCATTCAGAGGGGAAGAAAGCATCTCAGCCATTATGACTTAGCATAATCAAGAACAATTATAACAACCAATATCTTTCTTCATGCAAACCCTAAATAGATATGAGGATAATTACAATTTTGTGGAAAATTGGGTATATGTTGTGATTAAATCTCTATAAAAAATTAGGCATATGCTCTCTAATAACAATATTCATTTGATGGTAAGCCACCCAAGTGTTAAAGAGTTCTTGAGTAGCAAGGAGATAAATGAAAAGTGAGTAGAATGGATCACAAAGGTTATGGAGTATGATGTAAAAATTAAGGTTACCAATCTAGTAAGAGGAAAAGGTTTATGTGAAAAACTAGATTCCAATATTAAAACTGCTAAACCAACACCTAAAGCACTATATGCTCAAACTGCATCTCAACTAGCTAACCTACCTATTTTCAATAGCTGGATCTAAGACATGACCAACTTTTTATAGATTGATGAGTGTCTATATGATGTTCAACAATATAAAAAAAGGTAATATAGACTCTTTTTTATTTCTTATGTCCTTGTTGATGGAGTACTATTTATAAAGGATATGAATGGAGTCATGTTAAGATGTATTGAGTATGATCAAGTTCCTAAGGTACTCCAAGAATTCCATGATGGCCCATTAGGAGGACATTTATCCATAAGAACCATGGAAATTAATATAATGAGAGATAACTATTACTGGCCTCAATTATTCAAAGATGGCCACCAATGGGTAAGGAACTATGAAAAGTGCACTTACTTCATCGATAATCAAAAGTTAGTAGCCTTTCCCTTCAGGCCCATTCAAGTAGATCAACCATTTTACCAATGGGGACTAGAATTTATAGGCATGATCAATCCACCATCGAGTGCATGGAATAAATAAGTCCTCATAGCAATAGATCAATTCACATGATGGACCAAAGTTATTACACTAAAAGATGCTATAGATGTATCAATTATGGATTTTATGGATAACATAGTTTCAAGATTCAGTGTACCTGATATCATTATCTATGATAATGTTAAATATTTCATGGGTACATAGGTCAATGAATACGATATAAAGCATAATGTGTATCTAAGAAATTATTCTAATTATTATCCTTAAGGTAATAGATTGGCTAATTATAAAAACCTTATCAGGATTATCAAGAGAACAATAGAAGATAACCAAAGATCTTGGCATACAAAGTTGAAATCAGTAATTTGGGTTGATAGGATAACCCCTAAGAGAGACATAGGTAATTCATATTTCATATTGGTATATAGAAGATAGGCTTAAGTCCCACCATCAATCGAGATCCCATATCTAGATCTCAATCACCAATAATTCTTGATTGATAATGATGTAATGATGGTAAGATTAGCTGAGCTCATGAAACTCATAAAAATAAATAACCAAGAAATGAAGGTCTTGGAAGTTGATTAAGCCCAAACCAAGAAGACTTTTGACAAAAAGGCATCTAAAAGGAATTTTAATGAAGGAGATATGGTCCAAAAATGGGATGCAGATAGGGTTAAACTAGGCAAGCATACCAAATTATTACTCAGTGTAAAGGAGCCAATGCATTCTAGCTTTCTAAGCTCGAGAGAGAACTATCTATCCTAGCCAATTGGGTATACCTCAAAGCTTGATTTTTAGGTAGGAACATGTTCTAAATTTTTTAGATTTGATATATAATAAGGTTAGTTGTGTCTTTTAATAAGTGCTTATGCACAGGTCAATTCATTAAGAGTTTTTGTCTCCTTAGGTTGTGTTGTTTTTTCCATCATTTTATTTGTTTATGTTTTCCTATTTTGTCATGTCTAGGAAAATTTTAGTCCATTCATCCCAAGGTTAAAGTTTTTCAAATACATAATTGATTCCATGCCTAATGTCTAGAAGGATACTAGATTAAAACTAATTAGTAGGTAATTATCCCACAAAGGTCACCAAAAATGTTATTTTTATCCCAAAAATATCATTACATTTGATATTCTAAGGGAAACTCCCTTTATTTTTTATTAAAAACCTTGAAACCACCAAAAACCCATCTTACCCTTTTGCACAATAGAATGCAGAACTCACTGAGCACTTTGCACATTTGAAAATTACTTCAAGGGTTCCATATCCCATAAAGTAACCACCTTTCAACATGACAGAATCTAGATTTTGCTATGCATTTTGCATGTTTGTAAACATGTAAAATGCATGATGGGCTTCACATCCTACAAAGCATCTAAACCAATAAAATCTACAATTCATCAATAAATTTACATATTTACAAATGTGTAAAGTGTATGGTGGGCTTGAGATCCCAAGAAACATAAATACCTCACTTCCATAGAATCTGGAACCCAAAGTGCACCTTGCATATTTTTAAATGTGTAAAGTGATTGATGAGATCCACCTTCTATTAAACCAAGCCATTCATTTCTTGTGGACATAGGACCTACTCTAAGCTACTCCTAGTTCCTCCACGAACCACCATAATCTCATTAATTATAGGGGTTTTATATATAAACTAAGTGAATTTGGGGATTTAATTATCATTTGTTTATTTATTAAGTGTGTTTGTTTAGCTTTGACAATGACCTACACCACGCCATCGACCCTTACTCCACGTGTCAAGTATGTACCTAAAACTTTATGCCACAAATATTACATGTCTTCCACATCATTTTTTCCTATTACATGGTACTTTACTCATGTTTTCTACCATTATTCCTTCAATTTGAAGCTTTTTCAAGAGATTTATGTTCCTATAAAGTTTTCTAAGTTGAGTATTCTTTGAGCTAACTAGTTAGGGTTTTTTATTTGAGTTGTCATTTAATCAATTAGAATGTTGAGTTGTGTGTTTTCCTCAAATTTATAGTCTAAGGTCAGTTTAGGGCTTTCAAGGGTTTCATAGGGTTTTACTTGTAAATATTACAAATCAAAATCTTGATTTTTTCTTGGCCAAGTAGAATATTCCCCAACATATCCCACTTTCAAAACTAGGGAATATTCCTTACATATACCTCCAAAGTCCCCATAAATGTTGGACTTTCCTTGATCAACCCATATCTCTATGGGTTTTACTATTTATCTAAACACCTAAGATCTCGACAAGCTTCTAAGACTTTTCAAAAAGTGAAACTACTCCAGACACCTCTCATCCCCATGAAAGTTTATATTTCTCAGAACACCTTCCATTTTTGCTAAACTTATACCTACTTCTAGTACCTCCTACCTTCATGAAAATTTCACCTAATCTAATTACTTCCCATTTCCACTAGATATTTGAACTACTTTAAACACCTTAGTTTCTGCCATCTTCCACAATTTGTTTTTCACACATAATAACTTTAGTTTTATTTCTCCTAAGGAAATTAATTTAAAAATCCAAAGACTCTGGAGTGACTCCTAAATTGGGGTCTAATGTTGTAGAAATAATAGATACTAATTTAGGTCACATTGACCTAGGAAAATTTTGGGCTTGGATAAGTACAAATTTTAAATAAGTCAAGAGTATTTATGACTCTAGCCTTCCATAAGCTACAAACTTCTCACTATTTGTTAAAAGACTCAAGTTGGTGCTCATGTTAGCCCAACACTATGATTCTAATAGAAGATAAGTCTACATTAGAGAGGGGAAAATATTCTAAATCTAGACCCTAACTTCATTAACTCACTATTTCTAATCTTAGAATTTTAGAGTTATCTTGATATAAATCCATAGACATCCACACAATTCTATGATGATAAATGAACTAGGTGTTAGAAAATAATAAAAAAACATTAGTTCAAGTCTCCCAAGCATTCCTACACTAGGTTACCAAAGACCATGTATAGGCCTAATTTCATTAATAAAGTAGGGGACATTATCATACTATTACACAGGGTCACTAGCAATCCTGATGCCAAGTGTTTTCAAGAGTGAATATACCATTACATCTAGGTCATCCAACAAAATAATCGATACATTCATTGGGCCTAGTTAATAAGTGATTCCCTTCATAATCAATTAATGGAGGTACAAATAATTTGTAAATTCTATGTCCTCCTACATTATATATACTTTGGCCAAATGAAGATTATTACTAGGCCTTAATATAGTTCTTAAGGAAATAAGTAGAGTTTATGAATACTACCCTAACCTCACATTGGAGGCTAGTAGTAAGAATTTTAGGTGAGTAAATGATGCTTTCATCTATTACATCATTATCATGTTTGATAAGGAACTTAGGAGAACAAGATTCTCACTAGTAGCAGTGAATGAGATCAACAAATGGGGCTCCTATTGTATTTAATTCCCCACCTTTCCCTACATCAAGGAAGCAAGTTTCAATTATTATCCCTAAACACTTCCTAGATATGTTATTGAAAAATGGGAACTAATGGAGTTGGTTAAGCAACTCATAGAGACACCCAAGCTCCTTTCTAATAGGTATAAGGCAAAGTTACATTTAACAATTTCTATTAGCTGATACACATGCCAATCCTTCCTTAAGGCCAAGTGTGCCAAAGCTAAAATGTGCCAAATTATTCTTAAGAATTTGGAGTCAAGGTCATTTATTGATGTATATGACAAGATCACTAGCACATGGCACTTGATAAATATGCTTATGTGTAATATTATGAGGATTATTGGGAAGATTGTGAAGATGAAGAAATAGTCAAGATGAGGGATTATTCTAAGATGTCCCTATAAAAAATCAAAGACTATGATCTAGGACCAGTTCTAAATGACTTGGTAGATGATGAATTTTTAGTGGACCCAATTTATTATACATAGGTCATCACACAACCCCTTCCACCAGTAATGTGGTCTATTATATAATCCCTTTATCTATTTAATACAATAACTCCTGTAATGAATAGAATAATCAATTAGCTAAAGAGAAAGGGAGTTAAGATCACAAGGGAAATAATAAGGGTTTGATAAAATATTTTAAAGTTTAAGGTTAAGGGGGTTACTCCATCAAAATAGGGTTTAGGAGAATCATCAGAAGAGGTGGAGAAGAATAAGAAGAAAAAGACTAAGGTAAAGAAAGGGGAATCTAATAGAATGGGGGAAGCTATAAAACAACAAATGGGATTTCCATCTAAAGACATAGTAGTAGCATAAGATTCCATATGCTCAAGTCCTATGACTATTATAATGACAACCCCCATCTTTGTCTTCTCCCCCCTCCTACCTACATCAATCTAGAGGTTTCAACACATCCACCTCCTACTTCTACTCCTATAATATCTTAGTTTTTAGTAGCTCTAATTTCCACTCCACCTCTTTCCTCCACTTCCCCTACATCTCAATTTTCCACTTCACCTTCCATTCTAACCATAATAATCCAAGTGAAACCAACACAATTAAGCCAATTAGACACTCAGGGTCCCCCATCAGTGGAGTCTCAAGTTTTCACTCCACTTTCCCTTCCTCTAGTTTCAACTTCCCCTTTCATTCCATTCCCTCTTTCCATTCTATTTATAATTCCTTCCATTTCATCCCCATTAATTTTCAGCACCACCTAATATTAAAAATCTATGAACTTTGTCATCCTTACTTCATTCCAACAAGCTACTATAACTCATACAATAAGTACTATTTCACTTTCATCTCCACTCACTCTCCTTACATCACCAACCCTGAGTGGTCCCACACATCTCATTGATTCATTTAATTCTTTAGATTCCACTCTTCCCCTTATTCAAAAATTCACAATCCCTATATCTCTCTCATCTTCCACTCCCATAAGGGATGAAATTTCTTATGTTTCTCCCACCTCATTCACTTCCACTATTTCCAAAACTCCTTCAATAAAAATTGGAGCAACACAAGTGATTAATGTGAATGTAGGTTTTTAGGCTATTGATGAGAGTAAAGTATCACAATAGCCCACTAAATAATCAATAACATCATCCTCCCAAAACTCTATAATGGTCATGATATCTACTAGTGCAACAACATCAACTGATGATTCTTTGGTGATAGTTTCTAATCAACCAGAGGCTACCCCTAGTTGGCTAGCCTAGTCAGTAGGGAATAAGAGGAAATAAATGATTGATCCTAATACATTAGACTTTGGTCTATCAGAGGTCCAAAATAAGTCCAAACTTACTCTTATGACCCTTTCTAAGATATTTAATGATTATAAAGGAGAAATGTATGTTGAAATTATAGTGCACCCATCAAATAAATCAAAAGGAGACCTTGTGGTTGGGGATTATCAAATTTATAAGATCCATCTTGGATGACTGACAATAGAGGGTTTGAGACATGATGTAAAATCTTGCATCAACTCTCTCTTTAAATAGAATGATCTTGATAAGGACATCAAGGATGAATTGAAAATGAAGAAGGATCAGCTTATAGTAGACTTGGACTAGTTTATGAAGCCCAGCGAACCATCAGAACAACCATAGTCAGTGTAACCAATCAATCAGAGTCTAGATCAAGATATAATTGATTCATTTTGAGAGATTAATCACATAGGAAGGGATACAAAATAAATGTCTAAGGAACTCATTTATAAGGGGAATACAATCATTATAGTAATAATGGATCAATATGAAATGATTAGAGAAAGAAATAATAATTTGAAAGAGTAGGTTAATAAGTACAAAGGAAAGATTCAATATTTGAATCTATATTATCTAAAATTGATAGATGTAGGTTCAATTGATGCAAATATTCTCATTGTTAAGAACATACTAAAGGATGAAGCTGAGCATGAGGAATTACATAGGGAAACTCAATTTTGAATAAGGATACTAACAAAGTCTCCTTACCAAGCCAAGGTTTCTCATGATAAAGGTATTGACATGTTGTATGACATTGAAGGAATGATAAATATGATGTGATATCAACCAATGGATGACTCAAATAATCTCTTATAGGTTGAATAGCTCCAAAATAAGTTCAAGGAGGTTGTTGAAAAGAATATGCAAAGGATATAGTCTTGACCCTGAGAACTATTCATAGATTTATTAGGTATTAAAATGCAATGGATAGATTAAGAATGGAGATGCAGGGAATAAACATTGTTAGAAGAGAATTATTTAATTTTTAGGTAGACTATGCAACTTATCACATTTACTCTTGAAAACTAGATGAAGAGTGAGTACAAGAATTTTTCAAAGCCTTTGATGCATATGCTCAAAAACTCTAGGTCAAGGAGAACAATAAAGTTGAGGAAATTTTGAATGTTGATTAAATTTCTATTGAAATATTTTCACATGTTTTTTATGTTTGCAACACATTGTAAGTTATAATTTTGAAGAAACAAATATTTTTATAACTCTTTTTAAGAAAGAAAAACCTGCATTTTTTAACAATGTGAAAGTTGTAAAAAGCAATTACAAATTACACTTTCTATTTTGATAAGTTACAATTGATAAAATTTTAAAAGCATGAATTATAAATTGAAAGTTCCATTTTGACAAAAGTGATTGAATTAAAAGGTTGTAAAAGATTCACTTATATTTTGAAAGTTAGGGTTTTGTAAATTTGACTTCAACTATCTTTTTGAAAAGTTAAGTTTATCTTGGGCACTACCTATTTTGCATGAAGAGCTATTTTTACCTGTTGAAGATGAAAAAGCTTTACATGGAGATATTCTAGTTCTAGCCATGCCAAGGATCATGCCTATATCTTACTTTCCACTTTTCAAACTATTATACAAGTCTAAGATGATAGGAATAGAACAACTCACCCCTTTTTGCATGAACTTTTAAATATGTATGGCTTCTCTGACTAGGCATTAAAGTTTTGATAACTACATCTTATCTATGAGATATTTTTGTATAAATATGGGTAGACCCCATGGCCCAAATCATCATTTTTCTATTAGAAGATATAATTTTTGAATTTTAAATGTATTTTCTACAAGATATAACTTTTGAAATGGAAATAAGTTGAATATTTGCCTCTCTTATCTAAGAAATATTTATGTGTACCAATTATTTAAGTGTTTGTGTAGGTTCTGTTTCTTATTTTAGTCAAAAGAAATTTAGTTGTGGTATTTTTACCCTTCTAAAAACATTATTTGATTAAATAAATAACTCTTTTCCCTTTCATGAAAATAACTAAATATTGCCTCTGGTTTCCCATTTCATATGAGTTTGTGTTGAACCAATTTTAATATAATCTTTTGTTCCATTATGTTCATCAAACAAGCATTAAGACCCACTAATATATCTAGTGCAATCACTGTTTTAGTTTCGTAAAGTCTCATTTTTTCCCTTTTGCAAATTAAAGATTAGTTTAGGAGAAAGAAAACTAAAAGAGAAAAAATTCCATAGCATTGGTATCATATTAGTTGCATCATATTTAGTGAAAGGAATCTATCCTTCTCCATAAGTTAACCTCAATTTTCCAAAGTCCCATGGCTCATAGGTTTTCCCATTGTATCATTAGGTGTTACACAACAAGCTATTCCACATTAAAGAATGAGTGCAAAAGTTATGTGATAATAGACCCAAAAGGATAATTAGATGAAGATTATAATGTTTAATATCTATTGGCTTCATCAGATAACTGAGTATAAATGATGTTCATTTTGACAAACTTAGTTAAAGAGAGCTTTGAGCTCATACATGCTTGCTATCAGTGAAATTAGAAAAGGGAAGCACTTTGCATTGAAATATGGAATATAATGATTAAGTAAGATGTGAAAATCCATGAAATATGTTGTCATGATGATAAAAGGCCTTAGATTCTAAAAAAATAAGAAACTTACCTATTAAATGAGTACTCACAATTAAGAAACTAAAAGTTGCCATCTACAGGCCTGACTATAAAAGAAGGGAAATTTGGGTAAAAGAGTCATTTTAGGGTGCCTTCAAAGTTTATGAGGTGAAATAGGGTTGAAAAATTCATATAAAGTATGAGAGATGTTGTAAGTGATAATATATTTGTCATGAAAAAGAGACTCACCTTCTTACATACAATCAAAATCATAAATTTCCTCGTATAGGTCAACATGACAAGGAAACATAGCTGAGTGGAATATGGATTGGGAAATAAAATCAAAGGTATATATAATTATAAATTTCTTGTATAATATGTTCTCCATGATCAATGGTACCTCAAGATTCTAATAGAGGAAGAGACCTCTCACATAGTTATAAAACATATAACTGCCACTTATAGGCAAGGTCATGAGTAGGAGAGTGAAAGTGTGAGAAACCCTCATAGAGGTGAAGTGAAAGAGTGAAAAAAATGTCTCTCAATTATTTTATAAATTCTCTCAATCATCCATTGAATGACTTTGGTCATCTATGGCATGAAGATGCTAATAGACTAGTTGGTCCTAGTAGACCCAATTGAGCATGTACATGTGAATCATGAGAAAATAGGGTTGTAACTATAGATCTAGATAAAAATTGATGGAAGATGATTTTAATAGGTTTTAGAAGGTTTTGGAAGGTAAGAGTACCATATAAACTATGTTTCCATTAATCAAAGACCTCAATATGCCAACTAAGAATGGGAGAAGGATGTATACACCTATAGCCTAGGTAGACATACTAGGTCTTTATAGGAGGTGAAATGGTAAGAAAGAGGTCCATGAGTTGAATTTAATAAGTTTCTTAGTATTTATTATTGGTGGTTGTAGTCCTTTGAGATAGGGGAGAGCCTAATGGCTTAATTAGGCCTATTAGACTTGAATAAGCATGCATAGGCCTAGACATGGAATTTGAGGATAATTGCATGTTTAGAGAGTTGTTTGGAGACTAGAAGATTTGGGAGGCTGAGTGATAAAATTATAGAGAGGATCATGAAGTTATGGGACTCAATAATATAGAATAAAGATCAATTTATAAACCTATAAGGTCAAACTAGCCTAGTGGATCATGAACACTAAATATGAGCTAATATGGTTATAGAGGATTTGTGGAGAAGATATGGAAAGAAGGAAAATTATAATAGGTCATGTGGGATATAAAATACCATATGAGGTGTTAAAATTTAAAAATAAACATATTTTGATCTTCTACACCCTTTTACTCTCCCTCAACCTCACACTTATAGGGTTTTGATCTCAAGAGGCACTTTATTCATGTGGGAGCACTAAGGAGCATATGGATGGGGTCTATTATCACTTGGATTTTCACCCCTTGAGGAGATGTCTCAAATCCCCTCATGTATGTGGGATAATTAAAACACCTCTAGGATATAGGTAGCCTAATAATGAGGTGAATCTCTAGATAGGTAAAGCTCTCTTAATGTACCACTTTTAGATCACTACTACACCTATCCTTGCAAGGAAAATGGAGATAAAAATAAAATTAAACTACCTTAAAGGTGGTGATACACAAAATTAATTGATATCTCCCAACCAAATTCATGTCACACATGAGACCAAGAGACTAACTAGGCATACACTTCTCTAATCTAAATGTTCTCATGTCAGTATTTCATTATGAGGTTGTGACGAATTTTTAGGTTAGGAGGACTATAAAAGAGGCCTATAATGTCACTATTGAATATACTAACTCACTCAACCTTGATACTTCATATAACACTTCACATCACCTACAAGAAGAATCTTTTTAGTTGTAAATAGGTGAGATAATGAGACAACAATGCTAAGGAAACAATAATAATCACTAAGAAAGATCAATCATTAAAGTGAGAACACTATGAAAAGTAATATAAGAGGTAAAATTAGTAGTTTTTATTGATCCAATTCATGATACTTAGGTGGAACATCTTTACAATAGCCCAAATGACTAGTTCTTATAGAACTTGAGAGAGAGAAGAGAAGAAAGAATCCCTAAGGTCACAAGACTAGGTGTCAATAAGAGAAAAAGAGTTACATGTGAATGATAAGAGAAGTATTAGATAGGCCATGCAAGGTTTTATAGGATAAATTTCCCTCCAAACTATGCAACTCATGAAATGTGGCATGAAATTCCTTATTCTATACAAGAAAATTGTCTTCATTATTCCCCCCTTTTATAACATCCCAAAAATTACTAGGGACAAATGTAATGATTTTATTGAGAGGGATTAGTTATGTACATGCTTTTACATTCATTTGTTTCATTCCTAATCACCTAGATTCCTTTAAAAGTGAACCATCACTGCCTACAATCAAAGAAACTCCTCTTTTCACACACTTTACACACTTGGCTTCTAAAATGGATTAAGTTTATCATGAAAATACATTAAAGGATGTTTATTACATGTATCAATTCAATCCATGGCCTTAGAGACATCAAGCACACCTTAAAATCAAAATCAACTTACTTGAAGTTTTTATCCTTCTCATTATCATGTTCACTATGCCAGTTCTAACTAGCTGAGATGAGAGCTCTTATTGAGGAACCTAAGAGTTTTTATAAAGAATTAAATGGACATATGGAATTATATTAAGTCCCTAAATTCCTCCCATAGTTGATTTCAAAATTTGAAAGTCCTTAAAACCTACACAATGCATAAAAAAATCAAAACAACCAATTTGATATCTTATTCATATAGACAAGTTAGTAAATAAGTTGATGGGAGGAGCCTTGAAGAGTCCTCTTCAACCTCCATCCACTTTCATGGTCATTCTGGTTCATTTGGATGACTTTCTCTCTTCATTTTCTTCATCAGGTCTAGAACTAGGGTTTGTGAGGGTTTTAGGTCCTTTTTGCTCTTAAGCTTTATTCATAAAGCTATGATTTTATAACTATAAAAAAATTACAAAATATTGATGCTAAAGACCACTTCCAACCACCCCAAACTCCTTATATCTCCATGCACAACCTCAAATAATATATGAGCATCTAAAGTTGCCTTATCATGCTTGATTCCTCATTTCCTATAGGTTTAAATGGGTCTTCAGTCAAAGTGAGGTTTTATATAATCTCCCTTACATTAAAAAATATTGGAGACATATTTTATGATCCCATAAACATGTCTTAGTCCATTATAATTCTCATTTCATGTTATAATTGAAGTTGACCCTTCATTTGGATTTTAGGTCTAACCATGCATAATAAGCTTATCTACAACCTTGAGGGTCTAGACCACCCCATTGGGATTCATATTTATATGAAATATTACTCATGTTTTTATATGTGTAATTAAAATTTAAAAACCTCCTTACAAGTCTCAACCATCCCTTATCTCAATTGATCATTCCCTTTATAAAAAAACATAGAGTTTGTGCATAAAGGGAGTGCCCTCTATTTGATAAAAAATAGAGGGAATTTACCCAATTTTATTAGACAAAATAGATATTAGAGGGGATTATATAAGTAATATGGACCTTATTTACCAATTTTGGGCCTTTTTTCATATCATTTTATCTTCCAACTCTTGAAAAATCCAAAATAAAATGTACAAAAGGATACTGTGCACATGGGATAAGGTGTGAATTGTGTATTTCTTGATTAGAGATCATTATTACAATATTTATATACTATAGATGTATAATAGTGTGTAAATTATAATTTGACAAGTGTTTTTCATTATTACTAACCCTCTCAATCATTTTTATCTACATTTTTAACCATGCTTTTACTCCATTAGGTCTGGCTGATAGGATGATACTATTTGTATATCTCTCTTGCCTATAGGTGTATATTACACATCTAAAGTTATTTAAATTGATATAATGTCTTATTTAAACCATTAATTACATCTCATATTCCCTTGATCCACCTATACCATGCATTTCCTATGCCAAAGACCTAGAATAATCATCATTTGGGTCACTTCTAGCTATAGTTGACTGTAGTTACCATTTATTGGGGGAAATAAGAGTATTGTAGGCATGCACCATCTTTGGAATAATTATTAAATTTATTTTGGATATAATATAGGTATTAGGAGCATTTATACTTATAAAATATTGTTTTCTCCATATATAAACTCTCTTTGAAGATGATATATGGTTTCACAGTCAACTGTAGGTGGATAGTCTTGGAGTTAGGCACCCCTATAGGTGTAGATTAGACCCAAAAAAATTAATATCAACCTACATTAATGATTATTATGCTCCTTAAAATTAATTTTCACTTGGAAAGGTCATTAAATCATGAGGATATATTTCACTTTCAACCTTGGGTGTAGGGACCTTCTTCAGAGCTCAAAATCCTATAGATGTCAATGAGGGATTTTAGTGTTCAGATGAGAAAATTTGAGCCTTCCAAAAACCACCTTTCATTATTAAAATCCCTCACTCCTTTTTCAAATCTCATCTATTATGTAGAGGCTATAATGAATAGTAATTATGAAACACAAAAAGTCATGACAACCCTATTGTATGACTTTGACAAAATGGCTTAGACCTCTATTTTCATTTTTTAGGGATTAAATCCTTGAATACAATCATCTCATGTTTGAAAGTGGTTTACAATTATATTTTCTAACTTGATAATTTATTTATGTATATCATGATAAAAAACACATACTAGTACTCCAAGGAAGGTTTCACCATGCTCCAAATTCTCCTTACAAGTACCTTAATAGCTCTATGGTGTCACCTATAGTTGTATAGTGAGGATGAGAATTGTAGGTAGTATTCAAGATTCACATGCTTGTGATCAAATATATAATCTCTAAAAGTTTAAAAATGTAAAATTATCATTATAAAGGGTTTTAAACCACCACTAATGCTTTCATTCCAACATGATGTCATCTTGAGATACCTGTAAGTGCACATTGAATTTTATACAAACAATGAATAGAATTAGAGCAATGCGCATAGTGAATGGTCTCATAAACAAACTTAATATAGATACCAATTAGTCAAATTTATTTTTTTCACTATGGGGATCTTGAAACAAGTCTCAAATCCTCTATTCTAATGTGATATCCTTCTCAAGATGTTAGTAGAGTTACAAACCAAGCAATTTGTATGGTGCATGAACTTGCAACCAATCTTGTATCTTATCTAAACTTTCAAATTAAATATATTAAAATCTTTATGAATTTATAAAAGTTTAAATACCTTAGTTACACCTCCATGATCACACTAGACAAGTTTCATACACATGATTCAACATGGATGCAAATGAAAGTGGGTAAAGAGATTAGTTTGAGTATGACAAAACTAAAAGTTTGATTAAAGAAGGATGTTTGAGACAAAAAATGGAATGGATGGGATAATTATGGAGTTTAGACATGGGAAACATCATATCTAGTTCACATGAGACCCTTAAAGAGAACCAAGCATTTTGCAAACAAGGAAACTTGACTGAGACCTCACATGGTGGCTCCTTCCTACAACATGAGATGATTTGCCTATCAAAACAAATTAAAACATTAAAAAAATCATGTAAAAAATTATACGATGGATTCAATATCCTATGGAATAAATATCAACAACTAGATTATATGTAACTATCCATACAAGAGCAAAACCTATAGGGTTTGGGAAACAATGAGCAGAAAAATACAATCAAATTGTTAGAGATGATTCATAAATCATGGTTGAAAAATCATTGAAAAAATGTTATGGAAATGAATATTTTTGAAATAAATTTTCACCTCCCAAAGGTATTTGAATTTTAAGTTCTTCAACTGGCCATACAAAGCACAAACTTGTTGATTGGTTCTATGTGTCTAGAAGGGCAAAGAAGGAGAGGTTTTGGACACTTTTTAGCACTTAAAAATCATTTCAAGCACTAAAATTTAGGAATATTAAGAGAAATTACATGACCTTATCCCATGTTTCACATCCCCTTATGGGCCATAAAAGTTCCAAACTCCTTTTTAAGTTATTTTCTTAATTTTTAGTTAGATAACCTACAAGATTTAGATGTGACTAGCATTCTTGATGGGGAATATAAATTATTAGACATTTGAAGGAAATATAAGACATTTGGACAACTTGAAAACCATGAGACTTGAACAAATGACCCTTAAATTGCTACTAAGTTACTCAAAATGACATATAAACTAATTATACCATGACCAATGCTAAAATGTCATCAAACTACATCAAATAGACTATAACACACCCTATGACAAAATATTATACTCCTATAAACACCTAAAGATCAAGTTTTTTACCTATATGGGTCCCAATTTGACATATAGGGTCAAATTTGGTCAACATGGTCCTCAGTTGCTAGGTGAAGTTTTAAGGAGATTGTATACTTATATTTCTTGTCATTAGGTTTGTAGTTCCAACCCTGAGGGCTATGAATAATTGATAAGAACCTAAACCTCCATAGACCTCTTTAAAACCCTAATAGAAGATTGATGGGAAATATCTTGATAAATTTACACTAAAATGCATTGAATTTGCCTTGAATATAGTTGAAACACATTATTCACTGTGAGAAGGTCCTACTTAGGCCATTAGTTTGTATAGACAACTATATGGATGCATTAAAACCCCATTTTTTTACAAGATTTAATGATGATTTCAAGGTATAGAGCTAGATAAATAGTTTTAAATCATATAAAAACATGGTGTGAAGTGTATTTCACCCTCTCAAGCCACAAATTACTCTTAGTTCTTCTTTGAAATGCTTCTATAGTCCCATGCTAAAGAGGCTATCTAAGAGTGCTAGTGAGAGGTGACCTAGTCACCTAAATGGGCAAAAGTTACAAGTGTGAACTCTTTTAAAGGCATAATTCATTGTGTAGTATGATTTTTTATAACTAAAACATGCTTAGTTACCCATTATTAAGGTTCTATTCAAGTCTCATGTCCATCCAAGAAACTAACACTGAGTGACTAGGCATATTTGCCTAGTAGACCCATTTGGTCAACTAAGGGAGATGTCTATTGTCATAGAGGGCTGTTAAGGGAGTAAATATAGGGTAATAAACATCCTTATAATTTATTTATGGAGGTATGAAGGCACATTTCATGCCATTATAGAGGATGGGGTGGTTTCTTAAGCCTTATTGATATGCGAAAGAGAGAGATGGGCTACTTAATGCTTCATGGAGGCTAATTAGACCATAATTTCACCATTGTAACTACCAAAAAAGGAATTGGTTAACTAGCTTTAGATGCTCATGCTTTGAATGAGGTCAACCAAGATTGAATAAGCCTCTATTATACCATTTTCTATGCCATACTCTCATTGAAGGCCATTATATAGCTAAGGTAGCACATGGGAGAGATCAAGGAGCTATTATTGATCCTTATGCATGTTGTAATTAATTATTGAGTAAATGAGGATCATCATAGACTATCCACCACACTTCCACACTAGATTACCTTCTCTCCCCTTTTCTTGTTTTATAAATTGAGGCTAAAAATCCATTATATACATCCCTTAGCTGGGTATGAATATACTCTATCCAAAATTTATGTTGTAAAACTTTAAATGAATATAAGGACTAGTTTAGATTCTATGTTTTGTATGAGTATGTTTCATACCTATTGATTTGCATAAGTGTTGAATTTTATCTTCCTTTATATGTCATTATTCTCACCTAGTTTTTAGAAGATTATCTAAATAGGTCATATGGTGTGTTAATGTGTTGTTGATTATGCTTGAAGCACAATATAATTGGTAGTGTAATGAAATTAGGCCTCTAATTCATCATCCTTGATTTTTAGCCACTTAACATAGCATCCATATGAAATATTGATGCTTATGAATCTCTAGGAAAGAATAATCTAATCAGTAGTCCTTGTCTTATTCACAAGTGTTGTTGAAGGGCCAATTAGAGTGGATAAAACATGTTGGTGCATCACATCCCTTATCTTAGGTTTTTTTTCGTACATATCTTTATCCTTTTTCATCATCGAGTTAATAGGTTGAGGAATTAATCCATGGATTATGCATTAAGTGATATATCTCCAAATCTATAGGTTCACCTCATCAACTAAGCTACCCACACATATAGGTGATCCCATTGTATCATTTAGATGAAGTAGGTCTGAAACACCACTACCTCAAAGGGTGAAATCTAGTTGATAATAATTTGTCTAGCATCCCTAGTGGGACCACAATTCAAGGATCTTAGAACATACCCTCTCATCATTCATTGATCTCAAGGAGTTGTAAGCATTATATTAGAAAATTGACACTCAATATCTCATGTCAAGGGTCATCATAAGGTCTTCACCTAAGGTTATGAACAATTGTTGTTGATAGTTTTCTTGTTCTCTATTTACCTCATGACATTTGATGCTTAGATATGGAAGAGATGGATGTCTTACAGTTCCTTATTAGCCTTATTATGATCTATACCAGCCTCATCATGAGCCTTACCAATCTTATATAAACCCATATTAGCAACATTATGTCTCAAATCAGTCATATGGTACTTCCTATCAACCCCCTTGGTAGCCCAACTACATACCTCAATAGCATTATAAACCTTGTCATCCTCCTTAATGCCAAGGACATCACCCTTACCCTCCTTATGATCCTTACTAGCCACCTTGGAAGCCTTACTATTAGAATTAATACCCCTCCTTCCCTTTCCAACCACACTTTCAAGCTACACATAGTTTATCCAATGAGTTAGTGGAGTTAAAAATCATGAATCAAATCATTTCTAGTGAGAATTGGCCTTGAAGGAAAAACAATCTCAATGCAACCAATCATATGATCCTCCACCTCCTTCCACCCCATGTCAATATCTCTAGACCAATACTCCCATGTTAAACCTAAACCAAGAAGAGAAGAAGGTTACATAATTCATGAAAAGGAGATTCCAAAGATTTCAAATCCCCTCACCTCTTCCTCAAACTCAATTTGTCCATGGATGTCTAGGTATGCAAAGAGGGAAAGAGGTTATGAGTAATAATATTAGGACTTTCCCAAATATTTAGAGTGCCTCATCACCCCCTGAACTCACTCAAGAGTAGCTATAAATACTTATGTTCCAACTCCACTAGTTGGACATCCTTGCCCTCTCACCATCTCCCTATTTGAAGGAGGACCAACGGTTTAGAAAGTAAATGAGGAGCATTTAAATTATGATTAATGTATAGAGAATTTTTGTTCAAGTTTGGATGATACATCTCCACCTCATCAAGATAATGCTAAAATTGCCAACTTGATGAATGATCATGGTGAAGAAGTCAATAAGGGTCCTAAGGAGAAAAATATGGAATTTAGTCCTATTGAGTGTCAAAAGAAGATACAAGGTCCTAATCACATGAAGAAATCCTACTTTGGCATGGTCAAGGAGCTTAATGAGCTTGGTAAGTAATTACCTAAAGAAGAATAAGATGAAGTTGTTGAGGAAGAATGTGAGGTTTTGAGTGAGCCAATAGGTCTTGAATATTATCTTTAAGAGGTTTAGTTTCAATGTCCACCAGGTATGATAAATATGGTACCTCTAAAGATGAGAAAAATATTATTTTTGAGGAGCCAATTCAGAAAAGGTTGAGGTTTTTATCCCTATCACACAAGATGTAACTACCTTGGAAAAATCTCACATTGTCAAAAATAGATAATAGTATGAGGTGAAAATTGAAAATCAAGGATATATCTTCATAGGGGATTGGTTTGTATCTATCACCTCACTTGAGAACATGATGACGAGAGTGAAATTCAAGGTAAGGATACAGAAAATGAGATAAAAATACAAGAGGCTACTTACCTCATGGAATTATTCACCCATGGAGTGAAGGATCTAAAAAACTTCCCCTTTGACCAAAGAAGAGGAAGACTTGTTTAGGTTACTTATTTATAGTAGGTTGTTTTTGCCTAGTTTCTAATAAGTGTCTATCAGCACATGTGTGTTTGCTTCATCCTTATGTGTGTTTTTTTTTGTGTATGGTGAGGCTGTTGTAGTGCTTAAAAGTTTTTAAGGTGTTAGTTTTTGTTTTCAATCTCAGGCATATTAGCCATCTCAAGTTAGGTTGTTATGAGTGATTCTTATGCCGAAAAGAATGAGATAGATGGTTCTCTTAACCAACAGGCTAGTCATCCCCTATGAGTCACCATTAATGTTGCTAGTTTGGCCTCCCAGGCCAAATCTCAACCCCCATAGTTCAAAAATTTACTTTTCATGTCTCTTAACCTTGGAGGTTTACCATCTTATGCCTTGTAAAGTCCTCAAAATGGTATTTTCAAGCCTTGATTAGCATTGTTTAAGATTATTTTGATAAAATGAAGGTAAATGTCACTTTGACCTTATGCTATCTAGTCACCTCATGGAATGATCAAGTGGGTTAAATAGTGTTAATAGATTTAGGGGTTTAATTTTATTCACCTGACATGTGTCAAAGTCATGTTACTCTTCCTCAAGTTCATACAAACACTAAAAAGGGTGGTAACCAACTTTTCTAATGCTTCATATCCTTTTGAAGATACTTTCTTAATTAATTATAATGTTCAAAAGGAGAATGTTGCAATAAAATGATAATTTTATGGTAGAATGAAGAGATATGAACATTACTATGTGTTCATATAAGAATCTACAAAACTTTAGAGGTACTTGACATATCATCTCCATCAATTTTCAAGCATAATAGATAGTTTTCATAGTAGAAAGAGAAGGTTTTTAGGTAGTCTATATAGGTTTGTCATAGAAATATTGTGTTTAGGCACATTAATGTCTTCCTTTATGCCTCCTAGGCCTAGATCCATGATTTATATGTAATTTCAAGTCAAAATAAGTCATAAACTAATCCCTTCTCTCCATTATTCTCCTTAGTAGCTCAGAAAAACCAATCAAGTTCTTGATAAGTATGAATATGAGAGAGAAAATTTTGACCTAAGATTTTGGGAAAATTATGGGACCTTAGTTTTCTTAAATTTTTTGGAATTATTTCTCACATTGGTTTCCCTTATTTTATGAACAAATACTAAGAAGGTGAAGGACTCACTGTGTTTTCTCCATCCACACTGGGTTTAGGTTTACTTCAGTTTTTCCATTTTTGAGTATGATGAAATAAGAATGGAAATTTGTGTGACTTATCATGGGTATATAAAACTATTATAAACCATATTCAAGCCCCACTTATCATATGTGACTCCAATGAGATAAGAAACCTTCTTTGGAGCAATTTGTAGATTGATAAAGATGAGGTTCTTGATACTTTAGGGTCTCCAATAGTTGTAAAGTGTTGGTGAAGTCTCAAAAAATCTCCATAAATAATTTAGTATCTAAAAAATGTATTCTTAGTGTCCACATAGACCAAAAACCTATGGAACAGTGATCACCTATAGTTTCCACATGCAGTCAAATAGTTTGAAGAAATCATGGCAAGGTAACCTTATTCAAGTCTCATGAAGGTGTTGCCATTGCTCATAATATTTAAAGTAAGTGTAAAAAATTCAAATAATTTATTAATATTATCTAAAATAGGTTATAAACACCAACTAGTAAACTGGTCATAGTTCCTATTCTCTATGTCAACACAAGAAGATGAGTGAACCTACAGGTTTGCAAGACCTCTGGTCACCATTGGTACAAAAAGTTGGTTGTAAAAAAAAAATGATATTTTGGAATAAAAATTTAGTTTAATATTCATGATATCAAGTTCATATAACCATAGTGAGCACTTTTAAACCTTAGGTGTAATCTATTTTTCATTCTAAGGGACTGTGTAGGTTGATTCAAATTGTGCAGATCTAGACAATAAATATACTTGATGTAAGGAGGGATAGATGTATAGGGGAACCTAAATTAAAAATATATGAATATTATAATGTTTTATCTCTATTATCTTCATCAAATAAATGATCATAAATGATATTCATTTTGACAAACTCAGTTAAAGAAAGCTTTGAGCTCATACATGCTTATTATTAGTGAAATGAGAAAAGGGATGCAATTTGTATTGAAATAAGGCCTATAATGATTAAGGAAGATGTGAGAATACATGAAAAATGTTTTCATCATGATAAGAGGCCTAACATGCTAACAAAATAAGAAACTCACCTCTAAAATGAGTAATCATAATCAAGAAACTCAGAGTTACTATCTACAAGACTGATTTTGTAGAAGGGAAATTTGGGTAAAAGAGTCCATTTTAGGGTAACTTGAAATTTTATGAGGTGAAATATGGAAATTTTTTTGTATAAATGATGAGATATGTTTTAATTTATAAGAGAGTTATCATGAAAAGGAGACTCACTTTGTTATACACAATCAAGATCACAAACTGACTCCTATAGGTCAGCATGAGAAAACAAGGTTGCTAAGTGGAAGATGTATCAGGAAAGAATTTTATAGGTCTATATAAGTAGGATGTTATTGTAAAACATTTTTCCCATGATCAATGGGAACTTAATATGATAATATAGAAAGAGACCTCTCACACAGTCAAAAAACATAGAACTGCCACTTACAAGCAAGGTCATGAGTAAGAAAGTGAAAGTATGAGGATCCTAGATAGAGGTGAAAGTGAAAGAGTGAAAAAAAGGTCTATCACCTATTTTATAAAGGATCTCAGTCTTTAATTTAATGAATTTGGTCCTCTGAGGCATGAATATGCTAATAGACTAGTTGGTCTTAGTAGACACAGTTATGCATGTACATGCCAATCATGAGAAAATAGAGCTATGGAAACAAAGTTGGAGAAAAATTGATGGAAGATGGTTTGAAAATGTTTAATAGGGTTTGAGTAGGAAATATGAACATATAAATTATGTTTTTAATGATCAAATACTTCAATATTCCAACCAAGAATGGGAGAAGGATGTCTACACTGACAACCCAAGTAGACCTACTATGTCTCTACAAGAGGTGAAATGGTAAGAAATAGGTCCATGAGTTAAATTAAAAAAAGGTTATCAGTGTTTCATATTGGTGGTTTTATCCCTTTGAAATAGGGGATAGCCTAATGGACTAATTAAGCCTATAAGGCATGAATAGGCATGTACAATCCTAGACATGGAATCTAAGGACAATTACACATTTAAAGAGTGTTTCTGAGACTATAATATTAAAGAGGATGAGTGATAACATTATAGATAGGATTAGGACATTTTGGGACTCAGGAAAATAGAAGAAAGCTCAATTTTTAGGCCTCTAGGTTCAAACAAGCCTAATGGCTCATGAACTCTAAGAATGAGCTAATATGGATGTAGACTATCTCTAGAGGAGAGATGGAAAAAAGGAACATATAATAGGTCATGTGGGATATTAAAAACCCTTAGGAGGTGTTATAAGTCAAAAATAAACACATTTTTCTCTTCTTCACGCTTTTCCCTCCCTTGACCTCATAGTTATAGGGTTTTGATCTTGAGAAGCACTTTCTTCACGTGGAAGCATCAAAGAGTATATGTATGGAGTCTTCAAATTCTATGGAAAGTTAAAGGAGGTCAAATAATTGATTTTATTGGAATCAATTTTTCATTTCAATCCATTAGGGATATGAACAATTTTTAAGAGTCTAAAGCTCTATAAACCTCTCTAAAACCCTAATAAAAGATTGATGGGAAAGATATTGAGAAATTTTCACTCAAATTCATTGAATTATACTTGAATATAGTTGAAACACATTATTCACTCTGAGAATGTCCTTCTGAGGCCATTTTTTTGTATGAAAAATTGTACAAATGCATCATAACACTATTTTTTGTAAGATTTAATGATGAATTAAAGGTATAAAGCTAGATGAATAGTTGAAGATCATTAAAAAATATGGTTTGAAGTGTATTCCACCCTCTAAGGCCAAAAATACCCTTAATTACTCATGGAAATGCTTCTATAGTCCTGGACTAAAGAGGAAATCTAGAAGTGCTAGTGAGAGGTGATGTAGTCGCCTAAATGAGCAAAAATTCTAGGTGTGAACTATTTGTAAGGCATAATTCATGGTGTAATATGATTATTTAGACTTAGAAAATGCTCACTTACTAATTCTTAAGGTTATATTACATTATTATATCCATCCAAGCAAGTAGCACTGAGTGACTAGGTAGAGTTGCATAGTAGGTCTATTTAGTCAACTAAGGGAGATGTCTATTATCATAGAGGGCTGATAAAGGAGTTAATACAGGGTCATAAACATATTTATAACTAGTTCATGGAGGAAATTCGTCACTATTATCACTTATATTTTTATCCTTTGAGAAGATGTCTTAGCTATCCTCATCCAAGTGGCATAATTGAGACACTTCTAGGCTTGTGGGTAGCCTAAGGATGAGGTGAATCTCTAGGTAAGGCTAGCTCCCTTGATGTACCACTTTGGATCAATACTAAACCTAAAATTTGGGGGGAAAAGGGAGATATAAAACTTAAATCAAACTATCCTAATGGATGGGATACACCAAATTAATAGATGACTACCAACCAATTTCATGTCACACATGAGACAAGGAGACTAACCAAACATACACTTCTTCAATCTGCATCTTCTCACATGAATCTTATATTATGAGGTTATGGATTAATGTTTAGGCTAGGAGTAATAGAAAAGTATAATTTAATTTCACTGGTGAATATCTAACTCACTCAACCTTGACACTTCCTAAAACACTTCACATGCCCTACAAGAAAAAGTTTTCCAACTACAAATTGGAAGAAAGAATGAAACAACATGCTAAGGAAATAAGAGTTATAACTTAAGAAAAATAAAACATAAAGGTAAATAATACCATTAAAAATCATTAAGAGGTAAAAATTAGTAATATTATTTATCAAATGGTATGAAAATGAGCAGGGTTTCACTATACTTAGGTGGAACATAAGTTACAATGGCCAAAATGGCTAGTTCTTATAAAACTTGAGAGAGAGAGGAGAAGAGAGAAGTTCAAGGGTCAAAAGGACAATTTTAAATATAATAAAAGGATTTAAATTTTAATTAAAATAGTATATTGGATGAACCATGCAATTTCATAAGGAACAAGTGGCTCTCCAAATCATGAAACTCTTGTAAACTAGCATGAAAATTCTCATTTTGGCTAAAAAAACTGCCTTCATGATTTAAACCTATTTGAACATATAAAAAATAATTAGGGATAGGTATTATGATTATAATGAATATGAATTATTTCATTCATTCCTCTCCATACATTAGTTGTATGCCTGGTCTAATGAAATTATCTAGGAATGAGCCATCATCATTTATAGTCCAAATAACTCATTCTTCATGCACCCTACATACTTGGCCTCCAAAAAGGAATTATTTTTCCATGAAAATACATGGGAAGTATTTTATGAAAATTTTAAATAACCTATATATAATTATAGGCATCTATCATACCTTAAAATCAACTCACTTAAATTTTTCCACCCTTGTCACTAGTTTGGTCACTATGCTAGTTTTGACTAGCTGAGATGAAGCAACTAGTTTAAGAGCTTTTGAGTTATTAAAAGGAATAAAATTTAAATTTTAAGGTATATTAAGTCCTAATATTACCTTCCATGTGATTTTAATCTCTTGAAACCTCCTACAACTTTCACAATGCATAAATCTGTCAATAAAATCTTATTTTACACTCCATCCATATAGTTTCATACAAATAATTTTGATGGAGAGTTTCCTATGAGAATATTTTACAAAATAAAATCATAATCCTAGGAAAAATATTCCATTATATTATCTTTCCAACCTAATTTCTCCAAACTAGTCATTAGTAAGGGTTTATAAGTGTTTTATCCTATACTGACCTCTTAAGCTTCATTCATAAATATGGGAAATTCAAATTGTGGAGAAATTACAAAATAAGGTTTTTTATGACTTCTAATAACTCCTATGAAATTATTTTTACCCCATGCAAAGCATCAAGAGAGATGTGAGCTTCCAAATCTCTCCTATCGAGCTTGTTTTCACATTTTACACAAGTTTATGTTATTTTTGGAATAAAAATGGATTCCCATATAACTTATATTAATTTAAAAAGATTAAAAAAATACATATACATACCATAAACATTTATTGGTCCAATATAATCCACTCCTAGAGCTATAAGTGACATGGGTTTCACATTTGGTCTTTAGGCCTCAACATGCCTAGTAGGCCTAACTGCACCTTAAAGCTCAAAATGATTTTTGATGGTTTTCCTTGAATCCCAATAGATAAAAAGAATATATATTTACCCCATAAATATGCCCTTATAATTTATAATGATCACTCCATTCTAGAAATTAATGTGGTCCTCCATTTGGCTTTAGGTCAAAACCTTGCCCAATGGGCTTAACTACAACCTTAGGGTTTTTGATCATCTCATTTAATTTATCTCTTGGAATATTGGTATATAATGTTGGTATGGATTTATTACAACTCTAAATACCTATCTTTAAGGTCTAAAAAACTTTAGGTTCATTTTATCACTTTTTCAAACCTACTAGCCTAAGCACAAGGGGAAGTACCCTCTATTTGAGATAAAATAGAGGGTACTTTCCATATTATCACAAAAAATGGATATTATATGGAATTATACAAGTTATTTGGACATATAACACACAAAAATATCCTTTTATCATGGGAATTGACCCCCAAACCTCATCAAATTCTAAGGTAGGCTTGTGCAAAATGGATAGTGTGCAGGAATTTCACACATGGACTAAATATGCATATTTGGAGCCCTATATCTACTTTTTATAATACCATGATGGTCTCTAATATATTTTACACCATGATTATAATGTTCCAAATACTTTCCAAATCCTATGACCTGTGTTTGTACCTAGAAATATGTCTTTCCTTGGTTAGGCTTGACAAGTGAACTGACGCTATTTGTGTATTTCTCTTGACTATAGGTGCATTTGACAAATCTAGAGTTGATTAAATTGATATAAGGTCTTAATTAAACCATTAATTCTATCCCAATCATTTTATTCACCCATACCATGCATTTCTACCTTTAAAAGTATCAACCTTTGCTCACTATCTTACCACCATTATAGCTGATTGTATTTTTGTATTTACAAAGACACCTATAGGTATAACTTCATGATTAAACTTGAGGAAATGTTTAAAAACACATTTAGAGTCTATTATTATTATTTTAATACATTTATTTTAACCTATTTACTCATGTTTAGACAATGTCACATTAAGAATTATCACTTTTTATGCTCACTGTCTTTCTCAGTCAGCATAGTCAATTGTGTTGGGGAAGATGAAACCCTCTAGGTGTACCTTTTCATTGGTAATTATGTTTGAATAAACCATTTTATGAATTAGGGTCATATAAAACTTTTTTATAATTTTATTCTACTTGAAATGGCTAAGACACCATCAAAATACCATACTTAGGTCACTCTTAGTTGTAGGTGGATGTTGAGGTTATTTATAAAAACTATAGGTGTGTATAGGGGTGTAAACATAGCTTATGAGAATTTTTGATGATATATTAGGTCATAAATGTTCCTTTAATCTATTATAAACCTTATAACCATGGAGACAAGGTCTAGTTTGCAACCTTGGTGAAAAATGTCTCTTTATAACTCAAGCATGTAGGTAATCAATCCCTGAGAAAAGTTTTTCAAAGAGCATCTTTAGGCCTTCCTAATAAGAAATCCATAGGGATAAACCAAATCCTTTTTAAATATGTTTTTCTCTGATAGGGTAACAAGGCAATGGAATTTATAATCTTCAAAACTATTTACAATACCTTTATAAGATATTGCCAAAATGGCTTGAACCTCTATTTTCTTGTTTTAAGGACAAGGGGCTTGAACATATTCATTTCACCTTTGAAGCTGAAATCCCCTATTATATATCCACTTACCATTTTAAACATGTGTGTTATGATATACTTAACACCCTAATATTCCAATAAAAGTTTCATTACATGCCTTAACACCCCATTGAGTACCTCAATCCTCTATTTTCATCATCTATATGTGATTATCTTCATACACAGGCAACAAACTTATGAGCATGGAACTTTGACCTTTATGAGTTTTAAAATATTATCAAAACTTTAAAATAGACTCATTTCATTTTCAAGGACCCTGATTAGATCAAATGATCATTTTCAAAATGCTTGGTTTCCAAGAGAACACCTATAGGTGTAAATTATGAGTTGTATGCAAGCAATGAATGTAAGTAGACAATGTGCATATTTTAAATGAAAAGACTTGAACTCTTCTACAATTATAAAAATGTGTCCTTTTCATTATTATGGTCTTGGAACCAACTTCAAAACATCCATTTCAACATTATTTTCCTCTTTCATGGCACCTATACATGTTCATTAATGGCCGCCTGAATGGTAAGTTGCATATGACTTCACCTTCATGGAGAGTTTGCCTTATAGAATGTTATTGAAAGATGAGGGGACCAATAATAAATTTATTACATGGTTATTAATTTATTTACAATCTCTAAAACTATTTCCAAAGCATGTGAAACTTTGTAGATAGTGGAAAACTACCTATCATCCCAAATGAGACTAATGTACCAACATGAGATGATTTACTCACTAAAAAACCATGAAACCTAAAAAAAATCATGGAGGGCATCTGAAAAGAGATAAAACATCATTTGGAGTCAACATCACCAATTGGTTCATACTGACTTGCCCAAAATGGATCAAAACCTATACGGTGCATGAAATAATAAGCATAAAAACATAGTCAGCTTCATGAGGATGGTTCATAAATCACATTAAACCATTCTTCAAACTCTTATTATTAAAATAAATCTCTTTGAATGTAATTTTACCTCTCAAATTATTTTGACTTGGAACCTTTTCTAGTGACTGTACCAAGTACAAACTTGAAAACTGCTTTTCCTTACTAAGCTTAGTGGAAAGAGAGATAAGCATTTTTATTCAATTTTTTGTCCTTATGATCAAAATAATCACTAGATTTTTTTTTTAAGACTAAGGGAAACTCTTGAAATTTTTCCAACTGTATAAGTCTGTACAACTCAAGAAAACTCCTCTTTTTTCAAGAAAACTACCCTTTTACTGAAGAACCTACAACTTTTGAGTTAGTTTTAGTTAATTAGGAAAAATAATAGGACATATGAGGTGTGAAATCATCCATTAAAACCTTCAAATTTCCCTAAGAGGCTGTACAAGTCATTAAATGCCCCTTTTTTGACCCCAAAATGACTCTTAAGACTAAAAGGACTAAAATGACTAAGGACCAAGGATAATATAACATTAAATGACATAAATTAACATATAATACACCTTATGACATAAAAATATACCCCATGTAAACCTATAAAGACCAATTTTTTACCTACAGGGGTCCCAGGGTCAAATTTGGTCAACAAATTGGTGACTCATAGGGGTAGTAAGCCTGTTATGCTAACTAGACTAGTAGCCTTATCATTCCATTGATATTATGAAGGAATGTAAAGTATAAAACAAAACAAGGAGACATATGAACACTTGGAAATAATACTTTGATCAAGACAAGACCATTTTATTACCTCAAACACTTAAAGTAAAAGGACACACACAAAATAAAGCAAACTAACTAACAAGACACACCTTGTGTGCTCAAAGCACTTAGGGGAATTAGAAAAAAACCATTATGCACAAATAGAAACTAATCATACCACCTTTCTAGGATCAAAAGGAAATATTCTTGAATCTTCTTCTTCATGAGATGAGTCATAGTGCCAAGCATGTTTCTCCTTGGATTGGATACTTTGTGGATCAAAACTATTCCTTGACACTTCATTTGATATTGTCTCAAGTAGATAATCCTTAAATAGGTAGCAAATGTATATATAATCCTCTTAAATATGTAAAAATACCTCATATTTTTTCCCTCTCTTCATCTCATGATCAACTAGTATCTTCTTGGTAGGCATGACTTCAAGAGGATTGGCTTCTTGTTTCTTAGAATATTGAGTCCAATAGGAGCTTGTTCCATCCTTCAATATATGATGTGTTTATACATATTTATTGAGATGATGATATCTCATTTTTATTAATTCAAACATATCATCATGAAATTTATATGCCTCTTGAAAGGATAGATTATAAAGGCTATTTTTCCTTTGCATACTCACTTGAGTGCCAAGGCTGCCTTCTCCATCTTTGACTAGATCATAGCCTTCATGAAGAGGAATATAAAATACTCCAATTATTACCAAACAATCATCCAAAATATGATTATGAACTTTTTCTTTCCCATCCATGGCATCTTTCATAATGATGGAATAACCAATGATCATTTCTTCTTCTTTGGTAAAAGGAAAACATTCTAACATATCAACCCAATCTAAAGATTCAACATAAGAGACCACCTATTATTTATAATTTATAAATTATTTAGGGATCTCAAGTTTCATTTCAACCTCTACAATAGTAATTTGTTTCTCAAGGGATGAAATATCTTCAATCTCCTTTTTTGTGATTCCAAGACTAGGCATCTTGAAGTCATATGACTTAGTCCAATGAGGCTGACAAGGAGCTATGATCTATTCAAGAAAGATTTATAATTTTTTATAAACCAAATTATCCTATTTATGTGACCATACCATAGGTACATCAAATAAAATGGTGATGGGGTGAGAACAAGATGAACTAGTTGGTGGAAGTGGCACAAAGAACTCAAAATCAGATTGAGAGTGAAATGTAGGGGATTCATTTGGAAGCTTTTGAGGAAGGGGAGGAAGACCTTAGGATAAAATGGTTTGGTTTTATTCCTTAAATTTGAACATAAATTCATTCATATCTTATTTATCTTGATCATTCTCTTGAGGGAGGTTAGATGGGGTGTGTTGCATATAATATTCTTTTGGGTTTAAACCTTCCATCACACTTTGACTCAACAATTTCATCCTGAATCTAACTCTTCAATTTGATTAGATAGGTTATCTTAGAAAAGTATTTATTGAATTTCATAGGCATATTCATGAGGATGAGTAATACAAGAGGGTTGACATGGAACATAAGAATATTCTTAAGGAAAGGTGGAAGGGACTTGCATAGGATCAAGCTCTTTTTCAACTTCACTCCTTATCTAGGGTTTTAATTTTTTTTTTCCATGATTCTAATACCTTATTAAAACTTATAATGTTGGAATTAGGATTAATTTTTTGATTAAGTGGTGTAACTTTAGGATTTTATGAAGTTTTTAAGAATCTTGGGATCTCT
Source organism: Torreya grandis (assembly GCA_037957365.1). NCBI lineage: Eukaryota > Viridiplantae > Streptophyta > Pinopsida > Cupressales > Taxaceae > Torreya > Torreya grandis. The sequence goes on along the minus strand of JARHVA010000205.1, from coordinate 4,542,100 downwards.
TTAGGCTTGGATTCTCCACCTTGTCTCCAACTTGGAATCTCATATCTAGAAGTCTTCTCTTAAGGTGGGGATGTAATGGGAGAGGGAAATGAGGGATTAGATTACACTTGTTTTTATAATTAAATAGACTACTATATATTCATATTATCTATCTCAATCTAACTATCAATATTATTTTAAAAAATAAGGTTTCTCTTTTAACTCTCTCTTCCAACTGATTGGGAAAAAGATGACTTTGATAACCTTGATTGGGCTCATGAGTAGGGATCAAATATGGATAATAGAAAACTTGGGGAAGTGGATATTGAGGCTTATAGGTTTGGTGAATCTACCTTTCATTTACTATTATCTTATCATCTAAGGAATAAACTAATTCACTCACATATAACATCTCACTTGTAAGCCTTTGCCAATTGGATGTCTCAATAGGTGCCCACTCTCTTTTGACTAGTTCTAATGCATCTATCACCTTATGAATACGATGACTATGAATTTATAGAACATATACCATTTGTGTGTCAAGGTACAACATTTACTTCTCATATCCCAAAAGTGTTTGTTTGAAGGTGGAAACAGATTGACTTGAGAAATGGCTAGGTTAACTATGAGAAGCAAGATATTGAGAAGGCTAGCTATAGGACTAATACACTTCATGATAAGGTTGAATATGATCATATTAGGGATGACAACAATCATATTGGGGATGAAAATAATCCTGATAAGGTTGATAATGATTGCCATAAGCTTGGTAAACCTCACCAACTCGTGTAAAAAAAATCATAACACCAAAGTAAGCCATGGAAATTTATTAAAAGTAAGAAAAAAAAATATTACCAACAGTCTTCAAAAGGAAACCTAGGCTACTTGACCAGCTGATGCAACTTTGGAATTATAATTGGTGCTTAGATAGATACTTCTAGAGGTTGATTATTGAAAGAAAACACCAAAAGTATTTCAACCTCTTGGACTAAGAGTCCCACTAAGCATGCCAAAAACTATTTTCATTTATATTTTCACCCTTTAAGGATATATCTCAGCTCTCCTCATCTAAGTAGCATAATTGAGACACCTATAGGCTTGTCGGTAGCCTAAGGATGAGGTGAATATCGATGTAGGGCTAGCTCCCTTGATGTATCACTTTGGATCACTACTAAACCTAAAATTTAGGGGGAAAAGGGAGAGAAAAAAATAAATCAAACTATCCTAAGGGAGGTGATACACCAAATTGATTGATGACAACCAACTAGCTACATGTTACACATGAAACCAAGAGACTAACCAAACATACACTTCTTCAATCTGCATCTTCTTACATCAATGTTACATTATGAGGTTATGGATGAATGTTTAGGCTATGAGGAATAAACAAGAGGCCTTAAATGTAACTAGTGAATAGATTAAATAACTCAACCTTGACACTTACAAAAACACTTCACATGCCCTATAAGAAAAATCTTTCCAACTACAAATAGGATGAAAGAATAAAACAACATGCTAAGGAAACAAGAGTTATCAATTATTAGAAATCAATCATTCAAGTAAAAAACACTATGAAAAATCATAAATATGTTAAAATAATTAGTATTATTGATTAACTAGTATGAAAATGAGTAGGGCTTTTCCATACTTAGGAGGAGCATAAGTTATAATGGTCAAAATGGCTATTTCTTATAAAACTTGAGAGAGAAAAGAGAAGAGAGAAGCCCAAGGGTCACAAGGACACTTGTAAAGCTGAGAAAAAGAGTTAAATATGCATGATAAGAGGATATGGTATGAAAAATTCAATTTCATAAGGAACAAGTGGCTCTCCATCTCATGAAAGTCTTGCAAAGTGGCATGAAAGTTCTTATTATAGCTCAAAAAATTGCCTTCATGATTTGGACCTATATGAACATCATAAAATTGATTATGTATAGGTATTCTAGTTCAAACTAAGGGTAATTATTTTATACATGTCTCTCCATTCATTTATAATAGGCTTGGTGACCTAAAATCATCTAGGAATGAGCCATCAACATTTGCAGTCCAAAAAACTTTTCCTTCATTCACCCTGCACACTTTGCATCTAAAAAGGCATAATTTTTCCATGAAAATATATGAGATGAAGTGGATGAAACATATCAAGACCCTAAATGGTCTTAGAGGCATTAGACATACCTTAAAATCATCTCACTTATAATTTTCCACCCTTCTCACTAGTTTGGTCACTATGCTAGTTTTGACTAGCTGAGATGAAGTAGCTAGTTTAGGAACTTATGAGTTATTCCAAGGCATTAAATTGATATGGGGAGATATATTAAGTACTAATATTCCATTCCATGTGATTTTAATCTCATAAAACCTCATATAACATGTACAATACACAAAGTTATTAAGAAAATCCTATTTTGCAGTCCATCCATATAATTATATACAAATAATTTTGATGGGGAGTAGCCTAAGAGAATATTTTATAGCCTGAAATCATCATCTAGGAAAAATATTCCATTATATTAGCTTTCCAACCCCATTGCTCCAAATTAGTCACCAGCAAGGGTTTGTATGGATTTTAGCCTATTTTGACCTCTTAATCTTCATTTATAAAGATGGGACATTCAACTTGAAAAAACATTCTGAAATAAGGTTTTTTAGTAATTTTGATAACTCCTCTAAACTTATTTGGCCCCCATGCAAAGCATCAAGAGAGATGTGAGCTTCCAAATCTCTCCTATCGAGCTTGTTTTCACATTTTGCACAAGTTTGAGTTATTTTTGGGCTAAAATGGATTCCCATACAAATTTTGTGCATCTAAAAATATTTAACACATATTTATCCATCCTATAAACATGTCTTGATCCACTATAATCAACTCCTAGAGATGGAAGTGAAATTGGTTTCACATTTGGTCTTTAGGCCTAAACATGCCTAGTAGGCTTGACTACACCTTGGAGCTCAAAATGACTTTTGATTATTTTTATTGCATCCCAATAGATCAAAAAAATATATAATTACCCTATAAACATTCCCATATAGGCTAGAATGATCACTCTATACTAGAAATGAAAGTGGTTCTCCATTTGGATTTAGGTCAAAACCTTGCCCAACGGCTGTGACTACAACCTTAGGGTTTTTGAGAATCCCATTTAGTTTTTTCTTGAAATATTGGTATATAATGTTTGTATGTATGCATTAAAAATCTACGTATCTCTCCTTAAGGTCTAAATAACTTTAGGTTCACCTTATCACCTCCCTTCTTCAAACCTCCCAACTTATACACAAGGATAAGTACCATCTGTTTGAGATAAAACAAAGGGTAATTACCCTATTGTCATAGAAAAAAATGGATATTGGATTTAATTATAAAATTTGTAAGGACCTCTCACGCAAAAAATCAGCTTTGTTAATGTGATTTGACCCCCAAACCTCATCAAATTCCAAGGTAGGCTTGTGCAAAATGGACTATGTGCAGGAATTTCACATGTGGACTAAGTATGCATGATTAAAGCCCTCTCTCTTTTGTTCTAATACCACAACGGTCTCTAATATGTTTTTCACCATGATTATTGATGAGGCCAAGATATTCCCATTAAATGTACAATAAATGACCTCATTTTACTCTCTCTTTTTATTAAGTTTGACTTCATTTTGTGACTTTTATTTGATCTGATATGAGTTATGATGTAATTGTCCATCTTTTGTTGATTGTGATTCTAACATTTAAAAGCTCTATAATTCCTAACAAAGTGTTTTGAAAAATTTAAGTTTCATAATAAAATAGGTCATCATCAGGTTGAAGAACAAATATGAAGTGGATTGCATGTTTTTGGAAGTATTGGAATCAATACAGCTTAGTTCTGGAACTCCACCACACTATTACAAGTTTTGTCACTTTGTTCCAGACCTTTCAAACTTAGTTCTAAACTTTTAGATTTAGTTATAAAATTTTTAGACTTAGTTCTATAACTCTATATTTAGTTCCAGAATTAACAAAACTTTCATGGGTAGACATGGAATGATTTCCTTTAGTTTTGGAACTCTTCTAAAGTTCTTGAATTGATAAAGATCTATTTCAAATGGCTAGTGATCTATCAAATTAGTGATCCTATTAATCAGGAGCAAACTTTTGATTTCCATTGTTGTAGATCTAAGACACTTATCACATAGCTATACATCTAGCCACATTTTAATTCAACATCTATTTTGGGCACGATTCAGTTCCATTGTATTTGTGAAATAGTTACGACTATCAATGCACCACAAGAAAGAAGAATATATATATATATATATATATATATATATATATATATATATATATATATATATATATATATATATATATATATATATATATATATATATATATATATATATAGACCTAGAAGAATATAAGAATAAGGGTATTAATTGAATAATAAAGGAATAAGGATAGATATAGATTGATATAGATCTAGTACATTTTTGTAATACAAAAAATTTTATCAATAAGATAACCATTTTTGTTTTGAGAGAGAATTACGTTGTTCAATCCTGTTTCTAGGTGAAGCAAGGGCCCACTCCTCCAAGAACCAGGATCTTCATTTTTGTTGGTATTTATATTTTATATTAAAAATAAAATAGGTAGATTTTTTAAATTTATAAATTCTTTCAATTCCTTAAGTTAAAATTTGTTGTAGATTTGTCTCTACAGGTGTTCTAGATTAAGTTCTCATTTCTTTGCAATCATTTTTCAAGCATTCTAAATTGTGTGTTTAATTTTGTAAAGTTTATTCATTTTTAATAATCTATTTCATTCTACAAAAGTGTGTTTATTTCCAGCAAATTCATTTCTACAAAGTGTGTTTATTTCTAATAATTCATTTTTGTAATGTGTGTTTACTTCTAGCAGATTTTCATAGTTTGATTCCAATAAGGTTTTAACCAAGAAGTCCTTAAGACCTTAAAGATCCCCCAAAACAAAAAAAATACAACTACCTACAATCAATTACTAAATCACTAAGATTCTTATTTTTACATATAGCTTTAGACACACCCTTGGTTGAATATGACATCAATAGAGAGTTGATTACATGAAGGGAATAATTACACCCATCATTTTTGGCACTGTTGCCAGGGAACAACTAGTTGGAATTTTCTAATTAGGTGTTAACAAGAGCAACAATCATACATTTAGTAATTGACTAAATCTTCCCTAAGTTATCACAAAATCTATGAGTAGACCAAGAGACTCCAAGGGTAGATTTCTCTCAAAAATATCTGAACAAAAATTTCCATCATCCTCTAGTTTAAATAAAGAAGTTGAGCAAGAATTGGAGGCACCATTATCTCCTACAAGACAAGAAACAATATTGCCATCTTTGGAATTTTTAGATCAATCACTAGAAGCAAGTAGAAATTTAGGGAGGAGTTTTATTTCTCAAGATCCATTGAGGAAAATTTTTGATTCTCAATTGAGTAGTCAACCTCCTACTCCTGACTTTTCACCATCCCCAAAGTAGACCACATACCACATTTATTGGGAGAAGGGACTAGAAAATACTAGAGAGATGGCATAAGAAGTTGGAAGAGAACCTGAGAGAACCTTTACCTAGCTCATTTAGTTGGAGGATGATGAAACTATTATGAAGAACATTTCACCTACACACTTGCCCACATTTAGAGGAATGTCATCTGAGGATCCTAACCAATTTTTGTTTGACTTTAAAGTACTATGTTAGACTTATGATTACAAGACAAATAATCAAAAACTCAAGTTGTTTCCATCTACCCTGAAGGATTCAATAATGAGGTGGTTTATGGGATTATCATCTAATTCTATTACTAATTGGGAATAAATGGAAACTATCTTCCTAGACAAATATTAAGATTATTATAGAGGAAGAAATTGAAAGGAAGAATTTTTCAAAATCAAACAGGAAGAGGATGAAAATATGGAAGATTATTTGGATAGATTCCTCTTTGTGAGTAAAAGATGTGGATTTTTACTTCAAGAAGAATTAAGTAAAATCATTTTTCTCAAAGGTCTGGATGATGAATCTAGGTAAACCCTTGATTTAATTGGTGATGGAAACATTTCTCAATTAAGAATGGATGAAATCATAGAAATTTATAGAAACTATTCAAGGACAAGTGGTGGACCTAAAAAGGGAAAAATGGTTAAAAATTTGAATCTAGATATGAAAAAACTAAGGGATGAATTGATAATGTTTAAAATATAAATATTAGTTCAATTAACTTCCACGATGGATGGATTACAAGCTAAAGCAAATGCCCGAATTGAACCATTAGCCTTGTATTTTCCTAGATATAGGAAGAAGCATGCAATAAGGGAATGTCCTTTAGATAAAAAAAAGTATGTATTATCTATGAATATAAAGAAAATGATACTCACACTTGTTCTCTTCTTCCAATCATAAAAAATCAGCTCAAACAAACTAGTACATTATCCTCCATAGAAGAATTGAATTTTGTTCAGAGATAACCTAGCCAAGGGTAATTTATGCCAAGATCAGCTCCTAATCCTTGGATGATACCATGGCCAACTCAAATAGTACCAAAAGTGGGGGATAGCCAACTTGGGCCCCTTAACCAACATGGCATCCTCAAGATTGGGCAAGTCAATCTTGGAAGACTCAAGGACATCAACAACCTTGGGCTAGCCAAGGCAATCCTTATGCTTGGCCACAACCTAGATGGGGCCCTAGTAACTATGTGGAATGGAAAACATATCCAAATCAAAACCAACAAGTCATAATGGGATCTCTAGCACAAAATCCATAGGTTGAAAATGTAGTCCAAACACAAATGCCATCACAATCAGTAGCAAACCCAAGAAACAAACAAACAACTCCTATATATGAAACATAACCAACAAAATTAGTTGATCTAAATGTAATAGATTATAAAAACATTCAGATTTGACAAAATAGTTAGTAGTACACTAGTTATAATCATTGAGATGATAAAAGAAACTGAAACCCCTAGTTTGATTGCACCTAAGGAAGATGAAAAAGAAAAAGATAAGGAACCAAAAAGAAATTCTATTGAGATTCCATTTCCAAAAAAAATGAAAGAAGCCATAGAAATTAAGGAATCTAAATTGATGTAGGAACTAATAAGATTGAATATTGAAATACCATTGCTATAAGCAATCAAGGATATTCTAGACTTGAACAAGTTAATAAAATTGTTATATTTTAAAAAACCTAGCAGAAAGAAGCAGTACCCTAAGACTATCAAGGTAGATGGGAAACTTGCTAATTTATTAGTAGGAAAACTCCTACTTCTCAAATATGGAAATCTTGGAAGCCTTGCTAGTTTTGTATCTATAGGGAATAAAGATATACATAATGTTTTGATTGATTTGGGAGCAACTATCAATGTAATGATAGTGGACACTTTCAAAACATTACCATAAATAGGCATACAACCTACTAACACCATATTGTAGATGGCAGATTAGTCAGTAGCAAAACTACAAGGAGTTATTGAAGATGTGGCAGTAATAGTGGAGTCATGGGAATATCCATTCAACTTCCTTATATGGAAGCCAAAAGGTAAAACACTTATTTATCCCATTATTTTGGGTATACCATAGTTAGCTATAGTTGATACCTTAATTGATTGCAAGTTAGGTGATATGCCTATTTCAAATGGTAAGAATTCTAAGCAAATTTCATTATATCCCTCTGCACGACCTTTTATTGATAATCAAGAAAAAATATGGGTTGATAATCTTGATATTAATGAAAAAAATATGTCTTCTTTAGCTATGATAACATTGTAGGATCATGTATGGGAAGTAGAAGATATGGTTACTCCTCCATTGAATGAAAACCAATTATCATTGGAGTAGTCAAGCTTAGTTATAGAACTTGTAGAATTTATTCTAGAACCATCACAGTTAGTTTTGAAACCACACCAATAATTTTTCCTTATAAATGAAGATAATTTCACTCTAGAAGAATGAGATTTCTCTTGGGGAGAGGAAAGATATGTAGTTTTAGCTTTACAAATATCAGGGGATGATGAAGAATTTCTAAAAAATAGAAGTAATGAGGAGTTCAACCTACAACAAGATAAGTATCATAACTCTTCCTACTATCCTTTGTCCAGCATTTTGTCTCAAGGAAATTTTGGAGATGTTTCTACATATCATGTGTTGTTACCACATGCATGTCCACTAAACACCTTAATGGAACTCTTTCAACAAATCATTTCATCATATACTAGAACCAAACATGTTGAGATTCAACCAGGTAAAATTTTGAATATTAATAGCTAGTTAAAGAATGATGAAGAAGCCAAACTATTTGATATTCTGAAGGATCATACTGAAGCTTTTGCTTGGGACTATAGAGACATGAAGGGAATTCATCCAAGTATCTACAACCATCACATTTATACTAAAAACATTAGACTAGTTAGGAAACCTTAGAGAAGGATTAATCCAGCCTTAAGGGATATCATCAAACAAGAAATTGAAAAACTATTATAACTAGGTTTTATCTACCCTATCTTAGATAGCCAGTGGGTGTCTCCTCTTGTGATTATCCCTAAAAAAATTGAAAATGGAGAATTTGTGTTGACTATAGGGAACTAAAAAAAGCCACCCTGAGAGATTATTTTTCCTTACCATTCATAGATCAAGTCTTAAACAACCTTTAAGGTAAAATTACTTTTCCTTCTTGGATGGCTTTAGTGGATACAATCAAATTAGAGTTACTGCTGAGGATCAGGACAAAACTACATTTACTTGTCCATGGGTACCTTTGCTTATAGGGTCTTGCCATTTGGACTATGTAATGCTCTAGTAACCTTTCAAAGAGATGTATTAGCAATTTTTGTAGACCTAACAAATGACTATGTAAAGGTATACATGGATCACTTTACTATGAATGGAGATACATTTGATGATGCCTTGAAAAATTTGGTTAGAGTATTAACAAGATGTGAACAACATCACTTGTCTCTTAGTCATCAGAAATGTTTGATGATGGTTGATGAAGGGATTGTATTAAGACACCATATTTCAAAAAAAGGAATTTAGGTTGACCAAAACAAAACCAAGATTATTTTAGACTTGCCTATTCCTCAAACCCCCATAGATATCAAGTCATTTTTAGGGCATGCTGGATACTATAGGTGCTTTATCAAGGATTTTAGTAAAATTACTACCCCCATGTTTAAGTTGTGTACAAATGACTATGAATTTCTTTGGGATGAAATGTGTCAACATGATTTTAAATAAATTAAAGAGAAATTAGTAATTGCCCCAATATTGAGACGACCTAATTGGGAGAAACCTTTTCACATCCAAACTGATGCCTCAAATAACTCAATTGGTGCATATTTGGGATAGAAAGATGAAGAAGGAAAAATGTATGCTATTTACTATCTTAGTAAAAATCTTACTCCCACTGAAGTAAATTACACTACCACTGAAAAATAATTTCTAGTTGTGATCTATGCAATTAATAAATTTAGACATTACATTACAGGGTACAAAATATCTGTACATATAGATCACTCAACAATTAAATATTTAATGAACAAACTAGTGGTTGGAGGTAGAATAATTAGATGATTATTACTTCTACAAGAATTTGATATTACTATTGTGGACAATTTAGGTAAATCTAATGTGGTAGTTGATTTCTTATCAAGACTAACCACTATAGGGGATCAGGATCCAATCAAGGACAACTTTTCAGATGAATAATTGTTTGTTACTTCAAATGATACACCATGGTTTGCTGACATGGAAAATTATCTTGCAATATGGAAGTTTCCTCCTTTCGCTAAAAAAAATAAAAAATTTAATCAAAACCAATGCAAAGTTTAAATGGTTAAATGGAATGCTATTTAAATGTGGTCTTGATTTGGTTTTATGTAGGTGTGTAAGAGAAGATGAAATATTTGACATCCTCTAGGCATGTCATGATGAACCAAGTGGATGACACTATTCAATGAAAAGAACAACTCACAAGATACTTGGTACTGGTTACTATTGGCCATCTCTGTACAAAGATGTGAAGACATATATCAGGTGGTGTGATCCTTGTCAAAGGATGGGACAACCAACCTTTACCAATGAAATGCCTCTACAACCTCAAGTAGTGATTGAACCATTTGAGAGATTGGATTAGATTTTGTTGGACCCTTTGATCCTCCTTCATAGGGAAAAGAGCACATTCTTGTGTGGACTGATTATGTGAAAAATTGGGTAGAAGTGCAAGCTTTAACAAATGCCACTGAAGAAGCAATTTTTGATTTCCTTTGGCACAAAATTATGGTAAAATTTAGAGCATCAAGAAGCTTAGTTTTAGACTAGGGACCACAATTTATGTCCAATATGATCTAGGATTTCACAATGTATTATCATATCAATAATAGGAAGTCATCTCCCTATCTCCCACAAGCAAATGGACAAGTTCAAGTAACAAACAGAGAATTGGAAAAAATCCTCACTAAAATAGTTGAAGTAGGAAGAAGAGATTGGGTAAATAGACTACTTGAAGCTATCTGGGATTACAATATAACTTGGAAAACCACAATAGGGTTTTCACCATATGAGTCAGTTTATGGGAAAAATCCCTTTTTACCTATTGAGTTTGAACTACAAATATTAAGGACAACAACTAAGGTGGGAATTGAATTGGATGTAGCTCAAAAGAAGAGAATCCTTCAACTCAATAAATTGGATGAATTGAGAATGGAATCATTTCACCAAACAAAGATCATCTAAGATCAAAGGAAGCAATGGCATGATTCACATATCAAGGAAAAGCAATTCAAAGTAGGAGACTAGGCATTGCTGTTTGATTCTAAGTACTATCAATTCAAAGGCAAATTGAGAAATAGATGGTTGGAACCTTATCAAATTGAGAAAATATTTGACAATGGTTCTATCTAGTTACTTCCCATTGATGGTAGTAGAATAATACTCTTGGTCAATGGACACAAGCTAAAACTTTATAAGAAGCCTCCTACCAAGGATGAATTCTTGAAGCAGGTTAAAGCAGATAAAGAATTTGATCATATGGAAGTACCCAGTTCTTCCAAAATGATCAAATAATTAGATGAATAGATCTAGAATAAAGGGAAGAGAATGAAAAATAGTAAATGGCATTCTCTTCCCCCCCCCCCCAAAAAAAAAAAAAAAACATCTCTCAAAGATCAATTGAAAACCAGTGATGGCGGTTGGTCTTTTCAAAGAAATGGCTAATTCAAAATAAAAACTTCTTTGGAATTCTAACTATTTTCTAATAATTTTCCTTTTTGTTTCACTTTTTTTTAGGAATGATGAGTTATCATGATAGAGGGATTACATCATTAAGGATGGTAATTATGTTTTTAACTTGTTAAAGGTTAAATTGAAAGTTCACATGTGTGATTAGACTTGATTTAGAAGATTAGTATGATGAGTCATCTATTGTACATTATGATTAAAAGTGAGAAATCATGAGAAAGATATTGATGTAATAAATTGGTGGCAAAGTTATAAAGAGTCATTATTATTATTGAATTGACAAAGTAAAAACTAACTACAGAAGAAACTTCAAGAGAGATACAATGAATTAAAATCATCAGTTCAACAACTAAGTACAATAGTTCCACAGCCAAATTCACCACTTCTAACACTAAGAGAAGAGTTATTTAGCTAACCTACGTAAGATTAAATAAGAATGAATCATGGGGATTAAAAAGAAGTCATAACTAGAGGATGATACCCATCTCCTTGCAGATGAAGAAGTGGAAACTATCTTTCAACAAGCAAGATGGTTGGAATTTTTGAGAAAATTTCCTAAATATAATGATGAATTGATAAGAGAATTTGTTATCAATTTAAAAAAATAAGGACAAATATTAGGAAGGTTTTCATTCCTTTTTCTGTGAATGTAACAAGTGAGATATATGGAGTACCAATGGTGCATATTCCAAACCTTGTCAAAGGGACATTAAAAGACTTGGTTAAAACCATACTGAAAGAGGGGGAAGCCAAACCTCAGTATATTTACAACACAAAAAAAATCATCAAAGGAGTCAGAAAGGCCATCTTACCCAAACCCTTTGATAGAGTAGCATTTTAGATAGTTAAGTATTTAACCTGTGATAGGCAATTTGGGTTAGTAGGAAGAGAAGTCCTAAAAATTCTCATATACCTTAGATATGGAGTCAAAAAACTAGAATATATAGTAAACCTTCAAGGATTTATTTTTGAATCCATCCATATAATGGCCCAGAGGTATTCTTGGGGTGTAGGAACAATTAGACATCATGGGTTAATACATTTAGTATGCCAGCACCATTTCCTTTCAAAGAAAAAAGGGGAAGAAATGTGGGAGAAATTTCTTGGAAAGTTTATGCACAACCCTAGTATCATCATAAGAGTAATAGAAACTCCTCCTACCCCTTCAATTCATTGATAAACTAATACCATTGCTAAGGAAGATAAAAAACTAGGAGGAAAAAAAATACCAAAAATAAGAAGATCTAGAAGATGAGCTAAAACTATAGACCCTATTATGCCTTCTCAAGAAATTCCTTCTTATATAAAAGCTACATAAGAACTAATACCTATCTTTGATAGTGATGGTTCACCTAGGCTTGAGTAAGAGGTGAAAATAAAAAGAATTTCTAAGAGGAGACCAATTTCTACACATTTTGAGGCTCCTTAAAGAAGGAGAATTCATAAAAGGTATAATGAAATTCCAAAGGAGATGAAAGAATAAGAAGGCTAGAAACTAAAGCTACTGATATTTTTGGCAACATAGCCATGACTTCTCCTAGACCAAGCCAAATAGAAAAAGAAAAAGAATATGAAAGATTGAGGAGCAAGTTTTCCAAGAAATGGGTGAGTCAGCAGTACCATCACATGCAAAAGATGAACATGCATCTTAGAAAAGGAAAGGGAAATCCCATCTAGTGGAAGAAGAATGCTTAACTCCCCAAGAAATTTTAGAAAAAGAAAAAAATTATTAGGTTAAATAGGCTCTATTTTTGTTTAGAGTAGAGCTCATTATCAAGGAAAAGGATGAGGAATTGGATTTCCTCAAACTCAAATTAGAAAAGAGAGAAAAGCTCCTTAAAGAATTAACAAACCAATTCACACCCAAGACTGAGGAATCAGTAGAGATTAAAAGGCAACTAATGGAGAAAGAGGAAGAATGTAAAATTTTTAGGAGATAGACTGCTATGTCAATAGTCTCCACATAGGCTGAATTGACTTATCTACCACTCAAGTAGTTATGAGATGATACATGCAGAGAACTCAGTGTAGTTAAGACATCCAATAAGGACTTGACAAGCAAAATTGAGGAAGAAAAGAAAGCAAGGAAGGAATGGGAAGAAAAATTTTACAAGGAGAAAAAATATAATATAAATATCTTGTAAAAAAACAAATGGTTTACATGATGAGTGAAAAACTACTTGCATGTAGAAGACCTTCTCTTACATATAGTGTCTTTTTAGAGGAACAATTAATTTGCTGGTAGTTGGTAAGGATAGCATGTGGCCTTCCACATGAAAGAAAAGATGAAGCTAATTTATCAGTAGCCTATTCCTTAGCCAATGTAGAATAGAAAAATATTCTCTATGAATTTTACTTCTACAATTTCATGGTGGAAAAGAATTCAAGTTTTATGATGAATTTGTATGTAGGGGAAAGCTAGCTTAATGCATTTATTTCTATTCTTCAAAATCAAATTACATGGAAAGAGAGAGAGAGTCAGAGCATCTATTAAAGGCTAAATCATCTGGTCTCTGTATGAGAATTCATTATGGCAACCCATCCACCTTTGATACACATTTTATAACCCATGCATTTGATAAAAGATTCAAGGAACCTATCTTGCCAATTTAAAAAAAAGCATTAATGCCTTCATCTCTTATGAAAAGGAAAATTTTGATAATATTTATGATGCATGTTTGAAAAGATGAGAATTTCTCTTGATGGCATTGAAAAGAAGGGAAGTAATATCCCCTTCAAATTTGATCTAGGGTTTAAAAAGGGTAAAAGCTTTATTCAAAATAATTCCTCAGATAAATGAAGCTCACAGGCACATATGGTTAGGAATGTGAACAAGGCCACCTCTACTTCTAACCCCCATATCTCCTTGGAAAAATAAAGAACCTCAAGATCCCACTCAATTTGAGGAATGGAAGAGAAAAGTAGAAGCGGGAGTAGGGTATAGTACCTCTGTATCAAAACATTCAAATATTTAGGTCTAGCCATTTGATCTAAGCAATCAAATGGAATGTGGAATATACAATCCCGAATTTGAAGTGTAAAGTTTGTAAAGGGACTTAAAAATAAGTAAGTATGGGGGAAATAATGAGGATAGGATATGCTTGTTAAATGTATAATAAATAACCTCATCTTACTCTCTCTTCTATTAAGTTTGATTGCATTTTGTGACTTTTATTTTATTTGATATGAGTTAGGATGTAATTGTCCATCTTTCATTGATTGTGATTCTAACATTTAAAAGCTCTATAATTCCTAACAAAGTGTTTTGAAAAATTCAAGTTTTGTAATTAAATATGTCATCATCAAGCTGAAGAATAAATATGAAGTGGATTGCATGTTTTTGGAAGCATTAGAATCAATACAGCTTAGTTCTAAAACTCCACCACGCTATTACAAGTTCTGTCACTTAGTTTTGGACCTTTCAAACTTAGTTCTAGAACTTTCAGATTTAGTTCTAAAATTTTTGGACTTAGTTCTAAAACTCTATATTTAGTTCCAAAATTATCATAACTGTCGTGGGTAGACATGGAATGATTTCCTTTAGTTTCAGAACTCTTCTAAAGTTTTGAAATTGATAAAGATCTATTCCAAACAGTTGATGATCTATCAAATCAGTGATCCTATTAATCAAGAGCAAAATTTTGATTTCCATACTTGTAGATTCAAGACACTTATCACATAGTTGTACATCTAGCCACATTTTAATTCAACATCTATTTTGGGCGCGATTTAGTTCCATTATATCCATGAAATAGTTACGACCATCAATGCACCACAAGAAAGAAAAATATATAGACAAACCTAGAATAATATAGGAATAAGGGTATTAATTGAAAAATAAAGGAATAAGGATAAATATAGATTGATACCGATCTAGTAAATTTTTGTAATGTAGAACATTTTATCAATAAAATAGCCATTTTTGTTTTGAGAGAGAATTAACTTGTTCAATCCTATTTCTAGGCAGAGCAAGGGCCCACTCCTCCAAGAATCAAGATCTTCATTTTTGTTGGTATTTATATTTTATCTTCAAAGGCAAATAGGGAGATCTATTAAATTTATAAATTCTTTCAATTCTTTAAGTTAAAATTTGTTGTAGATTTATCCCTGTAGGTGTTCTAGATTAAGTTCTCATTTCTTTGCAATCATTTTCCAAGCATTCTAAATTGTGTGTTTAATTCTTTAAAGTTTGTTCATTTTCAATAATCTATTTCATTTTGCAAAATTGTGTTTATTTATAGCAAATTCATTTTTTCGAAGTGTGTTTATTTCTAAAAACTCATTTCTGTAATGTGTGTTTACTTCCAGCAGATTTTCATAGTTTGATTCCAATAAGGTTTTAACCAAGAAGTCCTTAAGACATTAAAGATCCCCAAAACAAAAAAAAAAATACAACTACCTACAATCAATTACTAAATCTCTAAGATTCTTCTTTTTGCATATAGCTTTAGACACACCCCTAGTTGAATATGACATCGATAGAGAGTTGATTAAATGAAGGGAATAATGACACCCATCAATTATAGTGTTCCAAATACTTTCCAAATCTTATGACCCATGTTTGTACTTGGAAATATGTCCATACTTGGTTAGGCTTGACTAGTGAACTAACCTTATTTGTGTATTTCTCTTACCTATAGGTACATTTGACACATTTAGATTTTCTTACATTGATATAAGTTCTTAATGAAAAATGTTAATGCTATCTCCATCCTTTGATTCAGCTATACCATGCATTTCCACCTCAAAAGTATCAACCTTTTCTCACTATCTTACCACCATTATAGTTGATTGTATTTTTATATTTTCAAAGGCACCTATAGTTATAGTTGCATGATTGGACATGAGACAATGTTTAAAAACCCATTTATATTCACCTAGTATTTTCATACATTGCTTTGGACTTGTTTATTCATGTTTAGACAATGCCACATTAAGAATTATCACTCTTTGTGATCATTGTCTTTCTCAATCAACACAATCAATTATGTTGGGGAAGATGAAACCCTATAGGTGTACCTTTCCCTTGGTCATAATGTTTCAAGGTTCCCTTTGAATCCTTAAGGTCATATACCACTTGTATATTATAGTATTCACCTTGAAAGGTATAAGACACCATCAAAATATGATGCTTAGGTCACTCTCAACTGTAGGTGGATGTTGGGGTTATTTATACAGACTGTAGGTGTGTATAGGGGTCTAAACAAAACTTATGAGCCTTTTTGATGATATCTTAGGTCACAAATGGTCCTTTAAACTACTAGAAACCTTCTAACCATGGAGATAAGGTCTATTTTTAAACCTTGGTGAAAAAGGTCTCTTTATAACTCAAACCTATAGGTAATCACTCCATAAGAACAATGGTTCAAGGAGCATATTCATGCATTCCTAGTAAGACATCCACATGGCTAAACCACCTCCTTATTTTTTAAATATGTGTTCATATGATAGGGAAACAAGTCAAGGGAATTTATCATCTTAAAAACTATTTACAAAACTTTTATAAGATATTCACAAAATGGATTGAACCTCTATTTTCCTATTTTAGGGACCAGGGGCCTAAACATATTCATTTCACCTTTGGAGATAAAATTCCCTCTTGTATATCAACTTAGCATCTCAAAAATGTGTGTCATGATCTCCTTAACACCTTAGGAATTAAATAAAATTTTCATTACATTCCTTAACACCCCATTGAGTACCTCAGTCCTCTATTTTCATTAGTTGTAGGTGATAATCTTCATACACAGGGAACAAATTTACAATCATAGACAAGGTGCCTATTTTATGACCTTTATGAGTTCTAAAGTCTTATAATTTTTTTAAAAATAGACTAATTTTATTTTCAAGGACCCTTATTATCTCAAATTATCATTTTCAAAATGCTTGGTTTCCAAGAGGACACTTGTAGGTGCAAATTTTGAGTTATATGCAGGTAGTGAATGTAAGTGGATAATGTCTATAGTTTAGACCTCATGAAAAGACTTGAAATATTATACAATATAAAATAGGGTGATTTTAATTATTATGGTATTTGAAATAACTTCAAAACATCCATTTCAACATGATTTTCCTCCTTCATGGCACCTGTACATGTTCATTAATGGTTGCGTGAATGGTAAGTTGCATATGACTACACCTTCATGTAGAGTTTGAATTATAGAATTAAATTGAAATATGAGGGGACTAATAAGACATTGAATTCAGGGTTATGAAATTATCTACACCCTCTATAACCATTTCTAAAGCATGAGAAACTCTGTAGATAGTGGAAACCTACATGTCATCCCAAATGAGACTAATTTACCAACATGAGATGATTTGCTCACTAAAACACCATGAAACATGATAAAAAGCATGGATGGAATATAATAAGAGACAAAACATAATTTGGATTCAAAATAACCAATTGGTTCATACAGATGTGCCCAAAATGGATCAAAACCTATAGGGTGCATAAAACAACAATAAAAAAAATAGAGTCAACTTCATGAAGATGGTTCATAAAGAATAGATCACCATTTTTCAAAATATTGTTATGGAAATGAATATATTTGAGTTTAATTTCACATTTTAAAGGAGTTTGACCTGAAACCCTTTTTATTAACTGTATCAAGTATAAACTTGAAGACTACTTTTGCTCACCAAGCAAAGTGGAAGGAGAGATAAGTGGTTTTCTTCATTTTTTTTATCTCATAATCAAAATTATCACTTAAAAAAGTGTTTATAAGACCAAGGGACACTCTTGAAATGTCCCAAACTTTAAAATTCCATACAAGTTTGTACAACTTAAGAAAACTCCTATTTTCTCAATAAAATTGCTCTTTTTTTGAGGAACCTATGTCGTTTTAGTTAGTTTCAGTTACTTAAGACATAAGAGGACACATGGGGCATGGAATCATCCATATAAACCTTAAAATTTCCCTAGGAGGACATATAAGTCATTAAATGCCCCTTTTTTGACCCCAAAATGACTCTTAAGACTAAAAGGACTAAAATGACTTAGGATTAAGGCTAGTCTAACATTAAATGACATCAATTAACCTATAATACACCTTGTGACATAAAATTAGACCCCCTATAAACCTATAAAGACCAATGTTTTACCTATATGGATCCCAATTTGACATGTAGGGTCAAATTTGGTTAATATACACATTTCATGCCCATTATAGAGGATGGGGCAATTTTTTAATCCTTATTGGCATGAAAAAGAGAGAGATAGGATACTTAATGCTTCATGGAGTCTAATTAGATCATAATTGCACCATTATAACTATCAAGAAAAGAATTTGTTGACCAAATTAAGATGCTCATTATTTGAATGGGATCAATCAAGATTGAATGAGCCTCCATTAGACCATTTTGTATGCCACACCTCATTGAAGGCCATTGTAAAGCCAAGGCAACACATGGGAGAGATCAAAATATATTTATAATCCTTATGCATGTTGTAACTAATTTTTAAGTAAATGAATATCAGCATGGACTCTCATCCACACTTCCACACTAGATTCCCTTCTCTCCCCTTTTCTTGTTTTATAAATTGAGTCTAAAAAGCCATTATATGCATCCCTTGATTGGGTATGAAGAAAATATACCCATATTATAACGTGTAAACCTTTGAATTAATATAAATATTGGTTCAAATTATCTATGGTTAGTTGATTATGTTTCATAATTGTTGATTTGCATAGGTTTTGAATTTTATCTTCCTTTGTAGGTCCTTGTTCTCACCTAGTTTTTAGGAGATTGTCTAAATAGGTCATGTGGTGTGTGAAAGTGTTGGTTATTGTGCTTGAAGTAGAATTTGATTGGTAGTGTCATGAAATAAGGACTCCCACTCATCATCCTTAAGTTGAAATGAATTAACATATCCTCCATATGAAATATTTATTCTTAAGAGTCTCTAGGAGAGATTAATCTAATCACTAGTCCTTGTGTTGAAGGGAGAGTTATAGTGGATAAAACATGTTAGTGGATCACCTCCCTTAGCTTAGGTTTTATTTCATACATCTCTTTATCCTTTTTCATCAACAAGTTAATATATTTAGGAATTGATCCATAGATGATGCATCAGGGGAGTTGTCCCAAAATCTAGAGGTTCACCTCATACACTAGGCTACCCACATTTAGAGGTGATCCCATTGTATCAGCTAGATGAGGCAAGTTTGAAACACCTTTACCTCAAAGGTACAATATATAATGATAACAAGTACCTCAAAAAATCAAATAAATAGTAGTACTAATCCTAGAAATATTACTCATAAAACATCTTAGAATGCTAAAATGGAAGAAAATAGGATGAAGTTACCATTTTTAGGCAAAGACACGAAGGATGCAAAAGAACATTTGTTCATATTAGACTTGTATTGGATAAGTCACAACATTATTGATGAAAGAGTGACTTTATTTGATATTTTTGGGACATTAAGATATGATGCATTTAAGTATTTTTAATCTTAAAATACAATCTAAGTAATTGGATTTAGCATTATATACTATTAAAGGGGTATATAAAAATGACAATGCACAAGGGTGATAATCATGTCTACAGCAAACCAAATGGGTGCTTAACTTATACACACACACATAAAATAAATTTATTATGTTGAAAATGGGATAAATATAGAAAGTAAAACTAAGAAACATATGTAAATGACAAATAATTAATATACTTAGTTCTATTTTTAACATAGTGATGGATATGGAATATGTATAAATTAGGTTGGAAGGAGATTCTATAATAGTCAAAAAATTATGGATTGGATGTTTTTATAACTCTAGACACTAATGTTAGCGTAGGATGGTTGCATCAATGTTACTATCTAGGTTTGATGTAAGTATTATGTATGGATTACTTACTAAAAAAGGATGTGATAACCTAAATGTTTTTGGGTTTGTCTTTGCCTTCACTCTAGTGCATTCGGATCTGAGTCATGGATTGTTTCTCCTTATCAAATGTCAAAACCTTAGTTGTTAATCTTCATAGTAACCTTAAAGGAAATGGGTTAGTGGACACATGGTGTTGAGCTAACCCCAAATACACATCTATTAGTGAGTACTACCTACATAGCTAATACTTTGAAGAGGGCCTCAAACTGATGTAGTTTTTCCTTACATGTTGGATTGTGTGTGAATCATGAACAATGTGTAAAGTAAGTACAATAGTGGGATATATTGTAACTCTATAAATAAATATCTTGTGATGCTCCTTTACTACTTCAAATTGTAGATGTATTTTTCCTATGATTGGTATATAATTATGGAAGCTTTATTCAATTAAATGCTTGATGAAGTGCTTTTGATAAGTTACCTTGGTCTCTCTTGTTATTTTCTAGGTGAATAATGAATGAGGGTTGATATTGTATTTATATCAATCCATTTGGAAAATTAAATTTCATAAAATAACTTAGGTAATCCATTAAGATATGTTTCATTTACAAATTAGATGACTTTAGGGCACTAGACACTTGTGTCGGGTCAGGACACTAGATTTAATGCTAATGTCTATCTTGAATGTTAGTGTTCATAAAGTATGAAAGTAGGCATAGGGTTATAAATTAAATAGGTGGAAGATAGGCACATTTTAAATATTCTAGGAAAGATATAAGGCCCATGCCATCAACATAAGACTAGTCAAACTAAGAGATAGGCCAAGGGGCATAAGATAGCGTAGATATGAGACTTGCAAAAGTGGGAAAGGTATATAAATGAGAGGAAAAATTAACATATAATTTTTACAAGTGTACAAGAAAGAGGTGATATATAATCCATAAATATCTTATACATCCCCCTTATTTAATATAGTAATGAAATTTATATTTTAAAGGAAAGAAATGAGTACTTGGGTGTGTATAACACACTTTATCTTTATGTGTGGCGACCTTGAGTGATTTATTGGTGACTAACCTAAAATAAATAACATATTACAATATATAAGTAGTGCATATAATATGGAATTAAAAGTAATTTAAATATATTTAAATTGGAAGATCAAGGTTTAGGATTACACCTATGTGTTGATGTAACTGACTTACCTATTAACAAGTTGATTTGAAAAAAGGTATCATTATAAGGCTATAAAACTAAGATTAAGAAAAATATAAATAAATATTGAAGGTGCATATATCTAGAGAGAGAGAGAGAGAGAGAGAGATTTAAAGTGTAGACACTCCTTTTGGCCATATTCATGTCTAAATGGATTCGAGAGTGGTTTCTACCAAACTATGAAAATTAAGCCTATAAACACTGAAGATCCTAAATTCAATTGCACATTAGACATAAGTGCCTAAAATTATGTCAAAGAATACATATTTTGGGTATTAACCTATATGTAATGATAACCTATAATAGATTCATCCCCAGTTAGGTTACATCCAAATAAACTAACATTTTAGACCAATTAAGTAGGGCACTTGATCAAATTATTGAAATGACCAAAAACCTAGGCAAAATTAATTAAATAATAAGATCAAGTTAAATGCTTAGTTAAATAATCCGTGTTGAATTAGTGAATTTATAATTTCCAAAAATCAAAATTTAACAAATATTAAAGGGAAATGAGATCATAATAATGTCATCATCCTCAAAGTCAAGAATTAAAAAATATTAACATAAATGCCTAACAATCCATGCCTCCATAAATGAATAATTAAGGACATTATTTATTATATTTGGACTACCAAGTATAACCCAATGTTATCCTAAACCTAATCACACCTAGATTGAGGTTAGTTTGAAACCTATAAATACAAGGTCTCACACTCATTTCCAATAATCTCTTTAGTCTAAAGTTATTATGTATTATTTATAAGAGAAGCTCATACACCAATACATGTCAAGATAGAAACCATAGTGTATTATGTATGCACCTAAAATCTACTCACTTCATTTAACATCACTAATATTAATATTAGTTGACACTAATTATGCTCATCTCATGTAATCATACTAATATCCCCCTTTTCTTAATCATTTGTCTAATATTCCCCCTCATCATCTTTCATCCATTAACCTTATTATATCCGACTTCATTATTAGTTTATCTCCCATTATCCTATTCTAATCCCATTTAACTATTATTTGGGAATTTTAAATTCCCAATTGCCCACCTACTAGCCTATACCTAGGCTCTCCTACACCCCTAGTTCATAATCCCTACCTAATCCACATATAATCATCATTAGTCCCCTAATGAGCCTAGAATCCTCTAAATCTAGAAATTTAACTATTCTCATCCCTCCTCTCTAAGAGACTCTAATTCTAGAGGCTTCAAAGGAATTTTAAATTCCTTAGATAATCCTCATCCCTTGATCTCCTCCATCCAACTTTGAATCTTCACCATTGATATTTCCCACCTCTTTTTATTTAACCACTATGATTCCTCCATTAGGGCTAACTTAGAAATCCATAACAAATCCATGTCCAACCATTATCTAATAAACCATCAAGCATCTTGGATCAAGTAGCATCATGGTATGAAAATATGAGTCAAGGTAATCAATCCCATCATCTTGTATTTTTATTCTATTTAATCTTGCATCAGAGTATTTAAATTTACAATTTAAGTGTAAGATTGAATGATTTATTCATCTAATTGCATTTAAGTTCTAACAGATCTAGATATAACTAAGTAGTTTGATATTTGGGTTTGAATTTACATAGTTTTAGATTAAGGTAAAAATAGGTTTTGAAGGGGCCCCGAAACCCTTTACATTAGATAAGATATAAACCTTAAGCACACCCAGGATATGAAATAACCTAGAACCTACAAAAGCTAAACCAGATTAACCAGTAATCTAAAAACAACAGACAAGAGCTAGACAAAACAATAACTATTAGTTATTATGTTTTTTACAAGACCAAAGTTTCATATCTAGAGGAGGGACTAGAGGCTTAGATTTTTTCCTCTTAATAGTATCTAGCCATCCTCTACCTTAGCTACCTCAGCAGCCCATTCCTTAGAAGGCCAAGAATCATGAAGCCCAGGGGGTGACCAAAACCTCAGCCAAAACCATAGGAAAACCAGCCAACAACTGACTCCTAGGAGAATCCTTCAAAACAAGTGGAGGAACCACCACCTCCTCAAAAATTGGTTCAAGAAGATTGCATAATCCAATCTCCATCGAACCTTCAACAAGAACAGTCTTCAGCTGAGACTCCTGATCCGTCGAAGTAGATAAGACACTCTTTTCATTCTCATTCTCAAAATTAGTCGAAGCTTCCTCAGGTTGTTCAGCAATATAGTGATCATGATCAGCTTCAGCCCACCAAGAAGGAGATCTTCTGGGTCTGGATTTCCTTGCAGTGCACCAGGCAACAACATGCCCCATCAGGTGACACTTTCTACATCGAAAAGGTAGCCCTTCAAAATCTAACAATTGTGTCCAAGATCCCCTAGGGGAATCTAGACAAATCACCTCAGGAAGGCCCTTAGAAACATCCACCTCAACCATAAGGCAAGCACAGGTCGATCTGAAATACCTCTTGGTTTCTGTGTCCACGAATAAAAATTCCCCTATAGCATTTTCGATGGTTTTTAAACACCGATTCATGCCATAGATGCAATGGTAAATTAGGGAGCCGAACCCAGATAGGGATCTTGTTGAAAGTTTTCATAACAGGATTGAAATCCATATGCCATTGTTTGGCGAAGAGAGGGTATTTACCTTGCCAAAAGAAATTTCTATTGGAAAGAATAGTCTTCTTGTCCTCAACAATGTGAAATAAAGCTATAAAAAAAACATTTACCACAAGGATAAATTTCAACATTTCCATCTATTAGTGGCAGCCATGTCTAGGATATCCAGCCATGTAAATCGGTAAGAGATGGCCAGAAGCCATGAAATCTACAAATAGCTGTAGACTTTGAAAAGTACTCTGCCTGATCAAAGATTTCTTTAATAGTATCAGGATCAAGATTAACCCTGACAGGTTTTAAAGCACTTACAGATGATTCACTTAGTCTCCCAATAGAAGCATGGCATTTCACATCATGAATTTTAGCTTCAAAAGCAGCCACGTTCGCATAAGTTCTTCCCTTAGACCTAGGGACAGACCCAAAAATAGGGGAACCATTTTCTGAATCCATGATTGGAGAAGAACCCCCTTCCACGACCAGGATCCTATCCCCATTCATAGGTAAATATTCAGCCACACTAGCCGCCATATCTACAGTAGCCTGGACCATTCTGGAAGTTTGCACTCATGCCTGTGTGCCCATAGCGTTCAAAATCTCCGTGTGCGCGTAGGGAGCAGGGGGCATGCACGCGCTGGGAGCGTTCAAATTTTTTTTAAGGGAACATATTTTTTGAATTTATATAGTTAAATCCATATTGTGAAGAAATTTATCTCTAAATTTTGGAAACCATGGTGGGATGGCTTGCTCCAAATTAATCAATTTTGAGTTTTAGTGGTGTTTTACTAGCTTATAGGTCAGATTTTTGGAATTTTTGCATTCAAAAGAGAAATATATGACATTGCACTGATATTCATGACTTTGTAATGATGGTTTTATATTTTTAAGACATGGTTTTATGATAACTACCAAATTTAATTGCTAACCATCTCCTCTAACCATGCAATTTTTCACCTTTTTGACAACATCACTAGTCATGAATTATGACTTTGTTAGGAGAGTCACAATTTTGTCTATGTAGTCATGATTTTACTAATAGTCTATTTTGTAGGTCATTCATAATAACACAATTTTGTTTATGGTGATTTTGTATATAAATTCATGACTTTTCCCTATTTAGTCATGATATTGTGGTTCCAGATAAAATCACTAACCATTAATCATTATTCTTTGACTTATAGGTTTCAATCTGACTCTTTCTAGTTTTTAGGGGCTAATATTCATCTAAAACATCATATATACCCCCCTTTTTTCTTACAGGTCACTTCGGTCTAAAAGGAAAAAAAAAATTCTAACTACTTTTTATAATCATAATTTATCTCTGCATGGTTTATATGTGTGATTGACAAGTGTAGTAGAAGAAAGAAGGAAAATCAAGGAGGTCCATCCAAAGACAAGACCAACATGGACCCTTTTTTCCTTTGTCATAAAACCATAGATTTTGAAATCCTAAGACTCATGATATTACTTTGTAGAATCGTGGTATTGTAAGCGCAAAAGCTATTTTGCACATTTTTGTCAATTTTGTCCTTTTAAGATAGTTCTATCTATTGATTGTTATCTTAAATCAATATTTAGGACAAAGTATAATCGAGGAAATTTTTTTATTTACAATTTTTCCTTGATTGTGCCCACTTTTAATAAATATCTTATCTTGATCAAATTTTGATACATCATAATTAATATTTAATCTATCATTAATCATATGTAACTAAGACATTTTTGGCATTTAGACAATCTATCATAATCTGCATAGACATTTGTTTTGATCAACTATCAAAATTTTAATGTTTTATAGTTTATAACAAAACCATAACTCTTAATTTTTATCTAGTTTTGATTTTTTCCTATAAAGTCATGATTTTGTATAACTATTGTGATTTTGTAGTCTGACCATAATGGTTAACTATATGTTACAAAATTGTAACTCATAATTCATGATTTTGCCTTGGAGTTCTGGTTATGCACTCTTTAGTTGTGAATTTTTAGTCATTTTTGCCTTTAAAATTATCCTTTTGAGTGTATTTTAGTGTCATTTTCAATTAATTTTAAGTTATTCTAGGCCTCTTAAAAATCCCAATTTGCATTTGGCATCAAGGGCTCTACCCCTTGACCCTACTACCCATGGACCCCACAAAAGGTGCTACCCTTTAACCTCACTAGGGGTTACTGCCCCTAGACTCCCACATGGCCCACTCACCAAAATTAATTATAAAGCCAAATCATGATTTTTTTAGGGTGATTTTTTAACCATATTAGACTAACATCTTATTTCTTGTAGGGGTGAATTTTGATTTGCTAACATCTTTTTACATGTCATATTTTGGTCTAACATTTTATCTTACAGATTACCCCTCAATATTGATTATCGAAACTACTAGTAATTATCTTGTAAGTTACCTCTTTAAAAGTGATAATCAAACTACTAATTGTGTGATTGCAAGCTTCTAGTCAAAAACTCCATTTGGCACTTTGAAAATGGATTTTGAATCATTTTAATCATCTTGTCTTGTATATATCATTTTTGATCACTTTATCTTGTATATATCATTTTCATCTTTATGTTTTCTATTTTTGTCTATCTTTTCATATTGTAAATTTATCACACTTAAATCATAATTAGTTAATTAATATTTTGGTCTACCTATCTATATTCTAAGGGATATGGTTTTTGTATGCTCTCCCCTTGCATCCTTGTGATGATTCCTAGGGGATCAAAAATCACCTATAAACCCCATTCCATTTTTATTTTTATATGGGGCTAGTAATCATGGATTTCACCACCATGGAATAGTCTAAACTCCATGTTTTAGTGTTGTCTAAAAATTAGGATAACTATTGTTTAGTGCCAAAGAAGAATTCCCCATAAAGGGATTTATGGAGTGAAGTTGGTTAAGCTCCAAGATACAAGGTAGCTAGACAACATCCTATATGTTCTTGGAACCCACTATACCTTCGCATATATAGGGGATAAACCTAGAGATACTTGTGAAAGCCTAGCATATGATCCTTTCATTATAATAGGTACCTCATTTCTAGAGTCAGTATCAAATCCTAAGTAGCCATCATGTACAAATAGGGTCAAGAGCATTTGGTCATTTTTGTAACAGGTCATTGGCCTACATCCTCACCCATAAACCCATTAGTTGGTGTTAGCATCTAGTTACATACTATTGAGTTTACTAATCATAGGTCATGGTATGCCTACTTGGGTGTGTGTTATACTAAACCAATACTATTTTTAAGTTGAGCTAACCTTCACCAAAATGACTATACACCTAGCTAGGTCCTTTTCCCAACCCATCTTGTACATCCTACCATAATTTGTTACATATATATATATATATATATATTATTTTCTTTCCAAATATCTCATCTCATCACCATCATATTTTACATCAATTATCATCATCTCATTATCCCTTTCTAGTCTCACTATATTCACCTATCTTTGGCCATCATGCCATCATCTTGTATATCCTTGCCTAATCATCATCTTGTATATCCTTGTCTTACCCTCTTGTACATACCTTTTGCTGTCTTGTATATCCTTTTAGTCATATCCCATCTTAGTAATCACTCATCATTGGTCATTTCCCCTATCACCTACATATCTTAATCATATCTCATCATCCACATCTTGTCCTAAAGTTCATACATAATCAATTGTATTGACATTATATTCATCACCCATCTATTCTATCCTTTTCATAGTTAGATCTCTAGGTCACATATAGGTCTAAATCATCCCCATCCCACATTATCTTTAATCATTTCATCATCACCTATCATCATACTTGTTCTTATCCCATTATCGTAATCATCTTCATCAATATAATCCCAACCCATCCAATCTTTATAAAATCATTCTAATATTTTGAGCTAGTCCTTTTATCATCCACATTATCCTATCATCCTAATCCAATATCACTCATTCCTTATTCAGATTTCATACCTAGTCAATATCCTTCTAACATCTTATCACTTTGTCATTTTTAATATAACAAACCCATAATCATCACTCTTATCTCTATCATCCTTGCCTATTCATAACTATCACCCATCATATCATTCTCTTGCTAGTTTTGAATCTAGGCACCCATAAAATCCCTAATCCTTTTTTCTAGCTTGATAATTAGGCATTGTTGATAGGTTATTATCACCTATTGTACTCTTAGTGTGAATTTTTATCCTAGTCCTTAATCTATTAGTCTATCTCATCCCCATCATAACCTATCATATCATCTTGGTCCCTTGGATATAATTTATTAAATAAGACATATCTAATCCTTAGTATACCCATGCATCAACCCCATTCATCATCCATCTTCATCTATCCTCATGGATTTTGACCAATTTTGTGTAGACCAATACATCTTGGACAAAAAGGATGATGTTCTTTTATGATCTCTAAAAATAGGTGCTTACCTACCTTCTGACCTTGATCCCATTTTTCCCAAACCAACATCTCATATCCTTCACCATTAGTAACCCTATATCCCATCAAAATCAATACCAGCATTCCTTGATGCAGTCACCTTAATCAATCAATGCATCATAGAGAATAAATATGAATTACTCTTGTGGATATAGAAGATGGGTACCTGACTTCCTAATGATGTTGAGCCCAAAAGCCTAAGACCCTCCCCTAAGTGAGATTCTCATCAATTCATCCCCATCCTATTCTATTCCACCATCCACTAGTCCTCATCCTAGTTGTGGCCTCTTCAATCCACAAATTTTCTTATTTTATAAATATCTTGATGAAAACTCACATGTAGTTTTCTTGTGGCTCCTTGAAATGGGTATCCAATTTCTTGATGACCTTGATCCCATTCCATTCACCTTACCCTTTAGCCAAACCCATCCATGTAGGTCTCCTTCCAATCCCCCATCCACTTGTCAAAGTTAGTCCTCTACTCCTTTTTATACTATCAAAGGGAATCCTATCCTAGATACCTCACATACTGCTAGTTCACCGACCTAGTTATGCCAGTAATCATCTGATCATAATTCTAATGTTTCCACATATAAGTCATGTAGTGAAGAGGATTCTTATACTCCCCTTTCTATGTCAATGAAATCCCTCTTTAATCACTTGTCACCACTAACATGATGGTTTATCCACCTATACAACATATTGATCCCACTAAGCCTAAGCCCTATTGGTATAAAGCAACTGATACTATGTATATCATCAAACCTAGGGGCATTCCATTAAATGATGTCAAAAAATTTGTGACTATGTCTAAGACCTCATCAATAGTGGTGCAATAGTAATCAAGGATGAATTAGATGAATTTAAATCCTAAGGTGAAAAAGAAGAGAAATGCCAATATTTCATTCGTAATGAGGATAAAATCCTTCCTCTTCTAAGATAAGGTCAAGACATCCTATACCTCTTCCATAATCCCCCCATCATTGACCAATCCTCCATCAACCACAAGTTTATTTCCAATATGCTTAGTACCCTTATATCTCATGAATCCTTCTATGGCCCTCTCTTTTCGTATTCCATCATTAATCCATCATCTCCTTTTCACTTATCAGCTCACATACCCAATGTTGAGAGGTCAGTTGTGAAAAATTACTCCCTATTAGCAACATATTATCATGTACACAAAAATAAACATTAAAGACACTACAAGATCATGTGAAACACTAGCATCTACATCAGATTATTCATCAAAAACATCATACCTCATCGATATTACATTAGATGATGCTAATGACTACTCCTTTGATGGATCCCATAATCAGGATGATAAACAATCACTAGGTATATATTTTTATCCCACTCAGGATGATGAATTCATAACTAAATTTTTGAATGCTTTATCTATTGAATATTTTTAGAGTGGATCTGATCCTACCTTGGATGCATGTCTTAATGATCCTTTTGAGATTTATAAAGATATTTTCTCAAGTGTTGAGGCTAGGGATCCTAGTGATATTTATGAGGACTATGCTACCCATTATCTCCTTAATCTATCACCCAACATTACTCATCAACCTTACCTCCATAATCCATACATCCCACTACATAATGGGAATGAAGAAGACCATGCATCATTGGGTTCCCCTCTACATTCCATATCATGTGCCATAAATACAAAGATATAAGACCATCATCCAATAATCATAAGTCATGGTCAAATCATCTTTGATCCTATCAATCAAAATAAAAAAAAGTTAAATCATTGGCCTAATAGAAAAATGTCTTTCCTTACTGAAGCCCAAAATCTAGCACAAGGGGAATTTCCAAGTCAAAATAATCGTATATCAAGTAAAAAACCATTCTCCTCAAGTGAAACCCAAAATATGGCACCAGGGAGCAATCAAAGTCAAACCCACTCAATAAATAAAAATAATGGCACAAGTAATAATATCATGGCCTAACATCTCATTGTCTCAATGTTTGGATCAAAGAATCAACTAATCAAAAGGTCTTGAATCCCTTACTCTCATGGTCCTATTATAAATAATCCCCTCTACCATAACCAATGGTTTATGCAATTATTGAACCTCATTTCCACTCCCCATCTCATCATATCATCCATCATGATTATATCCCTCCTTTCCATCCTATAACCCATCATCACACTTGTGACATGCTCTCATACACACCATGTCTCACATCCCTAGGTAGAATTATCCCTCATAGGGGTTAAAAAGGCATTTGGTTAAAATGTTTGGAGGAAATTAAATCAAGAGTCAATAAAGGCCACCAGAATTTTTATACATCTAGAAGTAGAAACATGATCCTAGCATCACATATCTCCAGAACATGCATTGGTTAAATATCTCAATTATGCTAACATCTTGCATCTCTCCCTTCCCCAATAAATTGAGATGCCCAATAAAAGTCAAAAAATCATAAAAGTAAAAAAAAATTATTCATCCAATGGTGAAAACCAATCTTATGGAGCTTTGGGTAAGTACGATGATGAAAACTAGTTTCCATCATCATGGTAAGATAATCTATTGTCTACATTATACCTCAACACTTGGGGGAATAATCCATCCTTTTCAGCCATCAAACCCATTCCTCATCACATCCCTTGTCAACCTTGATAATCACCCATCCATTGTTTGACATCATATCATGCTATCTCTCATTCCTTCTTGTCTTGTCCTTTTTAAGGATTTGGAAGGTATCTTGAGAACTATCCCAAAATGTTTCTTGGCATATCATCCAATGGATACTCAGGTAACTAACTATCTAGTTCCTTCATGATGCCATCATTAGTAATGCTTAGTCCCTTCTTCCTTGGTCATCATCCCCTTTTTTGCATCACCCTCATGATTTCATCATCTTATTCATTATCCCATTGATCCTCATCTTGGTTTCTAGTATTAGTATTATGTTTGGTAGTAACCCCATTTGTATAGTGTACATACATATCCCAAAATTCCTTAAAAATTGAAATATGTCAAAAATCCCAAAAATCATAAAATTTGAAAAAGCCAAAAATCTTAGTCCATGGTGTTTTGTCTTTTGCCTAATCCCCTAGTCATATCTATCTCCATACCATCTGATATCCATGTCTATGTCATTTTTCTATCTTCCCATCCATCATCCTTGTATACAACATTTAGTCCTGAAATCCAATCCTAGTGGTCACCCATCCCTTCATATCTTCAATATCATCCTTTTTCCAAGGTATTATTGATAGAAATACTCTTGTGAAATAATTTAATCTAGCACCCATCACTTTATTTATCAATGCATTTTCATGCATATAATCCACCCAATCACTCTTTTGATAGTATGGAAGGTACTTGATCTCATTACTTTCCTTAATATTATTTCTTCATACCCAGAACCCACCCAATCAATCTTTTACTAGAATGAAAGGTATTTGATCTCATCATATCCTAGTATCCTTACTAGATTAAACTATTGTAGGGCCTTGTATATTGGTAATCCTTAGTCATAACTTTTATAAATCACCTTCTTTGGCCACTTTTTTATTCAATTTCAAGACTAGACCAATATTCAAAGAGCTTATCGCATAATCCATCCTTCCATCTTAAACTAGGGGTAACACCTTGTCCTAATCCTAATCATGATCATCTTATCTAACTCCAGGTCCGCAATCATCATCATGACCAACTTATTCTAATCACTCATCCCATCATTAGACAAGAAATTGTGCCACTACATGTAGATATTTGTGTGTGTTACTTGTTTGTTTTGTTTGACTATCATGTATATATTTTGTTTACATCATATATCTTTTTATCTATTGCAAAATGAATGAGGATGCTCTAAGGAAACCAAAAGTTCCTTGAGGATGCAGAGTTTTCTATTTGCCATGAAATTCAACATAATGTCCTCTTGTTCATACTTATATCATGGGTCATACTACCAAGTGCCATATCTTTTAGATTGCTTAGACTATGATGGGCCTTATGAAATTTGTGATGGATTAATCACTCTACTAACATCCAATATTTTATCATCATCTCATTATCTAAGTCATATCCTTCACTAAAAGTTATCCACATCATCATCACTTTCTAACCATTAATCCTTGTCTTCATCATCACCTTCTAGTTAGAACTATATCAACCTGAGGTCTTTTAGAATATGTAGGCAGTACTTAGCCATATTTTAGTTCTCAAGGATAGATCAACCATTGTGTCCTCTTTTCTCATCATCACATCTTGAATAAATCAAATCTTTTAGCTATAATATCAATAATATTCTTGTCTTTTGGTCACTTAATCACATCGGTTCTCTTATCCTCTTCATCATATTGATTGATTTATATTTGAGATACATCCATAATTAATCTTATCAAATCACTGTATTATCCTAGCCTAAATCTCTCCCTTCCATGTGTCCTTTCTTGGGATACATGTGAATATTGTGGCCTTCTACCCTATCATCATCTTTTTATGGTTTATTCCCCCTTGGGATATGTCGATAACCATGACATCCATCACCTCTACTCCTTGTGCATGTGTCCTTTCTAAGGTCATCATCATCAATTTGTAACTCACTACTCAATTTGAACTCATCTTCTTCATATTCCATCTCACACTTGGCATCCCATCCCCTCATCTAGCCATTACATCCCACCCCTTGTTTCTTCTTTTGCATGTCCATCCATCTCATTCTTCCCCTCATGTCCCCTCGAGGGGGCATCATATCCACCAATGTTATCTACTAACAATCATCCATGACATGGTTTTTATTTAAAATACCATTACTCCTACTTAACTCTACTCATAATGCCATTTTAAAGATGGGAAAAATGTATGAACCTAAATTAAATCACTTCATTTAATGTCATTAATAATTATTAGTTGACACTAATTCCATTCATCTCATTTAATGCTAATAATATCCCCCTTTTTAAATCATTTGTCTAATATTCCCCCTCGTCATCCTTCATCCATTAACCTCATTATATCCCACTTCATTATTAATTTATCCTAAATACCCATTATCCCATTCTAATCCCATTTACCTATTATTTAGGAATTTTAAATTCCCAATGGCCCACCTACTAGCCTATACCTAGGCTCTCCTACACCCCTAGTTCCTAATCACTACCTAATCCCCATCTAATCATAATTAGTCCATAAGAAGGAGTCTATAACCCTCCAAATTTATAACCTTAGCTATTATCATCCCTCCTCTATAAAAGACTCTAAATCTAGAGTCTTCCAAGGTATTTTAAATTCCTTGGATAATCCTCATCCCTTGATCTCCTCCATCCAACTTTGAATCTCAACCATTGATCTTTCCCTCCTATTTCTATTTAAACCACTCACATTAATCCATTGGGTATAACTTATAAATCTATAAAAAATCCATTTCCAATCATTATCCAATCAACCATCAAGCATCTTGGATCAAGAAACATCATAATATCAAAATCTGAGTCAAAGTAATCAATCCAATCATCTTATATTTTTATTCTATTTGATCTTGGTTTAGAGAATTTAGATTTAGGATTTAAGTGTAGGATTGAATAGTCTATTCATATAATTTAATCCCATCCCCTTGTCTATCCATTGCATCCCACCCCTTTTATCTTCTTTCATGTGGACATCCATCTCATTCTTCCTCGCATGTCCCTTTGAGGGGGCATCATATATAATAATGTAATCTAATAACATTCATACATGACATGGTTTTTATTTTAAAGACCATTACTCATATTTCACTCCACTCATGATTCCCTTTCAAAGAGGTGAAAATTATATGCACCTAAATCCACTCACTTCATTTAACATCACTAATAATAATATTATTTGACACTAATTCTACTTATCTCATTTAATCCTTATAATATCCCCATTTTATTAATCATTTGTCTAATATCCGCCCTCATCATCCTTCATCCATTAAACTTATTTTATCCCACTTCATTATTAATTTATCCTAAATCTCCATTATCCCATTCTAATCCCATTTATGTATTATTTGGGAATTTTAAATTCCCAATGACCTACCTACTAGCCTATACCTAGGCTCTCCTACATCCCTAGTTCCTAATCCCTACCTAATCCCCATCTAATAATCATTAGTCCCTAAGAAGGATTTTAGAACACTCCAAATCTAGAACCTTCTCTTTTCTCATCCGTCCTCTCTAGAAACCTCTAAATATAGAGACTTCTAAGGAATTTTAAATTCCTTAGATATCTTTATCCCTTGATATCCTCCATCCAAATTTGAATCTCCACCATTGATCTTTCCCTCCTCTTTCTATTTAAATCACTCTTATTCCTCCATTGGGGCTAACTTAGAAATCCATAGCAAATCCATGTATAACCATTATCTAATAAACCATAAAGCATCTTGGAGAAAACAATATCATAGTATCAAAATATTAGTCAAGGTAATCAATCCCATCATCTTTTATTTTTATTCTATTTGATATTGGTTTAGAGAATTTAACTTTAGGATTCAAGTGTATAATTGAATAATTTATTCATCTAATTGTATTTAGGTTATAATGGCTCTAAATTATAACTAAGTAGTTTGATATTTGGGTTTGAATTTTCATATTTAATTCCATATTGTGCCCAAATTTCCATCTATACTATTGAAAGATCATTAACAAGGTTAGGTAAGACTAGAAGCAAACTTTTGAATTATCCCCACCTATAGTAGCCATTTTGGATAACAAGCCAATCCAAAGGGGGTTGAAATTCATGTGTTGGCCCTTTTATATGATATTTATCCCATAGTAGTACTAAATCATAAATATTAAAGGATTTAACCTATCCATTTTTTCAAACCATCACTTGACATTGCCTTGATGTTTGTTGAATTTGAGTAAGGCTTCATCCTGGGTTAACTCTAGGTGGATAATGTCCAAGAACCTAAATTTTACTTTGTCATCATGATCCATATAATATTGTATGATCTTATATATAGGTAACCTAAGTGTAATTAGGAGAATTAGCTCCAATCCATAGACTAGTAGACATAATGATCTTTTAAGTGATTGCTTATACTTGGTACAGTCATCACATAGATCAAATTTAACCAGTGAATGCCATTATTAGGGTTTCTTTTTGAAAAATTTATTTATGGAATTAATTAGGTTTTTATTAGTCAATTATATAAATACATTCCCTTAAAATTAATTATTATATGAGAATTTCAAGGTGATCCTTTCATCATAAGCCCATTTAGTGAACTTCATAAACTGGAATGCAAGATCTTTATCACACACCAGTGAAATTAGGGTTATAAATTGAGTGGCTATATTACTCTCTATGAACTTAGTGACTTTAGCATTGGTGATTTTATTTGTTTCCACTACCTTAGTCCATCTTAGATAGTAATTTGTGGTCATTAGAATAAACTTATAGTTCATTGAGGAGTTGGGATTTATAACCCCAACAAAGTTAACTCCTAATTAGGTGAATGGTATTGCTTCTATGACTAATTGCAATGGCATTAAAACATGGGTTTCTATTTTGGTGAAGGTTTGACATTGATGGCATACCTTGACATGAGAATGAATATCTATGAATAAGGTAGGACATTAGTATCCCACATAGAGTACCTTATGTACCATTGTATTTGTTTTTAGATGACCAATGCATAGGTTTTCATGTAAATTCACCATTACCTCCTTGGCCTCTTATTTTGTTAAGCATCTAAGGTACACTCTTTTATGATTATTATTAAAGAGAACTACTTTATTTAGCATATAATATGTTGATTTTAATCTGAGGGCTCTTTTCTATGTTTTATTCAACCCAAGAGGTGTGTTTTCATAGAGCAAGTAGTGTATAATTAGGGTCTATCAATCCTATTATAGTACTAGCTCTTGATCCAAGTAGTGCACAATGGTCCTCAGATTGATTTTAGTTATGATTTGGGTAAGGACTTATCCTTTAACCAACTTGGAATTTTTTATTTATAAATCATATTCATGTATCTTTGTCATTCATCTACCTTTATTCTTTCTTATTTAATTTTGTCCCAACATTTACTTGATGGGCAAGTCTAGGATGATTACATGAACCTTATTTTTGAGGATGTAGTGATTTAATTTATTCATGGCCTTCACTAGTGCATACTCATGTTTTTCAAGAGTGGAATATTTCAATTTTTCATCCTTGATATTGGTTCTCATAAAAGTAACAAGGTGTTCTTCTGCATCTAATATTTATGTGAGTATGTGGTTAATGTATACTTGGAGGTGAAGGGGTAAACATAGAAATCCTATATCTAATTTGGACTGATCAACACAGGATTTATTGATGGTATCCTTTATATCTTAGAAAGATTTCTTATATTTATCATACCACTCCACTTTTTCATCTTATTTTATCATAACATTCATGGGTTTTACAATTTTGAAAAATCCAAAAATGAACTTGTGAACAAAATTAATTTTCCCAAAAAAGGATATTTATTCTTTCTTGATATTAGGTAGAGGTAAGTTAGAAATCATATTAATACTTTATAGATTGATAGTAATACCTTCCTTTGTGATGATATGACCAAGAAGCTTACCTTTGGTGATGCCTAAAATGTTCTTCTTTGGGTTTAAATAGATATAATAACTCATATATTTTAAACACCTTCTGTAAATGGCATATATGATATGACTTGTATTTTGAAAACATGGTCAAGTCATACATATAAGTTATTATACACTTAATAATTAATCCTTTGAAAGTAAAATCCGTTGCCCTATAATTTTTTTCTCTATAATTAATCAACCCAAACAACATTTTATTATAGGTGAATGTACCCCATTTGTTGGTGAATGTGATTTTGACTCAGTCTTCCAAATTAAACATGACCTAGTTATATCCCTATTGATGTGGGTTTTATGCACACCAAAAAATATTAGATGAGGTAGCCTCTAATATTTTTGGATCTTTATGGAACAAATTTCCACTTTGAGGCATGAGTTTTAGGTATGTAATTAAAAGATCCAGGTGATGTTATAAAAGGTTAAACTTATGGGTTGTTTAACCAAGTTTTATGGATGGATGAATGGAATCTAATAGAAAGTAATAAATGGGTGATTTAGATGGGTGGATAATTATTCTAAGGTGGGTACATCTCAAATAAACTCAAAAATGGAAAATAAGGGCAAGATATAAAAGAATGTTATGTGTTCTTGAAAGGTCACTTCTAAGACTATCTCTTTGGTGGACAAGTATCTCTAAGACTAGTGTTTTCTAATTTTAGCTATAGCACACTCATGAATAAGCATGGTTAGTAGTCTAGGATAAAAAATATAGGAAAATCAATGATCTAAACTAAAGTTTGCTCTCCTTAGGGATGTTGTGGCACACCCTTATCTGAGAGATTATATCTCATACTTCAAATTTATCTAGGGTAGTTATGATTCACACCTGGATGACTATACCAAAAGAGATACCTTTTCACACCTCAGATTATAAATTTAACCTATACTAATTGGTAAAACCAATAAAAATTACCAATCCTCAATTGATGTTACACATATAAGATCAATATTCATTAATTGAAATATTAGATTCATACATAAGATTAACACACTTCAAAATTATTGAATTAATATATAATAAAATGGAATAAGAAATAACAAACATAGTTACATGGAAATAAATCTCTTGATATCTTCTTGTATACTGATCAAAAAAATTGATCCTTTGAAAAGAGGGTTCTACATATATATAAAGGACTTGGGTAAGGGGTCACCTCATCCTTCAAGTATAGAAAAATTTCATTACAACATGACTAACTAGATCATAAGTCTTAGTTGCACATTATGAATTATTGATACCTCAAAAATGCAACATGTACATGTTGGTAAAAAAAATTATTTAATCAAAACATGGACATAACAAATCTTAACTATTCATTTGTAATTTTTATATGAAAATTGTATAACAAAATCCTTTAACTTAGGCTAAATCAGCTCTTGCTTAACACTTTTTATAAATGTTATTGGAATTACAGTTGTAATTAGAGTTGTACTTGTAATCATAGCTGACCTTGTTATTATAGACATGGTGATTAGATATATTCTTGGGGATGAATTTGTTACTTATACTAAAGTGATAATTGGATATAAACTATGAGGTGGTGTTGATGTAATTGTTGAGCTAGAAGGGATTGAAATTGAAGGCAATGTTGTAGTTGACATTATAGATGGGGTATATGGAGTGAAATTGGTCAGTGGTGTTGATGCTATGTTCTTCTTTGCATCCAAATATTGATAATGTTTATATGTTTTAACATGTTACGCAGGAATTAAGTTCATATCAAGGGGATGAGGTCTGCTTAATGTACCTATTCAATCCATAAACCTTGCATGCTCTATCTTGGTGGCTCACAAGCCAACCTAGAATAACTCTAGTTATGTTTTTTTCTTCCTTGATGTGCTTAGTTTTGCTTCAATGTCCCCCAGGCCTAGTCATTGTAAAATCTATTTGAAACTATCTAAACATTGTTGAATTATATGATCAAAAGTGGTCTAAGCTACTATCTTCCCCATGTTATCTTGAGTTCATATTAATTCAAGTTCATCAAAAATTTGTGTTGCTTATTTCTCTTATTCTACAAGATTATTAACCAAAGTCTCAAAAATAGACACCCAATCCTAGGCCTCTTGAGTTCTGATGATATCTAAATTTAATACATTATCCACCTCTAATGGGGTCATCAAATATAAGTGGTTAAATGCCTTATTAGGGGTGTATAATACCAAGAAACTAAAGTTTATTTTCATCTTATTTAGGAATATTAAATAATTTTGTTATTGAATTTATATGCAAAGTCAATTAGAGTCTCTTAGAATGAATTGTATCCAAACTTTCAAACAACATTAGTGTCACATTATATACATCTTGTTCTATACTTGAGGGAACTCATATCACCTATGGCTACTCCTTAAGAGTTTCCAAATCTTCTTCTATTTCTTTTCTGGCCAGCTATATTACCTCATGGATGGCCAATAGTACATCAGTATGTGTTTTCATATAGTACTTAAGCTCCTCAATGTATGGGGGATGACCCTTCTTATTATCTTGTCTCTTTAAAAGAAAGTAAATTTCTTCTTTTTCTTCCAAAATTATCCCCCTAACAATGATAACCTATATCTTTATTTTCTTAACACTTTGCACTGAGGTTATAGATTCGTCAAAAAGTGAGATTACATTAGGAAGCTTGATGTTCTTTAGATTGGGCCTTTTAGAAGTTGAAGCTCTTAACTTCTTGGCCTAGTTTGTAAGCATGAGCTTTGATGGACCTAATAGTTGGGCTTCTATTTATGAATGCTCTTCAAACTCAAGTTTAGGCTCATTAGAGAGGGTTTGGGCATTGAGGGCCAAATTACTTTAGACCAATCTATGTTCATGAATTATGTCATGGGGTGAAAAATATAGACATGTTTCTTTTTTTGGGCCCTTTTTATCATTACTATTGCTGTGGTCTAAACTAGTCTTGAAGAAGGTAGTGGTTAACCTAATTGGGTAGAGGAGGTGTCCATTTGAGTGATGGATTGATTGTTATATATGGAAATAGAGGTGGAGACTAAAAGAGTGGGAGAATATGTGGTTGGGATGGAAAGAATAATGGTTGAATGGATGGATATTAAAGGAATAGAGACTGTAGGGGCAATGGTGTAAGTAGGTAAATTAGAAGAGTAGAGGTGAGATAAATGAAAAGAAGATAAATAGAGAGTGATTTCACATGAATGAAAGTGGAAATAAATAGAAAAGGAATGGTATAATAAAATGGTAATGACATTAGAGAAGAAAGGCCTAGGGGAAATGAAGATATCACCCTTACTAGATTGATCACCACTGAGAGGTGCATTTGATTTTAGTCTTTACAAGCCTAAGACCTTGGATTGATGTATATCTTCTTCATCCACCTATTTACTTGTCTTGTATTCAATTGAAAGTTGTTGGTCTTTACTAGTTACTTTCATGGATGGGGTCTGAGGTCTCTTCCCGTTTGGTTTACTTTGATAACACAATGTTGTTTTCTTTGCTTGTGGAGAAGTCACCTATTGGGTAAGAGGGGGAGAGTCATATTAGATGTTAGGGCTGTTTACCATAATAGGTGAAATTTCTTCCTCATTATAATAATTTAGGAAAATGATCTCTACCTATTC
Source organism: Torreya grandis (assembly GCA_037957365.1). Lineage (NCBI taxonomy): Eukaryota > Viridiplantae > Streptophyta > Pinopsida > Cupressales > Taxaceae > Torreya > Torreya grandis. Next base: position 4,501,635 of record JARHVA010000205.1, on the reverse strand, counting down.
CTTATTTATGTTATCTTTTTCTTGTGTTAGCTCCTCTACTAGTTCCTATTTAACTTTCCTTAGCTCAATAATAGATGCTTGAACTAGAGGAGTTTGTTCTCCTTATTCTTGTGTAGTATTTGGTATCTCTTCTATCTCTTTCTCTTGTTCATGTTTTTTAACAATTAATGTTTCCCCTAACATCTTCTCTTACTATTGTTGTTCTCTAGTAATTGATGTCTATTGGGGATCTTGACCTTAGTCTATTGGCTATTGGTAAGGATTGCCACTCAATAATTTAGAGGATCTCCATCTAGCTAGTGGTGGGATCCTAAATTTATCTTGACTAAGTGTAAGGGAGGGGTCAGATTGTATCACTCTCAACAAGTCTTTACTTAAGCCTACCATCATAGACCTTTCCTTTACATCTTCATCATCTTTAGCATTAAGTAATAATGATTCATTGTCAAATGGCTCATGTTTGTATGGGATGTCAAGGTTTTGAATATTTTGTTTTAATCTCTTATTGAGGTCCCAATACCTACGGGGAAAAGTAGCCAATGTAGAAGCTCCCCTTGTATTCCTAACTTCCATAAAATGTCTCCTGAATGTATACTACATCTTAGCAATAGTGATATGGGAGCTGTGGAAAGTGCCTTTCTTTTTTATTTGTCATATCATCTATACCATTTCATATTTGGAAGGTAATTTATTATTTGGAGACATTTTAAAGGATAAACTTGGGGAGTCGAATAGTGTCTACCCTATACCCAATAATAATGATGATTGTATAATTGTAGTAGAGGCAATAGTCACCCAAAATCATGAGTGTTTTTTCAATACTACTTGAAATTATACCTAGAGGGTGGCCATGAATGGCCATCCAAACCTATGGATAAAGGTCCTCTACAATTTTGGCAATGTTACTTATATATGCAGATATGTGAATGAATTAATAAAATTCACATATTATATTCTTGATAAAATCAGGGTTGGGACTCCATAAAACCCAATTATGCTTGTAAATAGCTCTCATGAATGAAATTAGAAGGTTTGATATCATATATAAATTTCCCCTTTAGGGCCTCTTATCCTTATGCATAATTTGTTCATACAGATAGGCACTGATGACCTCTTATAATGCTTCGGTGCACTTTAAAGTAATGAGTAGGTCCCATAGGTGTACCCATTCTACATGCAAGAAGTGAATGGTTAAGTGCACAAAGAGTTAGTTCAATAATGATATGCCTATGTGAATCCCCATTCTAAATTGGGTGATAGGGATGAGATTTTTGGTATTATCCTTAACAGTGAAAGTTTTCATTGGGAGAAGCCATTTACCTAATGCTTACTCCACATTTTTGTTTTTCTTCCAAGTGACTAAAGTCTATAAATTGAATGTAACATTTAGAATTGGAATACTTAAATACATCATGAATAAATCTCTAGATATATATACCATAACTATGTTGTTGTCAACATAGTATAGATATCCATCATCTATAATTATTCCTTCAAAGAATAAGCCTCACATAAGTTTATGCATAACATGACTTCTATTTTGGCAGTTATGTAGTGAAGTTATTATCATTTGAATGACACCATTTAGCTATAATTTTTTTCTAATTAATCGTTATGTCCTCCTCTAATGTGAATAAATCAATGTTATCTATGACATCCCATAGAGCCAAGTAGTTAACATGGAGGTCATTAAACACATTTACATTAAAAACCATGTCTAAATGTTAAGTGGATTCCTTGATGGATAACCTATATGGTGTTGAGGCTCTTTTGTATGCCTGGGAAGAAGATGACATTACTGTTTATGGATGATGTGTGTTTCAAGCATTCAAAAACATTTGTCTAAAAACTTAATTATGTGAGTTAAAAGTTTTTTTAGACACAAAAAGGGTTTTTTAGATTGTAGAATGTTATGTGCACTCAAGATCTTGAAAACCAAATGAGGTGAACTCTGTTGGGGATTGATGTTATAGATTATTTTATTAATTATAGTTTGTGCATCATTAATTTCCAACATCTATGAGCTCATCACCCTCATTCAATTTTAATTTGTCTACATAGTCCTAGTGTACATGCCACATAATATTATTGTTCATTCAAGGTGCCAAAATCTAGCTTTCCCTTTTGACATTTGTCACTATATGTTTTAGTTAGGGGGGGTTGATCTTTGCCTTTAAGCCTAATATTCCATGAAAAATACCCTAAAGATAAAAATTCTCTTCCAAGATATTTTTTCAAAAATATATATCTAAAATCCATGAAAGGAATAGTTCCCAAAGACTAAGTACTCTTTGGAGAGATTATCATTTGGGAAGAAGTTGTCATAGAGAAAGATTTTAGACAAAAACCTTCCAAACAAAAGTTTACAAAGAGAAAATATTTGGAGACCAAAAAAAATTCTAAAGACCAAAGTTTCTAAAGTAAATTTGCCAACTAAGAAGTGTCAATGAGAAACCTACCGAAGAGTAAGTTGATGAAGACTAGGTTGCCAAAAACTAATTTATTAGCTAGAATAAATGATCCAAAGATAAAGTTCCCTAAAAAATAGTTTCTAAATACCAAAAGTATTTGAACCAAAAATATTTTTAATAAAATAAAATGAATATGCAAATATGCATACTTGTCATATATAACATTTTTTTCCAAATGTTCATTAATAGATTAGTTTCAATAAGTCCTTTGGAATGGAAAATAGGTGCACCAAAATGTGATTCAATATCTAAAATATCAAGATTTTATAAATAATAATAACCAAAAAAAATGTATGCACCCCAAATAATATATATTCCCTCTAAAAACAAAGGGGATCCCCACTTTTCAAAGAAAAATTCAAGATGGGGTGTGTTAAATACAACAAATGATGACTCACAGGGGTGAATACTCCCACTTTTTCAAGAACCCAAAATCCATGATTTTACAATCCCAATATCAACCATGAACCTTACTAAAATAAATGATTAAATAAAAAATAAAAAAGAGACTCTTAATAATTACATGAAATATACTAAATTTTCTTATAACTTGGACCTGTGTATGGGAAAGTGATGTTTTATATTTCTTGTCAATAATTTTTAAGCAAAGATATGGGGTGAGTTGTACATTTCATTATGATTTGGCATTAGGTGTATATAAATTGGGATCTCAATAATTGGTCTTCTACTAGCTAGACATCCATAACCTCGATAGAGATACCTTTGATCACTTTTTCTCTCTTTCTTTATATTTTCCATGATGCATGATACATTGATCTTATTTAATCATGTACATTTATAATTACTTTTGATTTTATCTTGGAGCTTTGGATTATGATTTTTATTATTATTTTTTATTTTTTTTGCTCTCTAAATGAAAGAGGAAAGAAGGTGACCACCATGAGCTAGTCTTGGTAAAATCTGGTTAAGTAATATATCTCTATCAAATTTTACCCATGTCGATGGTTACTACCTAAAATAAGCAATAATATTTTACATGCATTTGACCAAAGGGGATAAGGAGTGATTTATAAATTTTCAAAAAAATATGAGATAAAATTTTACATACCTAATAGAATCATTAGCTTTGGGACATAGTCAGGGCTAAATCTTTTATTGCTTACCTAGATTAAGAATTATAAACTACAAGATGCAACACCCAGTAATTTGAGTTGGATTTAAAACACCCAAACTATCATTTTATTATATCAAGATTGATTGAATTAGATTTCCATGAAATCAAAATAAAACTACTTATAGACACCAAAAAATTACACACTATGATTCTAAAGGTCATAATCCTCTTTACCATATTAAGATCCCCTTAGGAGCATCCACCTTCCAACCCCTAACAAAACTCAAACCATAGTTATTTTGACCTAAATAACCTAGCCTAGCCACCATTTTACCCTTATCCATGACTGATGATGGTTAGGTGGATTAATAATGGTCACCCTGACCAGTGATGGTCAGGTTGTACTGCTTGGACTTTTAGTATACAAGCCACATGCAAAGCACTGTGTTGCTTTTCTAAATATATCTTGCCTAAATCTTGTTATGATCCTTTGTATGGACAATTTATATTTAGATGGCCTAGTTACATCTTCACTTCCACCTCTTGCTTATGCTTATAAGAGGGAGAGAGGCATGGGAGGCTAAATACATCTACAATTGTTATCAAGGGCTTTGTATATGCATAATCTCTTTTTATAGGTCAATCATCTTCAAGCACTTCAACAATCTAGTAGCCATACTAGGGATTCAACTTTCCACCATCTCTCCATCAAGTTCTCCAAATATCATTACTCTACCAAAATGAAGGCCAACTTCTACAATGAGCAATCTATCTCAACCATCCACCCAACCAACTTTTGGTAAAACAAGTATTTGTTTTTTGGTATTCACATATTGTATTTTCATTTTGAAATATGTGTAGCCCTTACTCACCTCTTAGAACTTACCTTATAAATCACATAAATTAGCAACACCAACCCAATTACACTAACAATAAATTGGTGATGATTACTTAACCAGTGATGGCTAGTCTCAACTAGTGATGGTTAGACAAATGATGATGGTTCCCTCAACTAGTGATGGTCACCTTGATTGTCGATAGTTCACTATAAATAAAATTTATAGAAAGCTCCTTTTACCTACCTACACACAATGAAATCTAGTTTTCTATGTACCTGCCTATTCATAGACCCCCTAACTGATTTTATAAACCATACCCCAACCCCTTAGCACTAGTATTAATTAATTTATCACTAATTTGATCAGTTCTAGTTTATTTTCTAAGTAACCATTCTTGTGTTCAATTTTAGTACCTTTTTATTATTGATGAAAGTATCTTCTTTCTAGTTTTGTGAACTTAATTGCTTAAAATGTGTAGATTGATAGCCCCTAAGGAAGCTGTCACTTTCAAGATCTAGCTATTTCTAAGCAATCCACCTGACTATCTATATAACAAACAAGTTTGCTTTAGTGATTTATTATTTGTAGGTATTCCTCCCAAGATAAATAGGATCTCTTCACAATATTTTAATTCAATGTGTGCACAAATAAATAGGTTTTTCAACCACACCTATATTGAGTTTCTTTTCTCTCTTCCCTAGAACTTAAAGTGAAAATTTACATGAAACATTTTGGCCTTTGACCAACATCAATTTTTGTTTTGTTTTATAGCTTGTTTATTCAAAGTACATAACAAAAATGGGAAAATGTAGACATAAAAAATATTCACACTATAATTTTGAAGGTTATAATCCTCTTTACCATCTTAGCACCCCCTTGGGAACATCCACCTTCCAACCCCTAACTTAACCCAACCTATAAATAGTTTGACTTAACTAACCTAGCCTAGCCACATTTTTACCCTTAGTCACTACTGACAATGGTTAGGCTAATTGGTAACGGTCACCCTGATTGGCAATGGTAAGGTTGCACTACCTAGAATTTTAGCATGCAAACTTTTTTAAATATAGCTTGTCTAAATCTTGTTGTGAGCCTTTACATGGACATTTATATTTTGATGGACTAATTACACCTTCACTTCCACCTCTTACTTGTGCCTATAAGAGAGAGAGGTATGGGAGGCCAAATCCATCTACAATTATTATCAAGAAATTTGTGTATCTAGAATATCTTTTTGTAGGTCAATTTTATTCAAGCACTTTAGCAATCTAATATCCATACTAGGGAGCCATCTTCCCACATCTCTCCATTGAGTTCTCCAAATACCATTACTCTACCAGAATCATGACTAATTTTTACAATGTGTAATCTATCTCAACCATCCACCCAACAAAATTTTGGTAAAACAAATATTTATTTTTTGGTATTCACTAATTATATTTTCTTTTTAAAATTAGTCTATCCCTTACTCACCTTTCAAAACTTACCTTCTAAATCTTGTCAATCAATAACACTAACTGAGTTCTAGTGATAGGTAACTGATGATGGTTAGTCTCAATCACTAATAGTTAGACAACCAACAATGGTTTCCTCAACTAATGATAGTCACCTTGATCACTGATGGTTGGCTATCAGATAAATTTCTAGTAAGCTCTATTTACCTACCTACACCCAACCAAATATAGTTTTCTATGTCCCTGCTTGTTCTTGGACCCTTACCTAATTTTACAAACCATACCCAAGTCCCTTAGCACTAGTATTAATTAGTTTATTACTAATTTGATCATTTTTTGTCTATTTTCTAAGTAAGCATTCTTGTGTTCAATTTGAGTGCCTTTTAATTATTGATGCAAGTATCTTCTTTCTAGTTTTGTGAATTTAATTATTTAAAACATGTGGATCAACAACCCTTAAGGAATATCTCACTTTTGGGATCTAGTTATTTATAGGAAATCCACCTAAATATCTATCTAACAAACAAGTTTACTTTAGTGCTTTCTTATCTGTAGGTCTTCCTCCCAAGACAAAGAGGAGCTCTTCACAATCTTCTAATTCAACACATGCACAAATAAACAAGTTTTTCAACCACACTCATATCGAGTTTATTTTCTATATTCCCTATAACTTAAAGTGAAAATCTACATAAAACACTACCCTATAAAGTAATAAAACTATCTAAATAAAACACACAAGATGAAGCAAAACAAACTAGTAAAAGCAATGAATCTAGAAAACATAAACTATCCTAGTTAAAGTAAATGACTAAAAGAAGGAAGCTAACTAATAAATCAAATATAACCTGATCATACCTATAATATAAATTCTATTATTACTTAGAGACTTCTCCAAATTGAGTAGCCATGAAGTAATGCTTCAAAAATTATCCATTGATTGGAAATATCAAATAGTTACTTTGGAGATGTTTCAAACAAAATGAATTATTACACAAGATATTAGAGATCTAATACAATCATATCTATAGTGGGGAAAACTTGTTATGAATTCATTTTTTCTCATGGGATTTGTCACATAATAACACTACATAATAAATATTGAATGATTTAAATTTTAATCTCTTATCAAACCATCTCTTGAACACATCTTGATGTTTGCTAAAGTTTTATTATGCTTCATTCCTAGAGTACTCCAATTTTGATGATATCTAACCATCTAGAATCTATTTGATCATTGGGATCCATTTATTCTTACATAAATTGATATATTGGTAGATTTAACATGATTGGGATCACTAGATATATCTCATAAACTAGTATATATGGAGAGGCTTTAAGGGCCTATTTATACCAAGTCAGATCTGCCTAGAGTGCATATTTCAATTAGAGATACCACTCCTTAGGCTTATTTATGGTTGACTTATTGATAACATATATAAGGTTCTTATTGGTTGACTCATCCAATCCATTCCATTATGGGTAGTGGTTGGAAGAGATCTGATTATAATCTAATTATCATGGGCCCATTCAATAAACTCAACTAATTTAAATGTTCACCCATTATCACAAACCAAAAAATAGGCATGCCAAACTTGGTTGTGATGTTATCTTTAAGGAAAATGATCATGTCTTATGATCTCAAATTCTTGGTGGTTGCTTCCTCAATCCATCTAGTGTAATAATCTATAACAATGAACATAAATTTGTTCCCAATTGAGGAATTCAAGTTTATAAAACTAATGAAATCTAAGCCCCATTAGATGAAAGACCTACCATTAATCACAAGCTATAGTGGCATTATTGTGTGCACCTCTCTTTTTTCCAAGAATTGGAATTTATGGCACATCCTCACATGGAAGTGAGCATATTTAAATATTACTGGCCAATAATAACCCATTATGAGTATTTTATGGGATGTAGTATTTCTAGATGGATGGTCATTGCCAATCTTCTAATGCATATTTTATAGGATATCATGAGCTTTTTCATATGAAAAACATATTAAATATATTATGTCATAGTTCTTCTTATAGAGGATTCCTTTCTTGATCATATAATGAGAAAATTTGAGTCTTAATGCTCTCTTTTGCTCTCTTGAGTTCTTAGGATTATGTTCTAATGATTAAGAACTAAATAATACCTTAATATCAATGCTCTTGGGAAACATGTGTTTGTTAGACCTCTTTGATGGTGACACATAGGTATGGTTAAGTCAAATGAATAATCCATTGTCCTTTGATGATCTTGGTAGGTTTAATTTCAATATAAAACTCCTAAAAATTTGCCATCCATTTACCTCTATGCTCTCCCAATTCATTCAATCCTAGTGTAAGCTTAATATCATGACATGGTACTATAGTGATGGTATTATTCTAGAGGATGTAGTGACTAAACTTTGAAAAAATATATTCTTTTCAATTAGGGAGTATCTGATATCTACATCTTTCAAACTAGTGCTCATGAAAGTGATAAGATGTCCGCTTTTTTCCCTTTTCTATGTAAGTAAAATAGCAATAATAAGATATGAAATGAATGATTAAAATAAAAATACTTTAGTGAAATATGGGATTACCATCACTAGGGCCTATGAAATAGCCTTATTTTTGACTTGGAAAGACTTATTAGCTTTAGATGTCCACTCAAATTTGGTGTCCTTCTTAAGCATTGAATTTAGGGGCCTGACAATATCTAGAAATCATGATATAAATTTCCCTATGAAATTAATTGTACAAAAGAAGGAATTGATATCCTTTTTGATATTTGAGAAAATTATTTTTGAAATCTCCCAAATATTTTTTAGGTTAGTGGTGATCCTATTGTTAGGTAACTAGGTTGTACCCTTGCTAAGGAAGACTGTTCACATCCACTTCAAACCTAGACTAACATTGGATTAACCTATAGGCTATGGGCTACCTAAGACGTAGGTCAAAATTATAGTTTTGATGGGGATAGACACCCTAATTTATAACTTCAAATATATATAAGAGATAATATTATTGTAATGAAAATGGAAAAGAGATGAAAAGTGGTAAAAAAACCTACACTAAAGTGGTGATGCACCAATGATTAAAGATCCTCTCATAGTCTATCCTTTAAACACATTAATGAACTTGATTAAGTTTATAATCAATTATACCTCTTAATAATGTTATAATAATGAATGTTTCATATGAATGTTAAGTGAGAGTTATGCAATTTGAAGGATAATGACCTAGATATACACAAGACACTATTAGTTCATGACACTTCAAGAACACCTCTACTTGTCAATACTTCATACAACCTACATAGACTAATAACCTAAAGCTAGGTGCATGAAATGACCTATAGATGGAAATAACACTCACAATTTATAAAAATAAACTTGCATAAAGCACATTAGCATTCAACAAAGAAATATGCAAGTATTTTTCTATTGATTCAAAGAGTATAAGGTAATTTTAGTAGAGATTTGCTATACCCAATCAATGGATGCCAAAAAAAGAGCTTAATTCATACTTAAATAAAATGCTTGAGATATTATAAAGATGATTAAAATCATGGGAGAGGTCATGAATGAGGCTAGAGTGGCATATGGTAGTTATAACAAGCATATTCACCCCTCTCATGCATTGACACTTCTTCAATGAGAACACGTTGGCATTGAGATAAGACGTGGAACTTGTAAATCCCTTATTTGAATTCATGTAGGCTCTGACAATGCTCAAAATATCCCATTACTCTATCCAATGGTATTTACATTATTCAAATGGGGTGTTATTGAGCCTATAAGAGGCATTGAGTATCCTCTCTTCCAATGTGTGTGATTATTTATATTTGAAACTGACTCCAAATTTAATAATGGTATTCAATTTGGGACATGATTACATGAATGGGTAGTTAAAAGGTAAAATTTTGTCTCATCAATTACAAACTGTTGTTCTACACCCACTAGAGCTTTCCATATCCAAGTTAAGTAGGCCTATTTGTAAGTTCTTCATTTTTTGGATACTCACTATTTGAATGATTAAGGAAGTTGAACCAAGACTTCAAAACATCTAAGAGGACTTGAAGTATCTTTGAACAACTCCATATATCAACACTTAGTCCTGTTCTCAACTATCCTCCACCTACAAATACATTTACCTTGCTAAACTAGGCCTTCTCAGACCAATTCCATAGATTGGCTATTTATAATGAGACAAAAAATATACTTACAAGCACCTTCATGTATAATTATAGTATTAGAGAAGTATATTAATCATTTAACTTACCTTTACCATATTTTAGAACTCTTAGTTAGGATCTAAAACACATTTTATACTCAAAACCCTTCAGACTTGCACTTTTAGGAGGTGTCCATATCATCTATACAATTAGGAGCTATGGACATGAGCCCCTCTAAGATGGAAATATGTCATAGGTGTTTTTCAAAAAAGTATAGAGTTTTTTGATGCAATTTTCACTAAACCTTTCTATTTGAGTCCCTAGTAGGGTTTAAGGAGGGTTTAAGAGTGCTTGGGGATTTTATGGATGGTTCATAAAGACCAAGGCTTGAATTTATGAACCAATTATCCCAAAATCATGCCAATATACCTCTTAACCTTCCATAATGTGTTGGAATCCCCATGGATAGCATCCAAATTGTAGTGAGCATTTTAAGATGCTCTTTATGGGAAAAACATGGCTTTTGAGTATATTCTAGGTATCTACAGATAATATGGCCAACTCTAGGGGACTCCCTAGCATTCAAAGTGAATAAGATGTGTCTCAACATCATGATGGTCCCTTACTTAAAGGTTTGAAGTGTTATTAATACTTAATTAGCCCTATGATACACCTTCTTATGACACTACTCCAATGAAAGTTTTAGACTAGTCTATCTATACACATGAACCTTAAACATTAACTTAAACCCTAGGGCTATGAGCTAATCTTTTATTGTATATAACCTAAAATTACCTCAAATATCCTATGGAGTAGCATCATTGGCCTAATTGGACCACTTGACTTTTTTCAAGAGTACATAGTCACCTACTTTAACCTTTGTACCTACCTACTTGTTAAACCAGTCATGGAGGACATTTTTATGACTACTAGATGGATCATTTATATAATTTAAGACTCATTTTACCTTCTTAACTTGATTTACACAAACACTCCCTATCTCCTTGATCTTAAGCTCAAACTAATACTTCCAAGCCTATTATATATAGTTTAACTCCTACACATGACAACTAGTGGGTCATTATGATGATCATAAGACTTGAGGATACCTTAAAGGTCATTTCATGGTTAAACCACTTTATTTGGATGGGTTTTGAGGCCAAAATTCACCATCAGTTCACTTTTGAGGTTTATACAAGGTTTGAGATGTTAACCATCTTAACTTTGGTTCATAGTGTACAAACATATAAATCAAGAAAAATGACCATGAAATTATATTGCATTGACCTCCTCATCTTCAATGAATATCCTTAAGTCCCATAAGGGTGTGTGAAGATAGGAGAGTTGGAAGGTGGCACTTAGGTTGTCTACATACCAATTATAATTGGTAATTTTATTAAGGATCATTCATAAATTTTAGCCCCCCAATGCCAAAAAATACTTCATGTATATTTATTCCATAGGGATAATTAAACTTCACTAAGATCTTTGTCCTTAAACATCTATGTGATGAAGTGAGTGAACACTTGAATTTGGTTCTTGAGCTGACTATGTTTATGGTGAGTGGCTCAAGCAGAGTTTTGAAGACACTTTAAGCTTTTACTCACTTGATTTCACTTGAAATATTATTTTAAATTATTGAAAAATCCTCACACATCCTTTATTTATAATCAAACTTAATGTAATAGCTTTTAGGTGCCTTTAGATGACAATAGGGTCTAAGATTAGGCTTAAGGCCTACCTGCTTGGTCTTTCTTCAAGGGTATCTAATGTAACACTAAATGCTAACCCATTTATAGGGTGGATGAGGATATTATCCATTATGTTTCACTATTACACAACTATTTTTTAACCTTAGTATGCCTTCAAACCTTCCAAGATATGATTTTTCTCATCTAGCCCCAAAACTGACTATCACAGACAAGGCTTGGTCTGAGATAAAATAGTGGGTATACCCACTATTGTTTTAGACCAAATAGAGATATTAGTGACTTAAAATTTTCAAAATGACAATTTTTACTAAATTTTTATGCTTTTCCATGCCTAAGGGTCTCAAACACTCATTTTCCTTAGACTCACAATGGGCAACTTGTTGAATGTGTGGATAGGCATGAGAATCTTGAGTATGGTCTTTGTCCCTTATTTCATAAGATTATTATCATAATTAAGTTTATAACATGTGTCTCAAGGATATGAAAATTACCAAATTATTATTTTCTAACATTAATTCTTCTACATACCATCCCTTTTCTAAAGTTTAGAGCTTGTGTTTATGAAGTCTTATATGTTCTCAAGCCTGTGTTAATGAAATATTTCTTTATATATGGAGTGATCACCAAGAGTTACCTTATTCAATAGTTTGAACCTTACTCTTTATTTTATTAAAATTTCCTCTTATCCTATACAAGATGTAGATACTAATATACACCAGCAATGTCATTTGTATCCACCTACTAGTATTGACTGTCTACAAGGGTTTGATCATCAGACTTATGTGAGAATAATTTGGTCTATAGTCACTTGAGAATTCTATGTGTAATAATCATATCTTCATTCAAATATTTATGATACACACCTTCTTATGCTCATATTACTATTTATTCCCATTATTGGTTTATATAGTGTCCTTTGGAGACACTACTACAATAAGCTTAAAAGGGTTAGCTATTGGTCATTATTTACCTCCTTAGTTAGGTATATGGCCATATAGGTCCAAAATGTCATGAATTCATTATCCTTGAGGGTTCCAAGGAATTTTTAGGTCTATTTCATATGTTTTATGCTAGGAAATAAGGTTTGAAGAGTAAATGAGGATGACTGTGGGGTGGTATGGTGAGTGATACATGAAAAATAGGGCTAAAACATAGTGTGAAGATAGTGGGAAACAACATGGAATGACAAGGTATGAACTGGCATGAAATGGAGTATGGGAAACTTATAAGATAAACTAGATGGATCTTGAATACCCTCACACATATACCTAAACAAATATACCACTTTTGAGGTAGAAATGAAGCATACATAGCCAAAAAATGGAACCAAGGAATCTCTAAGAAACATTAAACTTTGTAAAAAACCTCAATATCTTTTAAAATTGACTGTGTGGTTAAAAATGCAAGGAGGGTGGGTTTTAGGTTTGTTAAGATACCATGGAGGTTGTAAAACTTGCTCACAGGTCTGTGATGATGACTTACTATGACTCTTATACCTCCTATGTTCTTGAGTTGCATTTGAAGGATTTGTAGATGTCATTAATTCACACACAATGTTCACCACATAGTGACACTCAAGTATGTAAAATCCCCTTATTATTGAATAATATTTGAAGTGAAAAGAGGATGTTGTATATCCAAAGTAGGCAAGGAGGAATGGGGAAACTTGAAACACTTCATTAACTCTTTAACTTAGCCAACAAAATTTGATGAAGACATTCAACCTTTACCCATTGCTAGACCTTCTTATAGATTATACACTATTCAAGTCTTGAAGTTTTGTTGGTTATATTATCTCACACATGTGAGTCAATTAATAAAAATTCTATGATAGGCTCCTTCAAGACCTGAAGAAATAACATCAATCATTGGTTTGTCTATGTAAGTGAAGAATCCATGAAAACCATTATGTCCAGCTTGGCCTGTATAGACAAGGATGACATACATATTCCTTAAGTTATTAAGGAATATTTATACAACTCATGATACCAATCCAAAAATAAATTCCCATGGGTGGAAGCTTATTGAGTGTACTTCTCCTAGTTAGGATCTTTGGCCTCCATTCTCTCTCCTCCATACAGTCTAAGTGTAAACATGAGGAGATATCTAAGCTTACAAAATATATTTAGGGGAATATAAGACAATTTTGAGATTATTTTTCACTAAAACACTTTCTTTTCTCTTCCACTTGCCATTAATGACCTTACTCTACACATCCCCTACTCCACTTGAGCTAGTTTATACTGTACAGATCTGTACCATCTAAGAAACCTCTTCAACCTATGATTTCTCTACACTTATTCTTGTTTTAGGATAAAATACATCATTATAAGGTGTTATAGAGGGAAAATAGGGGTCATGTGACATTTTGAAGCTGATGGTATGAATTAGGTGAGTTGAAAAGTCATAATCTAGCACATGTGGGCCCATTAAGGAGGATTTAGGTATTGAACTTGTTGGTAATAGGCTTAAATAGGTATTAAATGGTCTAGTGGTGGTCTAATGAAGCTTATGAGGTTAATTTAAGACATGGGAGGTGACATAGTGACACATCAAAGTGAAATTAGGCATCATTATGATCAAAAACATTGACTTTGGCACATGTATATGACCTTAAATAAGGCATATTAGCTAAATATTATGTTATGATCTTATGAAGAGACCTTTTAGGTCTAGTAAAGACCTTAATTTAACCACATTACACTATTATGATGCTCTTGAAACTTGAAATATGAATTTACCTCATATGATTGAGTAAAATAAAGGTGTTTATGAATCTTCATTAGACTACCTTCTCAATTCACTTTCATAATGGCATTTATCCCATGTTGGAGTTGCATCAATTTGAACAAGGACCTATAAACATATTTTATCATCATGAAAACACTTGATTCAAGTTGAACAAAGGTATGAAGGCTTAAGAAAGAAAAGCTATATCATGTCAAAATAGTGGATTGTTTGAACATCCCCAAACTCATAAGATGAATGACAACCATGAGATTAATGATGGATCAAGACTCAAGGATATTAGGTTGACCCTTTTATAGGTTTGGTAATATAAATTGGTTAACATTTATGGTGACTTAGTAAGGTGAACACACTTTTGATTAAGTGACAGACAACTTGGGGTAGTATGTGCTCAAGTTAGATGATTCAATTGAATCCCACACAAGGGTCAAGAGGAGAATGACTGATGACAAATTTGGGTAATATACGGTACTCCAAAACATCCCAAAGTAACTTAGTGTCATGCCACTCAAAGTATAGTCAACAAAACATATCCAACATAGTAGACATATAAAACACATGGGTAGCAGTAGAAGAGTCCCTTCATTCCACAAGTCACACAAGCCACAAGTGATGCGTCTACTTCCAAGTTATATCCTAAAGGTGATAACTCTCCCTTCACCATTTTAGACTTTCATGAAGAAGTCTAATTTTAGAATTCCTATGTAGGATGCTCTACTCATTTGAGGGAAAAAGTCCTTCTTCAACAAGAGCTCTCCAAGATTTCTCTCA
Source organism: Torreya grandis (assembly GCA_037957365.1). Lineage (NCBI taxonomy): Eukaryota > Viridiplantae > Streptophyta > Pinopsida > Cupressales > Taxaceae > Torreya > Torreya grandis. The sequence goes on along the minus strand of JARHVA010000205.1, from coordinate 4,486,419 downwards.
TGAACATGAAAGCTAATAAGGTGAGTATATTTTATGTTAATTACAATCAACCAAATGAAATCCAAGATCCTAAGGTAGGAAAATGACCTCCATTATACTTATAAATCATAATAAGATATTATCTTTTCTATAATTACATGATAAATAGTGGTGCCTATATTTCAGTCATGCCAAAATCCATAGCCAATAAGTTAGAGCTCAAGTATAGACCTAATGAAAAGGGATTTTCATAATTAGATGGGTCTCCCAAAAAAAAGGTTGGTATCCTAAAAGATCTCAAGATTGTATTAGTATCTTGCCCCAATTATACTATATCATAAGATGTCATGGTAGTTGATCTCCCTCTATATTTTTCTCTATGCCTATATAGGGATTTCACTACAAAGATTGGGGGATACATTTCATCTAACTAGTCATACATGGTATTTATAACTAGACATGGGACAAGGGTCACTATTAGGTCTAAACTTATCTATATGTTTCACTTAGAACCCTAAATGCCTAATTTATCTAGTATAAATTGCACTATCCTAAATGAGGATGAGAATATTAGTCAGTAAGAACCCAAAGATCATCTTGAAGGCATATCATATCTTCTCCTTAATGAATGGGTAGTTGATAACCATGGTTTTGACCCATAAAAAACATTGAGGAGGTAGGACTAGGTATATATTTCATGCATGAAGGAGTTATTGTACCTAGCCTTACAAGCCCAATTGAAGAAAATGGAGGCATGTGGACTCTATCATTTGATTGATCAAGTTTAAATAATGAAATTAGAGCTGGATTAATTCTTGTTTCCACTTATAATCAAAGGTACTATTTTATAGTAAGGTTTAAATTTATTTGTACTTCAAACACAACATAATATGAAGCCCTTATATATGGACTATAATGGGAAAGGAGGATAAGAATCAAACTTTAAAAAGTAAAAGGTGATAGTGAGCTAGTGGTGCAATAGGTGAGAGGTGTTAGTGTAGTAAAGAATCATTTTTTGAAGGCCTATAATCACTAAGTATGGGATATCTTAGAGGACTTCATAGCATTTGAAATCCATTCTATACCAAGGGAATTAAATCATCATGTAGATAGACTTGCAGCTATTGATGCCCAATATGACATTGTTTATGGAGTCAAAGACACTCAGGGATTATCATAAATCAAGTTTTTATTCAAGCCATATGTACTTGATAATGAGGTGAGTTGACAAGTATTTGATAATGATGATAAGATTACTTATTTTCTCATGTGTGAGGCAAAATTCTATCATAGAAATCAAGGTAGGTTTCATCAACTAAAAACTAATCAATTTCGCAAGGGATTAGTGACATTGGAGAGAATCTTCAATGAAGATGATAATTTGATAAGGGATAAGGTGAGTATCTCAACTAACGAAGAACATTATGAGAAGATAACCATTTTTAAGGACACATTGCTTAAGTAGGGAAAAGTGAACACTAAAGAAGAGAGAGATGACTTCATATCATTATGTTATGAGTATGTAGATATTTTGCATTTGAGTACCATGATATAAAAGGATTTGAACCCAAGTTATCCCAACACACCATAGAGTTGGAGGACAATGTAAAATTGATAAGGTAAAAATAAAGATCAATTAACCTTAAGGTTTAAGAGCTCATGAAAAGAGAATTGTTTAAATTGATTGAATCTAAGATCATATTCCCATTAAGCATCCCTCATGGGTAGAGAAAATTTTGACTATGAGGAAGAAGAATGGAGAGATATGCCTATGTGTTGATTTTATAGACCTTAATAAGGTGTCTTTGAGATACCATTATCCACTACCCTCCATGGATCATATCCTTTAGAAGGTTACAAGATCTCAAAGGTTTTATTTTGTTGATGGTTACTCTAAATACAATTAGATATTAGTTAGGGAGGAAGATAGACATAAGAATGCCTTCACTATAAAGTGGGGCACCTATACATACATGAATATGACCTTTGGAATATCTAATGTAGGGGAAACTTTCCAAAGGGAAATGGATGTTACCTTTTAAGGGATAATTAATGAAATGGTGCTCATCTATATTGATGACATCACTATGTTTTCAAAGGACCCAAAAGATCACATGACACACTTGAAGTTAGTATTTGATAAGTACAAATAGTTTAGAGTTTCTTTAAACCCCAAGAAATGTATCTTTGAAATCCATGAGGGTAGATTGTTGGGGCATGGGTGTCAAAAGATGGCCTATCAATTGAAACCGAGAGGGTTGAATCAATCTTATCCTTACCCCTTCCCAAGCACAATAAAAGTATTCAAAGATTCTTTGGGAATATTAATCTTTATAAGGAGGTTTATTCTAGGTTTTATAGAGTTTGTTAATACTCTTACTCATATTCTTAGGAAACACAAAGAGTTCACATGGAACAAGTAATGGAAGAGGAGATTTGAGGCCATCAAACAAGCCATCTCTCAATTCCGCACACTCTTTAACCCTAACTTTAACAAAGAGTTTTTCTTGTATGCATTATCCATAGTTGATACAATTTATGATATGCTCATGCAATATAATGATTAAGTCCTAGAATAACCAATTATTTTATTTAGTCACGCCTTATAAGGATATGAATAAAAGTATACCTTTGTGAAATATCATGCACTTTCTATTTTCAGAGGATTGAATAAATTTAGACACATGGTGTATAATAATAGAGTCATAGTGATGGTAGTACACCCAAACATCAAAGAGTTCATACTTAATAGAGATTTAAGTGAAAAGAGACATAGGTGGGTAATAAAGTTTATGGATTATCACATTGAGGTGAGAGTTACCAAGTTAGTCATAGGTATATGTTGATATGAGTAACTTGAATTAGAGCTAAAAGAAGATAAAGAGACAGTTTTGGCAGTCTATGATAGTCAGCTACAAATACCACTCCTCTCAGCTAGACTAATGATGTGCTCAAGTTCCTCCAAATAGGCTAATGTCTTATGGGCTTAGATGGGACTAAAAGAAGGAATTTTATACTATAGACCATACCCTATGTATTGATAGATGGAGTGATATTTAATAATGATGTAGGAGGTATGATTTTAAGATGTGTTAAATCAAGCCAAGTTGACAAACTACTTGAGCAGTTTCATGATGGACATATTAGTGGGAACTTTGCTTCCAAGACCACAGCCTCCAAAATCATTAGATCAAGTTAATTTTGGTTTACCTTATTGAGAGACTCACATACTTAGGTTAAAAAGTGTTTAAAGTGTGTCATGTTTACTAGAAAACAAAGGCTAGCTACCCTTCCCTTGCAACCTATTCAAGTTGAGAAACCATTCATGCAATGGTGCTTAGAATTCATATACATGATCCACATCCCTTATAATTTTGGGCATAATTAGGTTATAACATCCACTAACTACTTCACAAGGTGAGTGGAAGTAGCTTCACTTAAGGATGCCAATGATAACTCATTCTTGTATTTTATTATAAGCTTGTGACTAAGTTTGGTGTACCTTCAACATCACATATGTCAATGCCTTGGCATAAAATAGTGATAAGGTATGTGAGTGGGCCCTTAGCCATGGAATCCACCTCAAGGATTCCTCTAACTATTACTCATAGGGTAATGGGCTAGTAGAGACCACAAACAAGAACTTGATAAGTATCTATTGTCACCAAATATCACACCCTAGAGGAGGTTGTTCAAGACTAATCTAAGATTTGTGAATCATTGGAATACCTCTAGGCCTATCGGTTTCTTATAGTATAGGTAGACCTCTATGTTTAAGTGTTAGTTCGATAGATTGACCTATAAGTGTTTATCACCTATACTAACTAATTGCTTATGTGAAAAGGGGTAGAATTATGCATGAAATTAAAGTATTCTAAGGGGTGATACACCATAAGGATATCCTCTATGCTATCATAATCTTACACTAAGACAAATGACTTACAATACTAGCTTCAAAGTCTTAAAATATTCTAACATGAATATTTCAACATGGAGGTGATATGTATGAAAACTACTCAAGGTAAGTGAACCAAAGATTAGTTGTAGAGATTAAGGGTACTTGGAAACTTGAAGATAGACTCAAACACTTAATAACACTTCAAGTGACGTACTAGAGTGGGATAATCTTGCATCAAAAATGGAAGGATTGAGAGAAAGAAAGGATGGATGTCAATCACTTAACTATTCACTATACATTTCTTCACACACTTTGACAATATGATGTATGAAATAAAAACTAGATTATATGTATTATTTAAAGGTAAAGTATAAAATCAAACTAGTAGGGCTTCACCATACTAGGTGTGGAATTAGAATACAAAAGCCAAAATGGCTAGTAATTATAAAATGTTAGAAAGGAGAGAGGGAAATGAAATTTAAGGGTCAGAATGCCACTTTTCAAGGCATGAGAATCAGTTATGTTTTATAGGAGTAGAGTATGAAATAAATTGTGAAAGGTCTCTTTAGACAAATGTCCCTCCAAGACATGAAAATTACTCAAAACTGGGGTAGGACCCTTTAACCACATTCTTGGAAACTACCTTCATCATTTGGCCTCTCTTGAGCACTCCAAAGTAGACTAAGAAGAGATGAAACATATTCATTATGATGGGGGATGAGTTAATAATAATCTCCATCATGCATTAGATGCATCCCTAACCATTGGTATTCTTTTTTGTAAGTGTTCTAACTACTTGCAGTCACTATCATCCTTCTTTCACTCATTCCTCATACTTGTTATTCAATTAACCTTGAAGTTTCCAAAAACAATACATGAAGGGGGGTGATATTACACTTTTCAATAGTTTCCTTGCATACTAATTCATCAATTAGACCTTAAAAGGACTCCTAATTAGAGTTATCACATTCTCACTTGGTGATCACTCTCCATTCACTATGCTAGTTTGGAATGCTTGAAGTGAAGGAGCTAGCAGAGGTACTTATGTGATTTTATGAATAAATATATGAACATGAGGGGTTAGACTAGGTCCCACATGATCTCTCAAAGTGATCCTCATACATTAAGACTCATTTTTACTTTAAAAACACTAAAATCTATCAAGAAAACTAGTTTTATACCCCATTCATACACATAATATAGAAGAAAATATGATGTAAAGGAGATTAAGGGAGTTATCTACAATTCCAAAATCATTTCCAAGTCATACTATCCCTCCTAAGTACATTTCTATCTGCCTTTCTCCCATTAGATTAAGAGTAAGGGCTTTAGGTGGTTTTGCCCCTTAGCATTAATTCATAAAAGTTATTCATTCAATCTATGAATAAATATAACTAGAATTATGTTTAAGACATTAAACATATCCTAAATCCTTAGGTATCCATGCAAAGTATCTGTATAGATATGAGCTTCTAAAGATGCCTTCTCAAGCTCTTCCCTCCATTCTATACACCCTGAGTTGTTCTCAAGCCAATAAACGACCCATTTATGATCTTTCCTACATAAAAATGGTTGTAAAAAATTTCATACCCTATCATTAAGGTGAAAAAATGAATTTAAATGCTTTCTTGGTGTTATAAGTGAGATACCACCCATTTGGGGCTTTAGGCCTAGTCAAGGCATAATAGGCCTAGTCTAGGCATAGTAGGCCTAGTTTGTATAAATTGATCTAATACCTTATTCTCATGTGTTAACATAACTATGAGGACTCATTGATGTTTTTTCATGTTCAATATAAATACCTTCCTTTAAATTCTTGAAGCCTCCTTAACACCTCCCCTAATCACCCACTCACCAATCCCATAGGATGTGTCTATCTGGGAGTGTCCTCTATCTAAGATATAATAGAGGGCATCTCCCCTATTGTCTCAATTAAAATAAATATATGATAATATTAAAGAAGTATTGGGGAACTTGTATAACAATTTATAGATTTAGAATTCTCAAATAAGTCACTCAACTCTCCAACTTTCTAATCATACTTTCAGTCTATAGGATTACGAACATAATTTATATGCAAGGCTGGGTTGGTTGGTTTGCCTTCATCATTTAGTCTTATAACTATATAGAGATGTGTTATGACCTTTGTGAGTGTGATCTCCACAAATTTAGTTCATAATCAAACTCTGCCAACTCCTAACTTGCACTCTTTACTGACTTAGGCTTAGTTTGTAGTCAACTATGACTATGTGCTCACTCAAAAAAAAGCCATGCTTATAGATGAACCTTTTGTATTAGACATTGTGTATTATGCCTTAAGACCTTATAAAAGATATCAAGGTCACTCCATAGTCACTAAGAATTGTTCAAATCATGCATATGCAAGGCTAATAACTAGACTATTATACTTTAGTGCACTATCATACTACACTTTACTGTAGGTGATCATTTTGAGGGTCAAAAGGACACCTATAGATGACCCTCACACCAAAATCTTATATATTTAAATATTTGGTTTCTATTGATACCATGGTGTTCTATCTATCTAAGTGGGATCATTTACTTTCTAGTTATACCTCCATCATACCACTATTGGATTGTGAGGTCATTGAAAGTTCAAAACACTATAGAAAACATTGAGAACCTATAGTGAAGAATTTCTTGAGTTTCAAACTTCTTTATATCACCCTTTATTGCCCAAACAATCATGATATTTTTCAAGGCACTACCCCTACATGTGGGTTACATTATATAATAATTTATACCTATCTAGACCTCATGTATTATTACTATATGATCACACCAAGTATAGGCAAAACCCTATTTTAGAGAAATTAAGGTAATTTATCCTTAAAGCAACGTACTCAAACCATGAACATGATTTTTAAGTATTCCAATAATATGATGACTCTAATATTTATTCCATGATGTCATTCATGTTTTTATGCCTTTGATGAGGTTCAAAAAATGTTGAAACATCTATCTTCAACTCTACTTAGTCCTCTATTAGGACCACTTGTAGGTGTATGTGCAGGCTACAAGATTACATTCATTAAAGATTTGGTTATCTCAACTAATTTTTAACCATTTGCATAGCTGAAATTGGTTACTCATGATTAAATATTGTGTTCAACACCTTGGAAAACTCTTCATTTCATCTTCATCATAGATATGAAAGCTTCAAAACTCTCATTCACCTAGTTGTAGATGGATACTTGTAGGAAAATGATTGTGTGCCATATATGACTGTGTTCTTGATCACTATATGACCTTGAGGCCACATCTTCACAAGAATATAATGCTCTCTATGAAGTGAAATATCAAATCACAACATTTCAACTTGCATTTCCATATATATGAAGGTTGAACTAAGATGCAAGATCCTACAACTGATGAAACTATCTACAAACTCAATAGTGTCTCTCATTAGTAGAATGGAGTTTTTGTTCTCTTATATTTCATCCCACATGTGAAAACCATGTCAAGAATCATGTGAATAGGATTTTCATGCTCTTAAGGTCCATGTACAACACTTTTTTTATATGAATTAATTTGAACAAAGAGGAAATCTATAGGGTGTGGGAATAAGCATGAAAAAAGAGGAAGTCTACTTGTAAATAATGGTTCATAGAGAATAAATCATCAGTCCTTGCAATCATGACATGAAATAGAATTAGACTAAGATTAATACCTACAACAAAGTGTATTTGACTTGACTCATTCTCTATTGGTTGTAATAAACCAAAACTAATTAGTCATTTCTACCTACCTAGTGGAGTGATGGAATAAAAAATGGTTTTAATACAATTTCAAGTGTTTAAAAGTTGAAAAATTGTTAAAGTGATCTCAAGGGAGATTAAGGGTCACTAAAATGACTTTCACAGGTTCCAAAACCTTTATAGAATCTGTATAACCAATTGAAACTATCTAAGCTACCACTGATCTTTTTGTTCTGATGTTAATCTTATAATTTTAAGTTAGAGACTAACATATGTGGCAAGAAACTAACATGGGGGATCTTTAGGAACACTTCAACACCTTTTTATACTTAGGAAAACTAAAATAACCTTAATAAATGACTCAAATATGACCCCATATGAAATGAAATGGCACAAGGACTAAAAGTTAACTATGAACAAGGTAAATAACACATTAAATGACATTGGTAGGACCATGACACACCTTATAAGATATTATAAGACCCCTATATCAATTTTTATACTATATGGGTTGATTTGTTTTTACTTGTGATCAAAATAGTCCACATTCTTAGAAATTTCTTAGGGGTGGCAAACCAACTATGCCAAGACTAGTAGCCTACTCCTATCCATTAGGCCATAGATTCACCAATGCATAAGTTTAACACTTAATTGAATTTGAAACCACACTAAATAATAAGTTAAAACACACAAAACAAGACACACCAAAGGAAACACATATGTGTTCTCAATAACACTTATGGAACATGCACACACAACTAAAACAAAGACACACATCTAACCTAGTATGTACACGACCTCACTCTTGAGGTGAAAAAACAACTAACCATGCTTCAAATAGGTTCAAATATGGTGCCTCTTTCATCCTTTATAATCCATGAAATAAATATATCATGTGAAGCATGATCATCATCAAACACTTGATTATGTTTATGGTGAAATGACTTACCATCCTTATGTCTTCTCATGCCTTCAAGTGGACTACTTTGAGCTTTCATGAATGCTTTATTTTGATTTCCAAGGACATTGTTTGGATCTATAACCTTCTTGGTGATTAACATGTTTAACTCATGCTCTTGAAATTATAGATTAGAAGGCATGACATTTATCTCAACCTTGTTCTCTTCATTTTTATGATGCACTTGATGCTTGGGAGCATCAAACTTGTTTTCTTCTTTTTTCATCACTTATACAAATAATTAATGTTTAGGTTGAGATATTGACTATTATTCAAGCATAAACATATTTACCTTGACTTCACTATTCCCCTTTAGGGATATAACTTTTTGAACAATAATATGATATACACCTTCATGTTTGATGATCCTTTCTCTTTCTTGCTTAATAGGACACTCAAAATGTTAGAGCATTTAATCCTAAGTGGCCTTATTAACCATTAGCCTTGGTAAAGTTATTAAATAATAATAATATATTATTTATTAACATGAGGTGAAAACCTCATGAAAATAAATAATAAAATTATAATTATTTAATGAGTTACCAAAATTTAATTAAATGACTTTATCGGGATGGATGGACCCATTATTTTACAACGGTCACCTCCCTTGGAATTTCACTATAAAATTGGGTTTTACCCCTATTGTTAATACACATCTGAATATGAATTAATTTTATCATATTCAACCTATGATTTTTATGAAGGCCATTCTGTGAAGAAGTGAGAAGGTGGAAAAATTTGTATTGGGGTTATTGTTTCTCAATTATTGAATGTCACTCATGGGTTTTTCACTTTCTAGAGGTTTTTCCACTTTAAAATCTCTATGTCATTTGTCTCATATGCTTTACCTATTCATTTACACTTCTATATCTCATTTGGTGTATTGCTATATATATGTATACATGAAATCTTTCATGAAATCAGACCCTATGGAGTGTAGAAACTTGGGAAGCAAATTATATTGAATTAAATATCAATATTTGATATATTCAAATAGTTTTATTCAAATATTGAGATGCCATTGGCCTGGTGTATGGCCCATGCCTGGAAAAACTCAAAAAATTGATTTTTACTCAAAATTCAATTTTTAAAAATCTTTCATTCTTAAAAAAATCTGAAAGATTGGAATAGATTTCAAGATTTTTAGGTCCCTGTACAAGTTTCTAGGCTCTCCCAAAAATTTGCAGGGGTACCATACTTCATCATGGACAATTCAAAATATTGAATTATTCATCAAAAAATTCATTTTGAAGGTCCTATTGTGTTTATCAAACAAAAATAGGAAGGTTACTGAATTTTAAAATAAATTTGAGACTTGTACAAGGAGATTTGAGCTCTTGAAATTATACAGGGCAGCTATGAATCTACAAGTTTTTTTGTAAAAATAGTTTTGAAAAATTATTTAACAAATAAATTATTTATTAGTTTAAAAAAAAATAAATTATTTATTAATTTCTTTTTTAAACCCTTGGAAAAAAAAAGAATTACTAAAAAGTTAATTTTTTAATCTTTTTCACTTATGTTATTTACATGCACAAAATATATTTATTTATATTTTTGAAAAATTAGGTACAAATATATAAATTTAAATTAGTGCATGTAAAATCTCTAGTAAACTCTTAGAAGGGTCGGTACCTTTCATTTTGTTAAAAACTTGTCACAAGGGAGGTCTTGTGTTCAAATCCCCCCAATTTTTTTTCTTTTGATTTTTTTTCAAATTAACTTCAAATTAAAGTAATTTTAATTTCAAATCTTGGTTTGCGTGCTATGTTTCATGCATTCAAAACCCTAGGTAAACCTATTGACCTTCATGCGACATTTGATCTAGTCAAAACCTAGGTAATGATAGCCATGCAACAAGTCAATCTTGAGGTTTTTGCATGTTTCTAGATACATTGGAGTTGTCCATTTTTTGTGTTTAAACCTTTTATTATTGTTTTTACATTTTTTTTAATAATAATTCCTAGGTGCTCATTTTGAGTGTGACTCTTTTGACACTTAGATTTATGTATTTTGAATTCAATTTTTTGTATTATTTAACATCTAAATTGTGTAATTAAATATATTTGTACTTGGTGATTTAAATTTTTTACAAACTTAAGCTAAATTCACATTAAAAAATGGTTTCATTTTAAGCATTTTTTTTACTATCTTGTTTAAAAGGACGTTGTGGCCTCACATCATTTTTTATTAGATAAATCTCAAATGCTTAATGGAAATAATTACAATATATACAAAATTTATGGTCTATAAATATGGAATATTATCATTGGGATTGAAAAATCTCCTTTTGGATGACATGTAACCCCTGTATTACCAATGCATTTCAATAAAAATCTCAGGAAGCTATGGCCATTATCTTGAGGAGTGTTAAGGATGAATTCCTTCTCTAGATTAGCAATCATGAGTCTCCTATTGATGCTTAGAAACTCATTGAATCCATGCATGAAGGCACTCATATTTCATATATCATTAAATTAATCTTCGAATTTCTAACTACACCTATGAAGGGTGATGAAAAAGTTACTTTCATTACTAAAATTAAAAATATTAAAGCTCAGTTAGATGGATGTAATTATAATTTGATTTAAGATCAGTTGATTTATTTTATCATTTAGTTAAATATTCATGAAAATTTTAAAAATTTTATTTCACTTTTGAATTCTAAGTATCAAACTGAGCAAGATATCCCTAATCTTACCACTTTATCTACTCTCCTAATTCAAAAAGAGAAAGTATGACAAATTTTAATTCTAAAGAAAATGCCACTTAGCACTTCTCACATTAAATAATGTTTTTGATAATACTAAAAACCATAAATGTAACCCTAATTCTATTAAAGGAAAATATAGGAATAAGAAATCTAGTAATAAGAATCATACACCTAAGTTTAATAAAAATTACAATCTATGTAGTAAATTTGGTCATAAAAGGGAACTATTGATGCTTCGAGACCTTCAACCCCTGCTTTTAGGCTCCCCAAAAATCTATAACCTCTCTGGTTTCACCCTCACTAATAGTTTGAGCTTTTGTTGTAGTGACAACTGATTAGTGTTAAACTAGCGACTCCACTTGGGAGGGGTTCAATTCTCACCCTTAGCAGTCTCCCTCACCTCGTGGTCGGATAGTGTCCACCAGACCTCTCAAAGTGTCCAATCTAGACCTGTCAGCCATGGGGGAAATTATTGATGCTCCGAGACCCTCAACCCCTGCTTTCAGGATCCCCTAGAATCTATAACCTCTTTGGTCTCACCCTCACTTATAGTTTGAGATTTTGGTGTCGCGATAATTGGTTAGTGTTAACAAGAACCCTATTATAAAAACAAAGATAGAATTAACAATAAATCTTCTAAAAATAACAAAGGGAATAAAACTAATCAAAACAAGTAGAAGAATTAAAACCCTAATCAGAATAATAATCAAGATTCAAATGTTATTGATTTATATGCTGCTTTATGTTCTTCAAATGAGAATGAATGGATTTTAGATAGTGGTGCATCACACCATATGACATGATTATCTGATATTTTATGTGATTGAAATAATTTAATTAGGAGATAATTCTTTTTTAGAAGCAACTAAATAGGGAAAAGCAAAATTTTTAAATATTATTATTAATGATGTTTTCTATGTACCTAAGCTTAAAAAAAATTCTATCTTATTTTCAACTTAATAATAATAATTTTATTGTAACATTGTTTAAAGATAGTTGGTCCATTAAAAATCAATCTAGTTCATTGATTTTTGAAGGTATTCAAAAGAATGGTTTATATATCTTCTCTCCTTCTACATGTTTAATTTCATCACATAATAAGAATGAATCTCAATTATGGCATGAAAGATTAGGGCATGTTAATTTTAGAAGTTTACATGATATGTCTATGAACAATATTATTGTTGGACTTTCTTATATCCCTTCTCATCATGAAACTTGTGAGTGTTATTTACATGGTAAACAACATACTAACCCCTTTCACAAGAATCATGATGAGAATTCCTCTTATCTTTTATATTTAATTCATAGTGATGTTTTAGGACCTCTTGATGTTGTATCTCTTAATGGTTCACTATATACTATTATATTTATTTATAATTACACTAGAATGTGTAGACACCTAAATTTGGCCGTCGATAACCTTCAGCCAAGCTTTTGACTAATTTCTATCAAAATGCACAATTTGGCTTAAAAAAACTAAAACACATTAAATGAGTTGAAATTGATATATTTAAGTGCTACTTTTGGCTAGGGTATCATTAAATAAAGCATTGTAATTTATGGGCTAGATAACTTTAATCAGATCATTTTGAGTCAAAATGCTAATTTTGCACCTAGGTACTCTGGATTGCTTTTATATATCAAATCTCTTACACAAGACATGTGCCTTTGTTATTTGGTGTTGGTAACATTCTAAATGGGATAATAGATCCAATACATTTGACATCAACTTCTAATTCCAATCTAGTCAAATTTTGAGCCAATAACAAGGCATTATGATCAATTTGAGTAATTTGTGCACAAAGTTCTTAATCATACTTAAGAGCTAATTAAACCAAATTAGAGCGTAATTAATAATTTTATAGAAACTTGTTGAATACTTATTTTTAAAAATAAATATTGAATATCTGCATCATCAAGTGAACTCATTTCTTAGGAAGACATTCCTAGACCATAAATGCCATAAATATCAAGATTCATGCCTCGTATGCCTCATCAATTCCCTCCATGCCTCTTAATTGCTCTTTTATCTAAAATATTGATGAGACTATTTTTGGATTTTAATTACATAATTGGATTAATCCTTAGACACACATCTCAATCTTGAGATGGATAGTTTAGGTTGATTTTACCCATTTGCAAAAATCTATAAATAGGAGGCCTTGCCACATGAATTTTAAGTCTTGATAATGCAAAGTTATAATACACAAATGATTCTAAAAGCTATTGAAATTAGCGTTACCATGCCAAATTTATTCCAAGCCAAGCCAAAGCCAAAGTTGAAAATGAGAAGAGGAGATAGCCAAGCCTCCTTTAATGAAGACTTCATGAGCACAAGCCGAGCAAACCACTACAAGAAGTATTTGGAGAATATAAAATAGGTGAAGGATTCTTGTTTTTCTTTACTTTTTAGTTGTGCTTTTAATTTTTTTGGTTATTAAGCTCACCTTAGTAACTGGGTTTAGAGATGTATGCTAGTATCAATTTGTTTTCATTTTGGGACTGACACAATACTAATCATCTCTCTTGAGTCAAAATCCTAGTTCACATAATAACATACCCAATGGGACATGCATCATTACCTAGTGGGGCATTCTTGATTCAATCCGAATCATATCCCAAATAAAGTAATTAAACATTAAAAGATTTTCAACCTTTATTAGTTCGAATGAGCATCTCCCTACTAGTAGGTTGTTCTAATTCATCATTACCCTTTGTGTTAAGTTATCATCATCCTAAACCAAGTTTATCATGTTTTCCATAATCAAGGTCCCATGATTATAACCACCTATGGGTAAATAATTGTACACCATCCCACCTACATTTTTTAATGATTATAACCACCTCTAGGAAAATCATTGTGTTCTCACCAAATTTACTTTTCCCATCCAAACAGGGGCATGTTGATATCTTATTTTTTTGCCCTAACTAGGGTAGCATTATATTGTTTGTCTATCTTACCTAGGGTAGCTCCATCTTCTTAATGATTATAACCACCTTTGGGCAAATCGTTGTGTTTTCATACCATGTTTTCTCTATCAAGGTATAATGCTTATAACCACCTTTGAGCAAACCATTGTACACTATCACACTTACATTCTTAGTGATTTTGAATACTTTTTCAATATCATTATGTTTTCATCCCCATCATCTTTTTTTTCTTTGGTCCCCTCATCTCCATTCTTTCTTTTGAGGGACTGCTTATCAACCTAATTGTGCCAACCATTCCCTTAACAGGGTATCATATTGTTAGTTTATCATTAATTAGAGGCATCTATGAACTTTTCATTTTTTGAGAAGATGTTACTATGCTTATAATTTAAAACACCTTCCCAAATAGGGGAAAATTATAGACACCTAACTCTGGCCATCCATAACCTCCAACCAAGCTTTTGACTAATTTCCACCAAAATACATAATTTGAATTAAAAAACTAAAACACATTAAATGAGTTGAAATTGATATATTCAAGTGCTAATTTTGGCTAGGGTATCATTAAATGGAGTAATGAAATTTATGGGCCAACTAACTTTGATCAGATCATTATGAGTCAAAATGCCAATTTTGCATTTGGGTGCTCTAGATTGCTCTTCCTATCAAATATCTTAAACAAGATATATGACTTTTTTATTTGGTGTTGGTAAAATCTTAAATGGGATAATATATCCTATACATCTGACATTGACTTCTAATTCCAATGTAGTCAAAATTTGAGTCAATAACAAGGCATTTTGATCAATTTGAGTAATTTGTGCACAAAGTGCTTAATCATACTTAAGAGATAATTAAACCAAATTAGAGCTTAATTAATAATTCTATGGAAACTTGTTGAATACTTATTTTTGGAAATGAATATTGAATATCTACATCATCAGGTGACCTCATTTCTTGGGAAAACATCCCTACACCATAAATGCCATAAATATCAAGATTCATGCCTCCCATGCCTCATCAATGCCCTCCATGCCTCTTAATTTATCTTTTATCCTAAATATTGATGAGCCTATATATTGATTTTAATTACATAATTAGATTAATCCTTAGCCACACATCTCAATCTTGAGATGGATGGTTTAGGTTGATTCTAACCATTTATAAAAATCCATAAATATGAGGCCTTACCACATGAATTTTATGTCTTGATAATGGAAATTTATAATGCATAAATAATTCCAAAATCTATTACAATTAGTGTTACCATGCCAAATTGATTCCAAGCCAAGCCAAAGCCAAAGGTGCCAAAGAGAAGAAGAGATAGCCAAGCCTCCTTTGATGAAGACTTCATGAGCACAAACTAAGCAAGCCACTATAGCAAGCATTTGTAGCATCTAAGGAAGGTGAATGATTCTTATTTTTATTTACTTTTTAGTTGTGATTTTCATTTTTTTATTAAGTCACCCTAGTAACTAGGCCTAAAGATGTATGCTAGTTAGTGTGTTTTTATCAATTTGTTTTCATTTTAAGACTAAAACAATACTGATCACCTCTCTTGAGTCAAAATCCTAGTTTACATAATGACATGCCTGGTGGGACATGCATCATTACCTAGTGGGGTATTTTTGATTCAATCCCAATCATATCTTAAATAGAGTAATTAACCATGAAATAATTTCAACCTTTATTAGTTAAAATGAGCTTCTCCCTACTAGTAGGTTGTTCTAATTCTAATTTCAACTTTTATTAGTTATCATCAACCTTGATCAAGTTTGTCATGCTTTCCATAATCGAGGTCCCATAATTTCAACTACTTATGGGAAAATCATTATACATTATCCCACCTACATTTTTTTATGATTATAACTACTTTTGGGCAATTCATTGTGTTCTCACAAAACTTATTTTCTTGCCCAAATAGGGGCATGTTGTTATCTTATTTATTTGCCCTAACTGGGGTAGCATTATCTTGTTTGTCTGTCCTAACTAGGACAGCTCCATCTTCTCAATGTTTATAACAACCTTTTGGCAAATGATTGTGTTTTCATACCATGTTACCAATATTAGGGTACAATACTTATAACTATCTTTGGGTAATCCATTATACACCATCACACTTGTATTATCAATGATTTTGACTAATTTTCCAATATCATTATGTTTTCACCCCATCATCTTTCCTTTTTTTGGTCTCCTTGTCTCCATTCTTTCTTTTGAGGGATCACTTGTTGACCTACTTGTGCCAATCATTCCCTCGAGGGGGCATCATACAGTTAATTTATCATCATTAAAATTGTAGGCATACAAGATATTTTTATTCTTTGAGACGATGTTACTATGCTTATATCTTGTAATGCCTTCCCAAAAAAGGGAAAATTGTAGACACCTAAATTTGGCCACTGATAACCTCCAGCCAAGCTTTTGACTAATTTCCACTAAAATACATAATTTGGATTAAAAACACTGAAAACTATTAAATGAGTTGAAATTGATATATTCAATTGCTGATTTTGGTTAGTGTATCATTAAATGGGGTAATGCAATTTATGGGCCAACTAAATTTGATCAGATCATTTTGATCAAAATACTAATTTTACACCTGGATGCTCTGGATTACTCTTTCCTATCAAATCTCTTACACGAGACATGTGCCTTTGTTATTTTTTTTGGTAACATCCTAAATGGGATAACAGATCTAATGCATCTAACATTGACTTCTAATTCCAATCTAGTCAAATTTTAAGCCAATAATAAGGCATTATGATCAATTTGAGTAATTTATGCACAAAATGCTTAATCATACTTAAATATAATTAAACCAAATTAGAGCCTAATTAAAAATTTCATGAAAACTTGTTAAATACTTATTTTTGGAAATGAATATTGAATATATGCATTATTAGGTGACCTCATTTCTTGGGAAGACATCCATAGGCCATAAAGGCCACGAATATTAGGATTCATGCCTACCATGCATCATCAATTCCCTCTATGCCTAATAATTTCTCCTTTATCCTAAATATTGATGAGCCTATTTATGGATTTTAATTATATAATTAAATTAATTCTTAGCCACACATCTCAATCTTGAGATGGATGGTTTAGGTTGATTCTACCCATTTGCAAAAAATTGTAAATAGGAGGCCTTGCCACATGAATTTTAATTCTTGAAAATATAAAGTTATAATGCACAATTGATTCCAAAATCTATTGAAATTAGTGTTACCATGCCAAGTTTATTCTAAGATAATCCAAATCTAAAGGTGCCAAGGAGAAGAGGAGAGAGCCAAGCCTTCTTTGATGAAGACTTCATGAGCACAAGCCAAGAAAGCCACTAAAATAAGCATTTAGAGCATCCAAGGAAGATGAAGGAATCTTGTTTGTCTTTACTTTTTTGTTTTTCTTTTCTTTTTTTTATTAATCTCACCCTAGAAACTAGGCCTAGAGATGTATGCTAGTTAGTGTGTTTTTATCAATTTATTTTCATTTCGGGACTAACACAATACTAATCACCTCTCTTGAGTCAAATTATTAGTTCACAGAATGATCTGGTCTTATTTCATTAAAAAAATATGATGTTTTGTCTAAGTTTAAAGAGTTTAAATCTTATATTGAAAATGCATCTGATTTTTCTAGTAAGAGATTAAGAACTGATAATGGTGGAGAATATGTTAGTAAAGAATTTGATTTTTTTTGCATTAGTTGTGGTATTCAAAAGGAACTAACAACTCCATATTCCCCTGAGCAAAATGGTATTGCTAAAAGGAAAAACCCACCATCATAGAAATGGCTAAGACTATGTTGCAAAATATAAAAGTTCCTAAGTTCTTATGGGCTAAAGCCATGAACACTATTGATCATATTCTGAATAGAGTTCCTACCAAAGCCTTTCATCTTTCTACCTATTTATAAATGTGTACTAAGAAGAAACCCAGTGTGGCTCATCTTAGGATCTTTGAAAATCTTGCTTCTATCTTTGTCCCTAAATTTAAGAGGAATAATCTTGACCCCACTTCCTATTATTGCATTTTTGTAGGATATGGAGGTAAGACAAAAGGTTTAAGAGTGTATGATCCCTCTAAACTTCAGATCATTGAGAATAGAAATGTTCTTATTATTGATAAAAAATTTTGAGCCCTATGTGGATCATCCTCAATGTTATTAAATTGATGAACTTTACTCTCATGTTTCTCCTTATGATGAAATAGATGCCCTTGAGGAAGTTGATCTAGTTATGGATAACCTAGAGTCTGAGGAACTCCCTGAGTTTCATGTTCAATCTAAAAGACTTAAATGGATAGAATCTCTAATTCAATATTCTAACATTGATAACCTTAATAAGTTAACTTGAAGTCAACATTCTTATCATTTATTAATGACTATGTATGAATATGAACTTCAATCCTTTGAGAAAGCTACTCAAGATGATAGATGAAATATTGATATGCAAGTTGAATATAATGCCTTAATTAAAAATCAAACTTGGGACCTTGTCCTTCCTCCACCTAAAATACATATTATCAATTATAGGTAGCTGTATAAGATAAAATATAATTCAATTGGTAAAATTAACAAATTTAAAACTAGATTAGTTGCTTATGAGTTTACTCAAAAACCCCAGATTGACTATATTGAAAGCTTTGATCCTGTAGCAAAAATGAGTATTATTAGACTTCTTATTCCTCTTACAGCCCAAAATGGTTGGGTTATCCATCAAATGGATGTCAAGAATGCATTTCTAAATGATGACTTAGAATAAAAAATCTATATGACTCAACCTAAAGGTTTCATTGATCTTAACAGAGAACATTATGTATGCAAGTTAAAAAAATCATTGTATGGATTAAAATAAGATATTCAAGCTTAGTATTCTAAGATTACTTCTTTTTTCAAAGAATTAAGTTTCTCTAATTGCTATTCAAATAATGATCTCTTTGTTAAAATTGAAAATGGTCATTTGATTCTAATTGTATTATATGTTGATGATTTGTTGATTACTAGAAATCTAACTAGTTTAATTCTTAAATAAAAGGATAAACTAAATCAAATATTTGAAATGATTTATTTAGGCATTCTACATCATTTTTTATGAATAGTTATATTTTAAGATAAAATTTAATTATTGTATTACAATCTCAATATACACATAACCTTCTTGTTAAGTTTAACATGCTTGATTACAAATCTTCTTCTAATCCTATTAAAGTTGGTATTAAACTTGATCCTAAACTTGAATTTGAAAAATCTAACTTTAATTTTTTTAGATAGCTTATTAGAAGTTTGATTTATCAAACCATTACTAGGCTAGATATATCATATGCCATTAGTGTTGCTTCTAGATTTATTTAGGATCCATATTTGGATCATTGAAAATTAGCTAAACAAATTCTTTGTTATATCAAAAGAACAATTAATTTTGTTCTATTTTATTCTTCCATTGATAATAATAATTTATGTGGTTATTGTGATGCTAACCATACTGGTGATACTTTAGATCACAAATCTACTTCTAGATATGTGTTTAAGTTTGGTGTAGGTGCTATCATTTTGAGTAGCAAGAAGCAACCTACTATCTCTCTTTATTCTATAGAAGCAGAGTACAAAAGTGTTATGGAAGATACTAAAGAAGCCATGTGGTTATAAATGTTGTTGATATAAATTCATTTCAATGTTTCTAAAAGTACCATCCTTCATTGTGATAACCAAAGTTGTATAGCTCTGGCAAAAAATATAGTACAATACCAAAGAACTAAACATATTGAAGTTTATATGCATTTTATCTAAGAGAAAGTCTTCAATGGTGATATTAATCTATAGTTTTATTCTACATATGAACAAGTGGCAGATATCTTCACAAAACCAATTGGTGCGACCAAATTTTATCAATTTTGTGCAATGTTAGGCCTCTCAAAGTTACCATTGAGGGGGAGTGTGCATGACAATGCCACTTCCTGATGGCCATGAATTTCTTCTCCTTATCTATAGTTCTTCTCATTGTAAATCATTATAAACTTCATGTGGAAGTTATGTGATTTAAGTAAAATTTATGCTAAAGTTTTACTTGTGTACCCCAATACATTTAAAAGCATAATTTATAATGAAGGTCTTTATGTTATAAAAGGCTCCAAATATGCTTAGTGATTATTCATGAGAAATAGTGAGATATAATCTCACAATAATGCTAGCCTAAACTTACTTTTGAGTAGTTTAAGGATTATAATTATTTTTGTTTCAAAATGTTACTTTTGGCATGATGAAGGTTTTTAAATCCTTCAAATTTTTTACATAGTATAATTCTTTTCTAAGGTTACTATGACATTTATCCCCACTTAGCATTAAGTCTGAGTGTTAGAGAATTTAATCCTAAGTGGGATTATTAACCCTTAGCCTTGGTAAAGTTATTAAATAATAATATATCATTTATTAACACGAGGTGAAAACCTCATGAAAATAAATAATAAAATTATAATTATTTAATGAGTTACCAAAATTTAATTAAATTACTTTATTGGGATGGATAGACTCATTATTTTTACAATGGTCACCTCCCTTAGAATTTCACTATAAAATAGGGTTTTACCCCTATTGTGAATACACATCTAAATATGAATTATTTTTATCATATTCAACCTATGAGTTTTGTGAAGGCCATTTTGTGAAGAAGTGAGAAGGTGCAAGAATTTGTATTGGGGTTATTGTTTCTCAATTATTGAATATCACTCATGGGTTTTTTACCTCTTAGAGGTTTTCTCACTTTAAAATCTTTGTGTCATTTATCTCATATGATTTGCCTATTCATTTAAACTTCCAAATCTCATCCTGTGTGTGAATATATATGTATGTATGTATGAAATATTTCACAAAATATTAACTGTTAGGCTCATTAACAAACATATCACCAAATTCACACTTATTTGGAGGGAGAATAGTCTTACCTAGATTCTTAAACTCTTGACACATGGAATTAAACCTTTTCCATATGTCATCTTCTTCCTCATGAATTTATTCTTCAAGGGTTATTTCATTTAAAATAGGAAAAATTACATGGTTATTCACACCATGGTGATCTATCATGTTCTTCTAAATACTAGGTTAGGTGTGTGAGAAGTAGTGATCAATGCTTACCTCAGATTGATCAAATGTTATTTCATGGATGATATAGGTATTGGTTAAATTCCATCCCCAATTTTTCACTTTTCAAATTTGGCCAAGTCCAGTACTTAATTTTCCTTCAAAAGAAATGTTCTTTGAAAAAACCTGTAACAAATGTACAAGTCTTTTCTTTTTGAAAGGTTCATTTTGGTATTTATTTAATCCTTTAAGGAATTCTTTCAAGTTTTTTTTAATATTTGTTAAATTATTTTAAACTTTTTGTTTGAGGATTTTACTTAAGAGTATTTATTTAGGTTTTCTTTTGGCCAAGTGCTGAATTCTTTTAGATAAATTATTTGCACAATTTTTTTGAAGGTACTTTACAATTTCTTTGAAAGATATCTTCAACCCAAAAGGGACCCTTGTAATTTTTCCAAAAGGGACTTTCATTTTTCCAAAGGGTACTTTCATTTTTTTGAAGGGCACTTTCATTTTTCCAAAGGGTATCTTTTGTTGAGAAAAGGTCCACTTCAATTTTTCCGAAGGATCATTTGTAACTTTCCCAAAGGGCATTTTCTTTGGAAAGTGGTCAATTTCATTTTTCCAATGGGGAAATTGCATTTTCAAATGATCATTTAATTTCTCCCAAAAGGCATTTCCAAAAGCCAGAAGGACCATTTCCCAAAGTTGAAGGACCATTACAACTTCTTTGAAGGGCACTTCAACTTCTTCAAAGGGACCAATCAAAAAGCCACAAGAAAATATGAGGAGAAGTGACTAAAGAAGAAACCCTAAAATCATTCCTTTGGAATTTTTGTTTGAAGGAAATGAAGATAATGGACTCTAAAAGAATTCCTTCAGACTTTTTATTCAAAGGAAAAGACTTGACAAAAGGTCCAAGGAAGTAAACATAAACAAATATCCATAGATAATTTATTCAAAGAAAAGGTCTAAAAATAAAAGTCTAAAGAAAATACCCAAAGGAGTGATGGCCCGTAAGAAGTCAATTTTAAACAATGGAGAATAACCATTGCTATTCAAAAGACTTGGCAAGAATGTGAGAGTAGAAAAAGTAAGTAAAATGGATAGGATGATGGTTCAAGTGGTTGCTTTCATTAAATAAATAAATACAAGTGTCTAGAGGATAACTAATAGTTAGAAAGAGCATTTTATAACTTCTATCATGAGTTTTAGCAGGGTGATGTGTCAACTTTATTATTTTTAATTTTGAACTCTCATAGATGGTCTTCGATAGAAGCAGTTTCTTATGCCACTCATAAAGGTTTGATGATAGTTGCCACCATTCTCGTGACTTGATTTGGACAAGTAATACTCTTGACATGGCATATATCACTCATCCATCTCTCTCATAGATTTATAACTTACTTTCATATCAATGACACATGTCCTTGTGCTTCTTCAGCTTCTCTTCTCTCCCTCTTCTCCAAAGTTCTATAAATTGAGCCATTTTGCCCATTGTAGATGACCACATTTTTTGGTATGGAAAATCCTTGCTAAAATGACATTTCACTTTTATTTTAAACATTGAATACAAGACCAATTCTGAGTTATAAACTTCTGTTTAAGTATGTGAGTGATGCATAATGGAGGTAAATGATAACATCATACTTAATCCCTTTATCCTTCATGTTTGAACAAAGGTTTTCATGTTAATAGGTCATGTGAAGTGTGTTAAATACATTGAACTCTCTTTTAAGTATGCAATTGTATCTATGATGTGTAGTATGCCCCTTAGGTTGATCATTTTGTTGTCTCAAGCATGTTAACTTCATATTAAAACACTACATTAATATCTTTTAATGCATGGAATTAGTATTGTAAAACATTGTTATTTAGTAAAAGTGTGAGATTTGGTGGAATAAATTCTTGGTGGATCACCTCTTTAGCATAGTTTCTTTGTTTTGTTTTATGCAAACTCTTGACTCTTTTCATAAACAAGCATTAGATTAGATGATAGACACTTAGAGAAGAATTCAGGGAGCTATCCCTTTTCAATCCTAGAGACTCATCTCTCTTAAAAGTTTTCAAAAACTTGAGGGATGATTCAATGTTGCATCAAATTAAAAGAGTTTCATAGAACTTCCTAGCGTGCACAAATTGATGACAATAATAGGTGCCAAGGTCATTTTGCTCAAAATAAGTTTATAAATCATGTTAATAAACATTTATACCATACTAATCTAGAAAAAAATTAGAAATACCCTAAATCTTGAAAGAATAACCATCATCCAAAATAGACTCTTCTTTATCATTGAAGACAAAATTAAGACTGGAACTTACTTTTACATATGGCTCAATATGGAATCTAGCAAGTGGTTGAGTTCTTATGGTCACCTTTGTTTCATATCTTGTCTTGAAGGCTAAGAAGGACTACTCAATTGAGAGGTAACATCGTATTTAATTTATGAAATATTTTTAGATATAGATAATAAAGTGGGTAGGCAAGTCAACAAGCACAATGTCTTAGAGGATGGGGAAACTAGGATAATCATGTAATAAAACCTTCAACCCTTTGATCAATCCTATTAAATTGGAAAATGTACCATCTCATTAAATCAATCCTTTACTATGTGGTTTATACTTTAGACCTAATTTATTAGCTACAACCTTGGGCATCACTGACATGTTATCTCTACTATCAACTATGTAGTTATGGACTAGTTTGTCCCCCAATATGAGAGTGAGGTAGAAAGGTGGAGGGTTCTCAAATTTAGTAGATGGTTCCATAATATTATTAGGAGTATTGGTAAGAGAAACTTCACCATGATGATGACTTGATGATGGAGGACTAGTATGGATAGTGGAATACTATTTTTGTAAGATTTTTTTTTGGCTAGGCATATTAAGGACATCCTAAAGAGAAATTGATGCCTTAGCATTCTTTAATGAGTCCACTATGTATAGAGTAAAATTATATACTTTTTATTGAGTCATTAAAGGAAATTATGTGATTAGATATTAAGGTATTTAAGTGATTTGAGTAGACCTTCCAACTTTATGATTTGAGGAAGGTGTAGGAGTAGTACAGATTGCCATGCTTGCAGTCATGCCTTGATGCCTTATAAGAAGACTAATTAAGCTTGTAAGCACACCATTAGCATCTATTAGAGCCTTTTTTAGCTCTCATGTTGTCTATAATAGAATTACCTTGATTGAGAACATAGGTGTGTTTAACTAGAAAGTTGGTGAAACTCACTCCTCGAGGCTGCCACCATTCACTTACTTGCATTAGTACTTTATCTTCTACTGATAGTAGAGGGGTGACTCATCCTTAAGAAACTAGAGCTTATTCTCCACCTTCATTTACACCCATGAATTAACATTTTTTATGTATACACATAATAATTTCAAACTTTTATTGATTACTTACACTTTGTATCTTGCAAGAACCCATTGAGTCTCAATCTTTCTAAGTTCATGCCTTAAGGTGCACATCAAGAAAGGGGTAGGTAGAATATTGGTGCTTCATATAATTTTTGTCCTTTTTTCATTTGTTATCTACACACTTTTATCTTAAAACCATTAACCCTAAAATTTTTATTCTTTATTGTACACATTTTAGGCATTTGATACATTTTATCCTCTTTTTCCTTACCTAAATCCCTTTTTGTCAATTAGTTGTGCTAGGTTGACTAGGTCAACCTTGTACAATTATAAGATATTTTTAGTTTGGAATTAGGTTAGCCTCTAATTGACCTAACTTGAGACCTAGTGAATAATTATCTAAAATTGTATTAGGTCAACTGGGTCGACCCTATTGATTAGGATTTTTAGAAGGGTCATGGGTCAAATCTACCTATAAGTTAATTTCCATCATTTATTAAGTAGAATAAAAAGAAGTAAGAGTGAATGAACATCTTCTTATTAACCTTTCTACTTGAGAAGTAAAACTTAGGGTTGCATACTTTCCTTAGAGATATGGATCTTATCTTGTGGAGAAGTATTTTAGATGCATTGATAGTTGGTGTAGCCTAGAGCTGATTTGTATTAATCATCCTTACATAGCATAAAAATTTCTTTCAAAAAACCTTGGACAAGGGAGAGATTGAGGCTCGATGGGTTCATCTTTAAAGGTAATTATTCCTAAATTTATTTCTCCTTTGTAAGAGTAGATAAATATGCATTTGTGCTTCTCTTCCATGAATTAGGATTCCATATACATTAACATGAGTATATGTCTTCTATGAATGTTTAGTTTTACCATTTTTAACTCCCATATTGTGCCACAAGCTTTGGTGAGCACTAGATTACCATATTTACTTTACTTATTACTAGTATAGGTGAAATATCAAAACTTAAGACACCCTTAGGGTTATTTCATGATTATGTTAGAATGGAGGCTTTGAAACCCTCCTTAGCATGGTGTATTGTGGTAAGAGATACCCTGATTGAGTCTAGTGGATACCCATATTGGTCATGATCCCACTTAAGAAATGTGTTCCCAATTAGAAGTGTATGGTATAATCTATCTTTTTTGAGTTAAGATTGATATATAGGTATGATGCATTTATGATTTCATACATTCTAGTGAACTTGACATGAATATAACCCTTGTAGGATTTATTTCACTTATTTCTTTATTTTATCATTTTTATTATCATATATTCACAATACTAGGTCAACTATATCGACACAATTCTAACTTTTGTGTGTAAGTTTATCACATAGTTGGTCAACCCAATCGACCCTATTAGTAGGATTTGAAAGAATTTATCAAGGTTATTTGATAGTAATATCACTTATTTGCATCTTTAAATGCACCAAGGTTCCATTCTATCCTTTGTCTTTTTCCTTATAGTCTTTCTTTTCATAGTTTACATTCTTTAAAATTGCCTTTGTATAGTGAACTAGATCAACCCTATCGACCTAGTTCTATATTTTATGATAGTTTGGAAAGATAGGTTGACTATGTTGATGTAGTTCACTTTTAGAATTTTTTATTCCATAGTACAAGGGAGACCTTATCAACCTTGTTATTTATTTTATGTGTTTCACTAAATTTCAAATCTATTTGATGTTTAAGGAGAAATAGAGATGAAGGGTAAGGATTAGAGATTAGAGAGAACCTAGATTGGTTTCATGCCATATCTAGATGATGTTGAGCACTCCTCTTTGGCTAGGAAGGAATACCTATGAATAAGAAATTAATACCACCAAAAATATTTATTAGAAGATATATGAGTGGGCTACCAAGCTACGTGCTTGTTCCTAAAACTGTCAAACTTCCTTAGGGATGACAGTCCACTTTTTGAAACAAAATTGGTAATGAGTAAAAAAATGAAAGATAGAGTAAGAGAGAGATATTCATACCACTCTTGTAGTTTGAGTGCAACAAAGAGTGACATAGTGTAGGTAATGTGAGTTATTGATATTTTTGGAGGTTGTTTGGGCAAGTTTAGGGAGGTTAGTGGAAATACATAGTCACTGATGTTGATTAGGCTGTCGATGTTAGTAAGGAGATATGGCTATTTGTAGCTATATGATTGACATCGATTAAATGACCAATGTTGGTAGGGGTATTAGGTTCTTAGGGGGGTTGTAGTAGATTTTTCTAAGCTGGGAGGTGGATATTGGTCAGGTTTATGAGGTTGGGAAGAGTCGTAAGGGAGTATGTAAGACTAAGGAGGGTATAGATAGAAGGTTGGTATGTTTGGAATAGAGGAAAATAGGTGAAGGAGTTTTAAAATTCCTCCATAGGGAGAGTCAGGATGTTTTTAAAATGATAAATAGTATAATGTAAATTAACTATAAAATGACTATTTAAGGGAATTACCAAAACACAGAGATATACTTAGTTGATAAAATGGATGAACCATGGGTGTTGTATAGACGGTTCTGATGAGGCATGTTGAATCAATAGGTGAATAGAAACACAAGTGTGTGTTTCCAATTCAAAACAATCCAAGCTCTATGTATTATATTAATTCCTAATCTGGACTGATTTATGTAGAGTAACGGTAAGCCTAGATGTAAAAAGTTGAATGCTAAATCTTATATGCAAATAACTATTTTTTTAAATTTTTGTTGACCTGAATACTAGATTGGAATTTGTATTAAGTAATTGATGTCGATGATCTTATTGATGTTAGTTTTGGGTTGACCAATGTCGATAACATGAGAATTAGTAAAAGGGTTATTTTTAGCCTAGTTTCTATTCTTTTTCCTACCAAGTGTGGTGTCCATTAGGAAATAGTAGAAATGTTTAGTTAATAAGGATGTAGTTAGTTAGGAATTTATGTTTGGGGTGAGAACAAGTCATGGGTAGTTAGGATTAGGGGATTAAGTCTCGAGGTAACTTAGAGGGTAAGAATTAGTTTTAAGACAAGGTGTCCAAGTAAGGTGGCATTAGTATTTTTTAATTAACTTAATTAAATATTTTAAATTAATTAAATGTGTGAGGAGTGAAAAGATGGGTTAGAAAGGCTAATTATTAAAAGGGGCTCAAGGGGGGTTCAACACAGGGAGTTATGCACGTGTGTAATGTAATTTTGGTGTCTACACTATGCATATATTATCGACTAAATTGACAATGTACTATTTTTCAAAGTTGAAATTAACCCTGGTATCCTAGTAATTAGATCACACTTTCATTTTTCTTATTATTTACATGCTTATAATAGTTCACATAGTCTAATTAGGTGGTTTTCAATATACCATTTAGTTTCACTATTTTTTATTTTATGCACACATGACCAAATCACAAAATCTTAAACAAGCATTTTAATAATTGTTTACCCAAAGCTAACCTACTTAGATTTCATCATCAAAGTGGAAGTCAACTTGGTTTTCTATCCAATTATAAATACATGGTTAATGGTATATTTTGGCTAAGCACTTGATACCCTTATCACTATGGTGTGTGAAGTGAGGGGGTAGGCCCCAATACCAATCCTATACCATTACTAATATAGATCCCTTTCAGTTCAAACATCCTAAAACTATCCTTAGATTAATTTTGAGTTTCTTGATTACAACCAACTTCTGATCACATTTAAAACTATACTCTAATAATATAACAACTTCAAGTTGAATACTTAGTTAGCTTTTACTTTCCAATTTGATTGTTTGCTCTTTGCTCAAATTGTGTGTTGTATTGCAAAAACTTGCATCAACTAGTATTGGTGTAAGGTTTTATGATGTATACCTCAATTTGATCAACTTTAATCTAATTAATTATGTATTTCATTTCATTTTTATCTTTTTAAAATACCTGTAACTTTTTTCTTATATCAGTGCATAGTCATTACAATTGACACAGTCTACTATGAGCTATTTGTTTTTCCTTAACTATTGTACTAGGTCAACCTAGTCAATCCTATACACTCTTTCAACCACTATATCCTATAGTAGGTCAACCTAGTTGACTCTATATAGGTTTGAATACCTATTTCCTATGCTAAGACAACCTAATTAAATCTAGAATCTTATCAGTCTCTTCCTATCACTTTGTTTCTTTTTGCACCTCTTTTTTGTGTAGTTACCTGTTCTTATCTCAAATTATGATATCTTTTCAGCCTTTCCTTAGCCAAGAAAATTGCATAATCAAGGATTTAGATAATAAACTCATTTATTTTATTACTTCAAATGAAACTATTCACTTTATTCCTTCATCTCTCTAAATATAAAACCAATCACTACACCATGTAATGTAGTTGAGGTCATTCATCCTAATCTTACTACCAATACCAATGTTGGGAATTCTCAACCTACAAATAATCCTCCTCCCACCAAATAAATAATCTCCCTCATATCAACACCAATACCCCTCCTAAAAACACTAATACACCTATTGACACAAATCATCTTATTGTACAAGTATTTCAAGAAATGAAAATTATGCAAACAACCAATCAATCTCAATTGATGAACATATATCAACATTTATTAAACATGACTATTCAACCACCTCAAGTCATCATGTCTCAACCAAATCAATTTTTTTTCCCTCCTCCTCTTAGAGATGCTAATGGGAATATAATCCCTCAACCTCTAGTGAATAACAAAATGCTTCAACATCTTCAAAATGAACCTTTATCTCCATTCATTACATCCATAGACATTGGAAACATTTCTCCAACTATCACTTATAATGTGACTAAGGACCCTACTATATTTCTTATGTCTTTTGATAATATCTTTAAGGAATGGGTTTAAAATAACACCTTTTATATTACCAATATCTTAGATAAAACCTTTATTGGTTATGAAATTTAATGTTACAACCAAATTCTTAGACATTCCATCTCATAACTAGAGGATTTAATCAATTCTCTAGTGAAGGAATTCCTATATGATGACTTTCATCATAAATACCAAGCAATTTCCTAATGAATATGCTCATAATTTCATCAAATGATATAATTATCTCAATCATAAAGTGGACCATAACATGAATTATGATAGTCTTTTAAAATTATCTTTCATCACTCTTAAACCTCCACTTTAATATAAAGTTTGAATCTTTTCACCTAAAACTTTAGATGAAGCCTTAGACCAAGAAAAAAGGCAAGACTTTCTTATGACTCAATTTGAAACACCTCAAATAAATATTAAAGAACCTTTTCAATCATTTTCTCATAACATTGATTAATCTAATTCAACCAATTTTAACCCAACCCACCCACCCTTGAGTCTAGAACAACTTAAGTAGAAATTGCCACCTTCTAAACCCATGGACTTTGATGCTTCCAAACCTCCTACAAAATGGTAAATACTGATAAATATTGTTGGTGGCATGATACTATAGGTCTTTCTCATGAGTCTTATCATGATCTTCACTAATTTCTTCTTTCTTCCTTACTTGGTCTACATTTCAATCTTTATACTCTAACAAAACAATGTTATCAAGACTATCTTTAAGGTTCTCAAACTCGATCTCAAGAAACATAATCACATCAAAATCAAATACCTAATTATCAATAAAAATTATCCCATACCTCTACCTCATCTACTAATTTTGTTCAAAACATATTTGATCCTTTTTCCTACACCAATAAATAAAGGATAGCTCACATGAACAACTTTAAACATATCATTGAATCCATTGAACCTCAACCTCTTAGGTCACATGAACCAAAATAGTACCTAGTTAAAATGCCTACTCCAAAGCATATGATAAATGGTCCTCCTTTGCCTCCTTTTCCTCCTCATACCTCTCTTACACATCATATTCCACATTCAACATCCCTAAAATCTAAAAAACCAACACATTTACCTATCTCAAATACACCTACCAACCCAATGCAAATCATTTTCATGGTTCAAGGTTACCTTACTCCACCTCACATATTGGGGAACCTTGCGATGTTCATCCCTACATCGACTTACCCATTGGGGCATCTTAAGATTCCCACTCTTATTCTAAAATTCATAATAACAAACATATTTAACTTCAATAAACCTTCTGAGACTTATAGACTTGTATTTCACATGCTCATCTTTGATACAAATGTTAGCATAAATTTTAATTGTCTCATGTTTCTTTTTTTTGTGCATTTTACTTCTTTTTGTCACACTTTACTATCATCATTATTTTCCTTTGGGTTATTTGGTTTTCTTACACATCACATTTGGCATTTATTTTCATTTTTTTCCTTATATATATATTTTTTATTTTTGTAATTTTATGTCATTCTTTGCCTTAGTAGCTTTATTATTATTATTTTCCCCTTATTTAGCATTCACCTCATTGGTGTTCACCTTGTGAGTTATAGTGTAAGACCATGGATAGGACCATGACTTCCTCATAAATTAACATATTAAAACATTTTTAAAACCACTTTTTAGGATGAATACTAATTTAAATTGGTGTTTTTTCTAGATCCATTATAAGTTAGTATGGATTCTCTAGTCACATGACTATCACAAGCATATCACCATCCCTTTTATAACACTATTTTACCTCCTTATGATAAGCTATAAGTGTATTCATCATTTTATCACTTATTACATAGATATTCTCTCATGATACTCATATTTCCATTATTTCCTTTCATTTAAGGCTTGCATCCATAAATTTTGAGATTTCACACTTACTTGTGGGCAAGTTTAGTAGTCTTTATAAACCTTGGTCTTTAGGCCCTTTTCTCTAGTGACCAAGTGTAAGATCTTTTGTGTTTTTCATATTTAAAACCCATGTTTGGTTATTTGAATCCATATAGATGAGGAATAATAGAAAAAATACACCAAGAAATTTAAAATCCAAATCATTTAACAAAAATAAATGATACAAAAGGCAACATTAAAAATTATCAAAAGCCAAATCACACTAAAAGCAGTTATTCTAAGCACATATCCTTATTCTAGTCAAAGCTCAAACTCCATAGTTAGAATCATGATAAAGATGATGTCCATTGGGGTGTGGTATGATAGTATATTAGAAAAAGAGAATAAAAAAATCTTTTAGTGCTACCTAATTTCTCAAGCAATTACCCAATCTTCACACTAGACTGACAACTCGAGTGTGGAACACATTATGGGAAGGTAGGTCCATTTTACTTTTCATGAATATAGCCTTCATGGGATGATCTATATGTTTCACTTATGCCCAAAATTTATGTTCAATAGTCAAAATGTCCTAAGTCCTTGGTGTTGATAGTTTTTAGTCTTTCTCACTTGCCTAGTGTGTCTCATTCTTGCTAAGGATGTTCACATCACCCATGTGGCACCTCACATTACTTATTTACCTCATATTTTCCTTATATTCCCCTTGTTTGATATTGATTTTATCTAATCACATCCTTTATCACATCTACCTTATTACACCTCTTGGTTCATAGTTTTGAGTTGAATTATAAGACCTTAGATAGGACCAAGCCTTCCTCAAAAATACCCATTGAACCATTTGTTTACCACACCATCTTATTTTCATACTAGTCATGTCATTAGGTGGTTGAATTTTATTATATTGTATCTTA
Organism: Torreya grandis; assembly: GCA_037957365.1. Classification (NCBI taxonomy): domain Eukaryota; kingdom Viridiplantae; phylum Streptophyta; class Pinopsida; order Cupressales; family Taxaceae; genus Torreya; species Torreya grandis. The sequence goes on along the minus strand of JARHVA010000205.1, from coordinate 4,454,186 downwards.
GAACAAATACTAAGTTTGATTTTTCATCCTTTATAGCCTTTTGATTTTCATTTCTCCATCATGTTCTTGTTTTATTTTTGTGGACTTTACTTATCTTACATATGACATTTTATTACATATTTCTCTTTATGTATGACTTCTTCATATTTGTCTTACATCTTGATTTATATTTCATTTTCAATCATCCATGTTTTTTATTTATGTTTGATATGACATGCTTATCTTAGATGGAGTTACTTGTCACTTGATTACATATATTTGTTAAAGTTTTATTGCATTGACATTCCTTTTTGCCACTCATGTTTTACATAATTACCAAAAAGATTTAGTATGTTATATATTAATTTTTTCCATTATTTTTTTTCATGCTTTGAATATGATCTAATGTGTTCTACAATCATTTATCATTCATTTTACATCATTTGTCATTCTTTTGCCATCATTTTATCGTTCATTTGCCTTCAATATTTTAGCCTTGCCTTAACAACCCTAATTTTCCAAATTTTCCTAATACTCCCATGTCTCTAATAACTCATTATTTTCCACTACCATATGCCTATCTTATAAAAGTTTAAAATTTTGGCTATTTTTTACACTAACTTCTATAGGTTCACCTAGTGTTCTTCACATTGGATGCCTTCACTTTTCTTATAGTCTACTTATTTATCTACAACACTAATGTGAGTAAAGGTATGTATTTTATAATTATGTCCTTTAATTTATCTTAGGTACTTATTATTTCACTTTAATTACATCAACATTATGTGTTATCATGCTTTATTCCCTGAAGCACCATACTATATTATACTCACATGACACATGATGGGCTTCGAGTGGGGCATATGTATACACATAATATTTTAAAACTTTTGTAAATTACTTACACTTTGTATCTTATAGGAACCCATTGAGTCTCAATATCTCTAAGTGCACACCTTAAGGGGTGTACCATAAAAAGGGTGAGCAACCATTAGTGCTTTATAGGATTGTTATCCATTTTGTCACTTATTATCTACACACTTGTCTCCTAAAACCATTAACCCTAAGCTTGTTCTTATCTTTTCTACCCATTCTAGTAATTTGGTACATTTTATCCTCATTTTCCTCACCTAAATAATTTTTTTTAGTTAGATGTGCTAGGTAAACTGGGTTGGCCTTGTACAATTTTTGGTTTTTTCTTTCAAATTAGGGTAGCTTTTGGCTGACTTAGCTCAAGACCTAGTGAATAATTATCTAAAATTATGCTAGGTTGACTAGATCAACCCCATTGGTCAATATTTTTGGAAGGTTAAAAGGTCAAATACACATATAAATACAATTTAATCTCCATCATTTATTAAAGATAATCAAAATAAGTAAGAGTGAACAAACATTTGATTATTGACCATTTTACTTGAGAAGTAAAGCTTAGGGTTACATATTTTCTTTGGAGATATGGATCTTGTCTTGTGGAGAAGTATTTTGGATGCATTGATAGGTTTAGTATCCTAGATATTATTTGTATTTTTCATCCTTACATACCATAACAACCTCTTACTAAGCACCTTGGAGAAGAGAGTGATTGAGGCTTGACAGGTTCATCTTCAAAGGTAAGTATTCATGCTTTATTTCTCCTTTGTAAGAGTAGATAGATATGAATTTGTGCTTCTCTTCCATGCATTAGGATTATATATATATTGACATGAGTATATTTCTTCTATGCATTTTAGTTTTATTATTTCTAACCCCCATTTTATGACACAAACTTTGGTGAGCACTATATTATATTTAATTTACTTGTTATTAGTATAGGTGAAATATAAAAACTTAATAACCATTAGGGTTATTATTGTCATCAAATTATGCATCCTAGGATTCTTTGTTCAGATCCTACAATTAAATACAGCATGTATTCATCTCTCAAGTCTGTGGGAACTTGTAAAAGAGATGAATCTCTAGTATTATGAGGGCTAGCTCCCTAGATCTTCTTTGAAATTATTGTAAACTACTATAATGTTTACTTATAGGGAAAGTGTTAGAAATTTTCATAAAAGGGAAATTATACTAAGAAGGTTATCCACCAAGATAAATCCCATAGATTATCACACTCTTACTAAACAAAAAAGCTTTCTAAGACCAATTCTATGCATTGAAGGATCTTAACATAGTGTTTCAATTTGAAGGTAGCATACTTGGGACAATCAATAAGATAAAAAACCTAAGGGTATATTTCACACCATAGAGATAATTACATACTTGAAAGAGAGACTATTACATTTATCACACTTCACATGACCTGTTAAAATTAGAACACTTGCTTAAACATGAAGGATAAAGGGAGTAAGGATGATACTATCACTTAGCTCCACTCTACATCACTCACACACTTAGAAAAAATGTTCAAAACTTATAATTAGACTTGTATTCAATGTTTGAAGGCAAAGTGTAATGTCATATTAGTAGGTATTTTCCATACCAACTCTGTATATCTTTACAAACGCCCAAATGGATTTCATTTATAGAACTTGGAAGAAGAGAGAGAGGAGAGAAGTTGAAGAGGCACAAGGAAAAGTGTCCAAAGATGAAAATTAGTTAAAATTCATGTGGATAAATATAGAAAAGGAGTTATGAAATTGATTTACACATAATTGTATTCCCAAATAAGCCTCTTCTTGAAATGTGGCATAAAATATTCTTAATCATTATTTATTATGAAATTTCCTTCATGATGGACTTCCTTTTGAGAATTTGAAAGAAAGTTAGGACAAGTGTCTTATGTGTGATGAGGAGAGGGTGTTAAAAAGAATATTTCACATGAATTGGGATTTTTATTGATCATGACATTCTCTTAAAAAACTCAATCATCACCTATCATCAAGATCACTCTCCCATAGGCACTCCTGACACTTAGCACAAGAATATTTGCATCCTTCCTAACTGATCCATACCAATGGTCTCGTGACACATGTTTGGACACCTCATATGCTTGGCTTCATCAGAAACATCTTAACAATCCTCCAAACTTAAGTTTCCATTTTTTTCACTATGTAATTTTAGAGACTAATCAAGGTGAAAGGCCCAATATTGGTACTTATAAACATTTAAAAGATCTAAAAATGGTAGAGCAAGTTGGTTCAAGTCCCAATCTACCCATTTAGGTGATTGGATCTCATGATCATCTGCAAGACCTTAAAAACATAATAAAATTTCAAGAAAACTTTTTTATTACATCACTTGTATAGATTCCATACAATATTATTCAATTTATTTGATCATTATATATTTTAAAACAACCTCTCTTTAAAACTCATGGTTAAATTCATCTGTTTACATGCATTTTTGGCTTGATTTCCACCATCAGGTCCTAAAGCAAAGTTTTTAAGGGTTTTGGAGTCACTAGCCCTCTTAGCATTTGTTCATGAAGGATAAAATTTATAAATATAATAAAATAACACTTTTGGATCCTCAATGACCTCCTTAAAATTCCTTGAATGGCTCAAGGTCCCATGCAAATCTTGCTGGAAGTTTCAAGCACTTAAAGTTGACATTCGAGCTCTCTCTTTTACTTTCTTGTAACGTTTGAGTGCTTCCTAATCCAAAAATGGCTTCTTGGAGACTTTATCTGAAAATAATTTTTAAAAAAATCTCTATAAATACCCTAAAAATCCTCTTAATCATTATAATAAATACCTTGAAGATAGAAATGAAATAGGCCCCTGCTTTGGAACCGTGCCTAGACCTTGCCAATAGGTATGTATGAACCTTGGACTCAAAAAATAAATCTCAAATGGATTTTAATAACTAAAAATGGTTCTACAAATTTATTTTCACCTTAATTAAAGTGATAAAATTCAATGACATGTCTCTCTAAGGCCCTAATTTAAAATGACCTTTCATTTGAGATTAGGCCTATTCTCTTCCTTACCCTGATGGTTACAAACCTCCTTGTGTGGAATATCGTACCTAATATCAGACCCTCCAAGTTATTTTTTCAAGTTAAAATGGGTGTAATATAGATATAAAAATCTTCACTTGATATCTATTTTCCTTTTTTCAGCTACATACCACTTTTTCCCCAAATTGGCAGTGTCATACATGAAAAAACTACCTCTTTGAGATAAAATAGAGAGTATTAGCACCATTAATTAAGTATTTTTGAAGAAATGGAAGTATTTATTAGGTAATTATCACATACTTTAACATATTTTATGTCTTAACTCTTTTATTTTCCCTTCCAACTCTCAAGAAAACTTAGGTAGACTTTTTAGGGAATGACTGTCTACATGGTTATGGAGTTAAGACTGTGTTTATACCTTTAGGTCCCTCATTAGTTATTTATTTGTAAAATTGAAGGTATATTTAATGTTTAAAACTAACTTTTTAGGTTTTTTTATATCAATTATGACTCTTTACAACCTTTAATTACCATGAATACTCTAAAAGACTCCTCAAATTACACTTACCAATACACTATCTTGGCTAAGATAGTCATGTTTTAAGGCCTTAATGTTGTTTCATGGGCTTGAAAAAAGTTATTAGTAATGAAAAAATTATATTGGTATCAATTTTAGAGCCTAAAACACTTTAGGTCACATCTATTCCTCTTCGATCATTAAAGAAGTACCATGACTCATGCCAGTACCTCTGTTTACATCAATTCTTCCATCAAGCCTGTAGGTGATGGTCTAAGCCTTATTTGGTTCTTTTGAACTCTATAACATATTATTTTGAAACCTTAAGAGACATTTATCACTTGAATATATCCTCTTATATCATTACAAATGTTGAATACTCTTACAACATCAAAATGTTCAAGGTCTACCCCTATTTAGCTGTAGGTTCACTTTTTCTTTCATGAGTAGGTATTTTGGAGATGCTTGGATTATAATTAATGGTGTTTGATTCTAATTTGAAAGTTTTTGAATAAAAAATACCCATTTATTCTCCTATTTTACCTTTAAACTTCAAGATAAGGTCAAAACCTTAAACTTTCAACTCACTGCCTGACTGAGTTTCATTTCCAGGCCTGTGTACGAACAGGGGAAAAGCTTAAAAGATCATCTAATCCATAAATCACCATAACTCATATAATTTTTCTTATGAATGTCTCTAGGACCACTTATAAGTATTTCCAATCATTTTTCACTGTCTAAGGTCTTCAATGTGGAGAGCAAGGTGGACCTCCTCTCAAAATCATGTAGATTTCACTAGCTCATTTCAGTGTGTTAGAGGGTCTGTTTAGACCTCTAAAAGATGATCTTAAAATTGTCTCTTCTCATCCAAAATTTTCACAATCCATATATAAATGAAGGGATATAAATTGAATATAATTAGGTATTTTGGCTTAATTTTCATGTAAAGTATGAGGTATTTCAAAAAACCCCTGGGCCCCTATTTAGTCTTTTAAAGGACTAAGTTCTCAAAACTCAATCACTTGGTAATTGAGAGAATTTAAAACTTCCTATTTATATATCATCACATTAAATGGTTTATAATTATATCCTCTATCCACTTGGTACTTGTAACTCCTTTGGAACCCTCTTGGCTATGGTTAGTACAATGTGATCAGGTTACTGTAGGTGTGAGTGGACTGAGTATGCTAGTAAGGGTAATGAAATTAAGCAAGAAAGATAAGAAATACATTTTAAAAACATTTTAAGATGAAAATATTAGTCTTTAAAAAGGATAATATCCATTAATGACATATTGAGATCAATTTCACAACACTTTAAATGGAGCCTATAGATGAGAGTATCTCTATGAGGGCTGATAATCATGGAAGGACAACACATTCGAGCCTTTTTTTTACCATTTTATGAGTTGAAAAATTGTTCTAACACCTTAAAATGAATATTAAAGGATCCAAAATTTGGAAATAACATCTTCTACCCTTGTTCAATGTGATAAAACTTTTCAATGTCACTTGAGATAGCTGAGAGTACTAAAAAGAGTAGTTGGGAGCATATATAAGCCTAGAAAAGTCTTTCCCAAGTACTTGAGATATCCAAAAAAATAAGAATGGAAAAATATTTAAAATAATGTATAGACACCTAAAACACACAAATCCATCAATCCAAAACAAGAAACTCTTAGACAAGCTCAAATAGTGACCCCTTCATGGTTGAACATGTATAAGAGGCTATCTAGAATCAAACTGATTGTTCATAAATGAGTATTTATAACATATAAATTTATTGTTAATAAAATTAATTTCACTTAGAGCACTATCCACCCCCATAAAAAATCCTACCAATTCCACTTGTATGGCCCATGCCAAGTGCATGAAGTTGCTCCTTCTTTACTTGCCAAGTAAAAATGAAGGAAAACAAGTTACAAATGAAACTTTTTGAATTATTATTGAAAAATAGGTGTTTAAATGGATGATGGGAGGTGAATATCTACTCTTCCCATCTTTTTAGTTGATGATGGACTTAAGAAGTTGGTATAAGTGCCCATAAGCTCCTATTTTTGAGGGAAAACTACCATCCACTGATCATAAATGATTCTTGTTTGAAAAATAATAGTTATTGACATGATATTGACAATATACATGTTTAAACTCACCTTTATGTCAAATTTTATTTCATGAAAATCCATACAAGTCATTAAATGGGCTAAAATTTGACCAAAAGGCTCCTTTTTCAACATGAGATATAAACTATAACCATTTTATGAATTGTAAACATATTAAAAAATATTAATGAACACATTAAGACATTTTAAACACAATTTTAACATTTTAATACCTTTGACCAAGGTTGACCAACCTTTGACTTTAGTTGACTAGCTTAGTACATAGAGGGTGGACTTCAACAAGGACTAGGGAGAGGATGAGTAAGAAATTAGAACAATATAACACCCTATAAGACACATGGGAACCTTATTAAAAGTTACAAAATAGTATGTATTCACCCAAATTTTACTTTGGGTCAATTTTTTTTAACATTCTTGGTGATTCCTAGGGGTGGCATGCCAGCTATGCCTAAGACCAGTTGCCTAATCCTTCCATTGGGCCATGAAGTCTCTCTAATACTTATTCAACACTCAAGTTACTTATAAAAACACACAAAACTAAAGGAATACACACAACAATACACACTCAAGGGAAACACACATGTGCTTAACTAGAGTACTTAAGGAACACAACCAAGAAAAACACACACCTATGCTACTATTTACAAAAACTACCTTACAAGGACTAAAATTTTTTTTAGATGTATCCCATTCATAGGGATAGGAAAATATTATCCATTCATATTTAATATCTTAAAATAATTGCTTTATTTACATTTTTTGATGATGTAAAGTCCACTCCATAAGGCATCAAATTTTATATGTCTACCGGGTTTTGCTCTATCCTTCATCCCATTTCAGAAATAAGTGACCTTCTTTGAATATTCTTGTACTTTCTCTCTTGTAAAAATAATTCTTCATGAGTACTTGATGGTGTTCCATATTATTATGTGTATTGTCCCTTGCTTCGTATAGCTACATTAGGTTTGTCAATCTGATTTCCATTGGAGTAATCTCAAGTAAGTCCAACTGATGTGCAAGCTCTAAATAAGGAAGTTCTTGAGATATGGAAAATATATCTTCTTTTTCATAAACAAGTACAAAAGAATAATTTATATTTGACCTCTTTGGAATGATCCTATCATCCTATAAGGCTATCTTTAACTTGGTGTGCCATGCCTTTTGATTATTCTCCAATGTTCTCTTGATAATCTTGATGAGATCCTTATTGGTAGATTCATCCAATCCATTACCTTGAGGGTCATAGTTATATGAGGTGCTCAAGTAAACACCATTCTTATTTTCCCAATCAAAATTTGTAGCACTCATAAAAGTAAGTGTATTATTAGAAATGATGGTATATATACCTCTAAACCTTGTTATGATGCTCTCATAGAATGCCAATTTCACTTGCCTCTTTCAATGAAACAACTTCTAGCCATCTTGTGAAGTAGTCAGTTGAAATAAATATCCATTTGTGTTTGGCACTTGATGGAGGATTTATCATATCGATGAAATCAAGGCCCCATTGCATGAAAGGCTAGTCTACTTGGATATGATTCAATGGAAGGGATACATGCTTTTATTTGCCTACAAAGAAAGCATATTGAGGACACATCTTAGCCCAGTTATATCAATCCTTGAAAATGCTAGGCCAATAATAGTTATCCCTCATTATCTTTTCTATTATTATTTTAGGGGAGAAATAACCTCCATCTACACCATCATGAAACTTTTCCAGAAACTTAAGAACCTGATCATTGTTAACACATCTTAATAACACACCATTCACATCTTTCTAAAAGATAAAACTATCTACAAGACAATAAGTAATGGTTTTCAATCTAAAATACCTTCTTTGAGACTTGTTCAAGCCATTGGGACACTTACCATTTTGTAGGAAGTAAATGGTGTCTTGTATCCAAATTTAAATAAGTATGTGATTAGGGATGAGCTTGATTGACCAAGACTTCCCATTTTGGCCTTTGAATATTTTAGGCTAAATGTTCACATAACCCTTTCCCTCTCACCAAGTTTATTATCTTGATATCAATGTCATATTCCATTACCTTTTTAATCCACCCAACTCTCTTTTCATCGAGATATTTGCTTAGAAATAAATCCTTGATGCTAGGATGAGAGACCATGACATGTATTTTGTTATTTGAAATCATGTGTCTAATTTTTTTCAATCCCCTTATCACAACTAGATCTTGTTTCTCAACAAATGTATACTTGACCTCATAGTCCTCAAATCCTTTAGTAAATAATGCATTTGGTTGTTCTATTTCCTCATCATTCTCTTGTATGAGCATAGCTAAGATTGTATCAAGATTAGAAAAGGTATAGAGTATGAAATATTTGGTAAATTTTGGATTTAAGAGAGTAAGAGATTGTGTAATTACTTATTTTATTGCCTCAAAACTACTCTTACCTTATTTTTTCCAAGGAAAAGCTTGGTTCTTCTTGAGCATGGCTATGATAGGTTTCACCAAAGTTGTAAAACTTAGAATGAACCTTCTTAAAAAGTTTATTTTACCCAAAAAACTTTGTAGTCATTTTTTTTTTAGAGGAAAATACAAGCCTAAGATGGATTCAATCCTTTCAGGGTCAATAGATAAATCTTCTTTTGAAGCAATATGACCCAATACCTTACCTTCATGGACAAAAAAGATGCACTTCTTTGGATTAAGAGATACTCCATACTCTCTAAACTTCTCAAACTCTTTCCTTAGATGTTTCATATGAACATTAACATCTTTTTAAAAAATGTTTATATCATCAAGGTACACAAGAAATATCTTATTGATAAAACCTTTAAAATCCATGTCCATTTCCCTTTGGAAGGTAGCTCCAACATTAGAAAAACCAAAAGGCATCTTCCTATAGGCAAAAGTTCCCCATTTTTCAGTAAAGGTTGTCTTAAATTGATCTTATTCATTCACCAATATTTGGTTGTAGCCTGAATAGCCATCAAGAAGTGAAAATGTTGAGAACCTAAAACAACTTGCAAAATTTGCTCCATAGAAGGTAGTGGATAATGATACTTGAGAGAGACCTTATTAAGGTCTCTAAAATCCACACAAAGTCTGATTTCTCCACTCTTCTTTTAGACAAGTAAAAGATTAGCTACCCAAGTTGAGTGCTTGATGGGAAAGATAATCCTATACTCAATCAATTCGGTAAGCTCTTTCTTTATGAGTTCTATCTTTGGATTGATTGGTCTTTGTTTTGCCAAACTGGTTTAACTCTAGGTTATAACTCAATGGTGTGATAATCCAGACTTGGATATAACCCTTTCAAATCCTTATATTCTAAAGTGAATACAACATGATACTCTTTACATAATTCAATAAAGTCTTGCCTTTCAGATGGAGAACATATCTTACCAATTTTTAGAAGTTTGTCCTTAAAGATCATGACTCTTTCATAGTTATCTTCCTTTGTGTACATGCTCACCCTTTCCTTCCTCTTTTGATCATCCTCATTGAAAACACTCTCCAAAGTAACCAGACCTCTGAGTATCTTGTTTGTCTTCAACTAGATGACTTTCTCCTTATATTTATTTTGAAGCTTATTTTGATTTTTTGAAGATAATTCTACCTCATTTCACAAGAAATGGGCAATATGTTTATCATTTTGAAACACTTACCATGACACTTCATTATCTAGAATAGAGGGTCTCACAATGATCTTTATATGAGATTGATCTTTCTTTCTACTTACATTATCAACTATATCAAAGTGTGCTCTTATGACCGCCAACCTATTAGCATGCTTATTTGAATCTTTTGGTATAGGTTGTATGTTGAAAGAATAAATTTTTTCAAGTAGATCCCATACCCTATGATTTTAGGACTTAAGCAAAGGATTCTTGGCTATATATTGGGTTCTCACTTGGTTTATGACCAATTCACTATCCCCATAGACGTTCAAATTCTTGATTCTCCTTTATTTTCCCATTGGATGCATGGACTAAGCCTTCATATTTTGTTACATTTCAAGTACAATTAAAATGTAATCTATATGAAGAATAGTATTGGTTATTTTATGGAGATAATAACATAACACCAGCCCCTACACTTACCTTGCTTCTTGAACCATCAAAAAACATTTCCCATATCCCTTCAAGTTCATGATCTTCATTAATGAGTGAGGGTATAGGAGTAATTTCCTCATGCATACAATAGACTCCCAAATTAGTTTCTTCTATGGATGAATAGGGATCATGTTATTATGTTTTAGTAACATAATTATCAAGTAAAATATTAGAAATATCTTCAAGGGGGGAGGATGCCTCACCACCAATGACACCTTCTTCTCCTTCACTAATTGCATAATTTTGATTTGAATTTATCTCCACATATGGTTCAATATGAAACCTTGCCAAGGGATATGTTATTATGGTTACCTTAGATCCATATATTATTCTAAAAGATAAAAAATTATAATCAATAGAAATGTATCTTCCTATTTTAGCTGTGAAGTCCCTTGGCAAGCAAATAGTAAAGTGAGCTAGGAGATCTACCACCATAATGCCTTGCATAATGGCTTGGACAATCACGTAGAAAAAATTTCAACCTTTTAACTAATCCCACTATCTTGGTTGGAGTTCCATCAAGTTGTAACACATCCTTACTATGTGGTTCATACTATAAACCCAACCTATCTGCAACCACCTAAAGCATAATCATGGTACTACCTTCACTATCCACAATACAATTATGAACCAATTTATCTCCTACGATGAGTGTGAGGTAGAAAGGTGGAGGATTTTCAGATTTGGTGGAGGGTTCTAAGACATGACTTGGTGTGTTGGTAAGGGATACACCTTTGTATATTGGATCTTGAGAGGTTGTATTGATGTTAGCAAGTTGTTCTTGTAGGAGTTCTTTTTGTCCAAGAATTTGTAAGACTTCCCAAAGAGATATGCTAGTCTTGGTATTATTCAAAGAATCAATAATGTTCAAAGGGGAAGTATTCACCTATTATTGTATTATTTAATGTAGGCAGGAAGCTTTTACTTGATGCATTATAGGCTTAACAACCTTGTTCACATTTTGACTTTGATGAGGAACATGACTAATAAGAGGTGTTACATTAGGAGTCACATCCTGTGGCCTTAGACATGCATCACTTGGAGTCACATGTGATTATAAAACATCTCCAAAAACTCTTATTTTGGCTCCTATATTGGCTATAATTGATGTACTTTGATTCAACACATAGTTATCCTCCTTTTAAAAGTTCATGATAATGTTACCTTGGTTGCCACCTTCTCCATGAGTGTTCACCTACATGAGATGTTCTTCTTCTGATGTAAGGAAAGGAGTGGATTCTTCTTGTGCCACCAAATCATGAAAATCTTCTCCACCATCATACCCAAATTGACCTTGAGATTATCCCCAATGATCCACATGTTCTTTTCCTTGAACAAAGATAGTATGTACTGGAACAACAACCCTTGTGGATGGAGTGGAATTAGGATTATAGGCATTGGGATGCCTATTGAAACCTTGTTAACCTTGTCCTTTTCCTTGGTAGTTGTATCAGGGTGGTGGTATATAGACTTGTTGAAGATAGTATTGAGGATTGGGTGGAGCATGTACATGCATTTATGCTTGTTTGATATAGGCTTATAAAGACTAAATCATCTCATCCTTATCTATGGCATTACACACCTTCTTGGGAGTGGTTTTAGGTTTGACATTGGTATTAGGAACTTGTGTTATGCTTCAATATTCAACTGAATTATGAGACAATAAGGGCATGGAGACTCTTGGAGGTAATTTCCCACCCTATATTAAAATATTCTCACCTTCAATGGCTATCTCATATGCCTCAGGTAAAGTAAATCCTCTCATTGATTACAACATCACTGCCACATCAACGCTAATATGCTTGAGATAGGTAGGGAATACAATGCTTGGAGGAGGCCTCATGATAGGTGGAAACCTATGCCATGTCAATTTGAAGGCTCTACTAGAAGATGATATAGTGAAGACCATGAAGTATAATGTGAATAAATTGACTTAAAACCATAGATTCTCACATTTTAGAGTCACCAAATGTTGAATTAGAAACACTTCTAAAACCTAGGGCTTGTCAAGACTATCATTTACCTTGACATGGAAAAAATTAGGACCATTTATCCCACTAGGTGTGTCAGAACTATTGTCATCAAATTATGCACCCTAGGATTCTTTATTTAGCTCCTAAAATTTTATGCAACATGGAATCATCTCTCAAGTCTATGAGAACTTGTAAAAGAGATGCATCTTTAGTATTATGATGGATAACTCCCTAGATATTCTTTGAAATTTTTGTAAACTACTCTAATGCTTGTTTATAGGGAAAGAGTTAGAAATTTGCATAAAAGAGAAATTATACTAAGAAGGTGATCCAAAAAGATAAATCCCATAGACTATCACACTCTTACTAAACACCAAAGCTTTATAAGACCAATTATATGTATTGAAGGATCTTATCATAGTGTTAGCATACTTAAACTGACCTAGGGGTAGATTAAACACCATAGAGACAATTGTATACTTGAAAAAAAGCCTAGTACATTTACCACACTTCACATGAATTTTTAAAATTATAACTCTTTCTTAAACATGAAGGATAAAGGGAGTAAGGATGATACTATCACTTATATCTACTATACATCACTCACACACTTAGACAAAATGTTCACAACTAAGAATTAGATTTGTATTCAATGTTCAGATGCAAAGTGTAATGTCATATTAGTAGGAATTCACCATACCAACAATGTATATATCTAAAATAGCCCAAATGGGTTCATTTATATAACTTGGAAGAAGAGAGAGAGGAGAGAAGTTGAAGAGGCATAAGGACAAGTTTTCAAAGGTGAAAATCAATTACAATTCATGTAGATGAGATAGAAAAGGACTTATGAAAATGATTTACACATAATTTTATTCCCAAATAAGTCTCTTCTCCAAATGTGGCATATCAATCTTCTTAATAATTATTTCTTGTGAAATTACCTTCATGATGGACTTATTTTTGAGAATTCCAAATCAAGTTAGTATAAGTGTCTTATATGCGATGAGGAGAGAGTGTTACAAATAATCCTTCACATGAATTGGTAGTTTTCTTAATCATGATATTTTCTTACAAAACTCAATCATCACCTATCATCAAGATCACTCTCCAATAGGCAATCATGATACTTAACACAAGAATATTTTCATCCTTCCTAAATAATCCATACCAGGGGTCTTGTGACACATGTTGGGACACCTCATATGCTTGGCTTCATCAGAAACATATTTAAAATCTTCCAAACTTAAGTTTCTATTCTTTTCATTATCATTTTGGAGACTGGTCAAGGTGAGGAATTTTTTTAAGTCCCAAGCTACCCTCTTAGGTGATTGGATCTCATGATCATCTTCAAGACCTATAAAAAACAAGAAAATGTCAAGACAACCTATCTATTACATCACTTGTATGGATTCCATAAAATTTATTCCATGAATTTGATCCTTATGGAGTTTAAAACAACTTATATTAATCACTCATGGTCAAATTTATCCATTTAGATGCACTTTGGCTTGGTTTCCACCTTTGAGTCCTAAAGCAAGGTTTTCAAGGGTTTTGGAGTCACTAACCCTCTTAGCATTTTTTCATGAAGGATACACGTTGGAAATATGATCAAGTGACACTTGTGTCTCATCAAGGACATAATTCAACTTAATTTAATGGCTCAAGGTCCCATGCAAATCTTGGTGGAAGTTCCAAGCACTTAAAGTTGACATTCGAGCTCCATTTTTCGCTTCCTTATAGGGTTTGAGTGATTCTTAAGCCAAAAATGGCTTCTTGGAGACTTTATATGAAAATAATTTTTTTAAAAATCTCTGTATATACCCCAAAACATCCTCTTAATAATTATAATATTTTCATTGAAGATAGAAATGAAATAGACCCCTGCTTTGAACCATGCCTAGCCCTTAGCAATAGGTTTGTCTGAACCTTGGACTCAAAAAATAAATCTAAAATGGATTTACATGCATAAAAATGTTTATATAAATTAATTTTAACCTTAATTTAGGTGATTCAAGTCAATTATATGTCTCCTTAAGGCCCAAATTGAAAATGACCTTTCATTTGAGATTAGGCCTATTCTCTTCCTTAACCTGATGGCTACAAAACTCCTTGTGTGGAACATCTTGACTAGTATAAAACCATATAATTTGTTTTTCCATGTTAAATAGGTGTTATAAAGATATAAAAATCTTAAATTTATCTCTCTTTTCCTTTTGGTCACCTACATACCACTTTTTCCCCAAACTGACAGTCTCGTGCATGGAAAAACTACCTCTTCTCTAAGACAAACTAGAGATTATTATCACCATTAAATAAATATTTTTTAAGATATGGGAGTATTTATTATGTCATGAGGACATAATTTACCAATTTTAAATCATTAACTCCATTTTAGCTTCCAAAACTCTAGAAACCTTAGGCATATGTTTTAGGGAATGACTGTGTGTAGGGGTGTGGAGTTAAGACTATGTTTGTACATTTAGGTACCTAATTCGTCCTTGATTTGAAAAATTAAATGTATATTAAAGGTTAAAAAATAATTTTTTATGTTTTTAAGTCCCATTACCACTCTTTCCAACCTTTAATTACCTTGAAGACTTCAAAACACTCCTCAAATTGCACTTGCTAATACACTGTCTTGGTTGAGACAATCATGTTTGAAGGCGTTAATGTTGTTTCATGGGATTTAAAAAAGTGATTAATGATTAAAAAATTATATTTGTTTCCATTTTATATCAAAAATTACTTTAGGTCACCTCTATTCCTCTTAGATCATCAAGGATGTACCATGACTCATGCTAGTACCTCTATTTGCATCAATTCCTCCATCAGGCCTATAGGTGATGATCTAAGATCTATTTGGTTCTTGTGAACTTTATAAAATATTATTTTGAAACCTTATGAGAAATTTATATCTTTAATATATCCTCTTATAACATTTTAAAGTTTGAATACTCTTGAAACATTAAAATGTTCAAGGTTTGCCCCTGTCTAGCTGTAGGTTTACTTTTTCTTGCATGAGTAGGTATTTTGGAGATGCTTAGATTATAATTGATGGTGGTTTATTCTCCTTTTAAGGTTTTTTAATCACAAATACCCCTTTATTCTCATATTTTACATTTCAACTTCAAGATAAGGTCAAAATATTAAACTTTCAACTCACTGCTTGATTGAGTTTCACTTTCAAGCCTATGTACAGAAAGGGGAAAAGCCTAAAAGATCATCTAATCCATAAATCAACATTTCTTGTAATATTTTTATTAGTAATGTATCTTAAACCATTTATAGTTTTTTTCCACTAATTTGGCATAGTATAAGGTCTTCAATGTAGATATCAAGGTAGACCTCCTCTCAAAATCCTATAGACTTCACTAGCTCATTTCAATGTGTTAGATGGTCTATTTAGACCTCTAAAATATGCTCTTACAATTGTCTCTTCTCACCAAAAAATTGCATAATATATGGCTACATCAATGGATATAAAGTTAATATAATTATGTATTATGATTTTCTTTCCAAGCAAAGTATGAGGTATGTCAAAAACCCCTTGGGCCCTTATTTAGTCTTTTAAAGGATAAAGTTCTCAAAACTCAGTCACTTGGTACTTGAGAGAATTTAACACTTCATATGGATAGATAATCACATAAAATGGATTATAATGCTATCATCTATCCAATTTATTTTTTGAAATCCATTATAACCCTCTTATCTATGGTCAATATGATGTCATCAGGCAGCTGTAGGTGTCAGTGGACTTAGTATGCTGGCAAGGGGAATGAAATTGAGCAAGAAAGGTAAGCAAGAATTTTTAAAAAACTCTTCAAATGAAACTATTAGTCTTTAAAAATGTAAATATCCATTAATGACATCTTGAGATCAATTTTAAAACACTTTAAATGGCACTTGTAAATGAGGATATCTCTATTAGGGCTAATAATCATGGAAGGACAACACATTTGAACCATGTTTTACAATTTTATGAGTTGGAAACTTGTTATAACACCTTCAAATGCATATTAAAATATCAAAACTTTTTAAATAACATCTTCTACCCATGTCCAATGTGAGAATAATCTTCAATGGCACTTGAGACAATTAAGAGTACAAAAAGAGTAGTTGGGAGCATATATAAGTCTAGAAAAGGCTTTCCCCCGTAATTGAGCTCTCCAAAACAAGAAGCATGGAAACATCTTGGAAATAATGTATATATACCTAAAACAAACAAATATATCAATCCAATATAATAAACTCTGATATAAGCTCAAATAGTGACCCCTTCATGGTTAAACATACATAAAATGCTGCTTGGAATCAAACTGATTGTTCATAAATGAAATCTCAAGCTATTATTATGAAAATGAAGTGCACATAGATTAATATCTACCCCTAGAATCACTATTGTCAATTCCAATTGTACAACCCATTCCAAGTGCATGAAGTTGCTCCTTCTTTACTTGCCAAGTGAAAATGGAGGAAAACAAGTTAAAAATGAAACTTTTTACATTATTCTTGAAAACTAGGCATTGAAATGGATGATGGGAGGTGAAGAGTTACTCTTCCCACGTTTTTAGTTGATGATGGACTTAAGAAGTCTATACAAGTGCCCAAAATATCCTATTTTTGAGGGAAAACTACTATCTACTAATCATAACTACTTTTTTTGACAAATAACTATTCTTGATATGATCCACATTGAAACACACCTTGGTGTCAAATATTCTTACATGAAAATCTATACAAGTCATTAAATGGGCTAAAATATGACCAAAACTCCCATTTTTCCACATGAGACATAACCTATAACCAATTTATGACTTGTAAACATATTAAAACATATTTAGGACCACCTTAAGACACTTTCAACACAATTTAACTCTTTGACTACCTTTGACCAAGGTTGCCTAACCTTTGACTTTAGTTGACTAGCTTAGTACATAGAGGGTGGACTTTAACAAGGACTAGGGAGAGGATGAGTAAGATAATAGACCAACATAACACCCTATAAGACACATGGGAACCTTCTTAAAAGTTCAAAAATATTAGGGGTTGACCTAAGTTTGACTTGGGGTCAAATTTGGTTAACATTTATTTCATGATTGTGTTAGATTGGAGGCTTTGGAACCCTCTTTAGCATGGTGTATTATGGTAAGTGATTTCATAATCAGGTTCAATGAATCCCCATAATATTCATGATCCCACTTAAAAAATGTGTTCCTAATCAATAATGTATGGTATGATCTATCTTCTTTAGTTAGGATTGATTTATAGACACAATACATTTCTAATTTCATATAATTTCCTTTCCAATCCTTTGATTAGATTTTTATACACCGATACCATTGATCCTATATTGGAGTTTGAAGTAGGATTATATGCATTGGCAAGCCTATTTAAATTAGGTTTCCCTTGACCTCTCCCTTACCCATATTGTTGACCATATTACTGATGATAGGTTAGGGATTTTGACTCACACCCTTTTGAATTATTTCTTGTCTAAGTTGAGATTATAACAAATTAATTCTTGCATCTTTATCCATGTCATCATCTACCTTATTAGAATCAATGCTTGACTTAGCATTAGCATTAGGAACTTAGGCAACACTTAGAGCAATAGTAGAATTATTTAGCAACAGAGGCATGTAAACTTTTAGAGGTAACTTCTCAGCTTGAATGAGGACATTCTCAACTCTAATGGCAAGGTCATATGATCTAAGTAGAGTGAAACAACCCATGGATTGTAGCGTTATGTCTATATCAGTAACAATGGCCTTCAAGTATGTGGGAAACCCAAAGCTTATAGTTGGTCTCATGGGATTAGGAAACCTATACAATGTCTTTTGGAACCTCTCATTAAAATCATTCATTTTCTACTTAGGGGATCTTTGAATCGCATTAATTTGGTGGATGAGTGAAGTGTGGTCACTTTTGTCTTCAAATCTTGATGTTAGAAGTACTCCAAAATCATCCCAAGTTGTGATTCAACCACCCGACAAAGTCCTATACCAATCAAGTGGTTTCCCTCTTAGGGGTATGGAAAAGAGTCTAACATAAATATTTACCTTGGTGACATTGTGAAAAATACATAAGTTTGGTATATCCCTAATGTGCTCACTAGGAGTGACATGGCCTTCGCCATTGAATGTAGGAACACTTTTTATAATATTAAGGGGAATGTCATCATAGGTATCAAGATGAATTGGATTTTTAATGTTAAAGGGTTGGAAGGCATGTTTCATATCCATGTTCTATTATATTTATTATTCACTCTCTTATTTTCTTGGCTAGCAAAGTCCTCTTGACATTCAAATGGCATAATAATATGACTATGTTGAACTTTAAGAGGAAGTTCAGGTTGAAGTAGTGGATTAATGGGATTGAAAACTCTACTAAAAGATGACCTAGTAATGACCATGAAGTATGAGCACAAATATATGGCAAAATAATGTTCAGTAATAGATTTCACCTTGAATAGAGTCACCAAATACTGAGTAACACACCATATGTAGTTGATGTTGTGAAAACTAACATTCATCTTGAAAATTTATCTTTAGGACAATGGTCCCATCAGGCATGCCATAAATATTGTCACCAAATCTCTCACCCTAGATTAGGTTATTCAAATGTAATATAATATTTGGGAAACATTGGAATACCTATAAGCCTATGGGTTGCCTATAGTAGAGTTAGACCTCTAGGTTTAAGGGCTAGCTCCCTAGATTGACCTTTAAGTGCTTATCACCTATACAAAGTAATTACTTGTGTGAAAAGGGGAAGAATTATTCATGAAAGTAAACTATTATAAGGGGTGTTACACCATAAGGATATACACTATGATATCATACTCTTGAACTAAGAGAAATGACTTACAACACTAACTTTAAAGTCCTAGAATACTCTAACATTAGTATTTCAACATGTAGGTGATATGAATGAAAATTACTCAAGGTAAGTGAACTAGAGATATGTTTTAGACACTAAGGATAATTTCTAACTTGAATATAGACTCAAAATTTTAACAACACTTCATGTGACCTGATAGAGTTGGACAATCTTGCATCAAACATGGAAGGATTATGATAAAGCAAGGATGGATGCCACTCACTTAAATATTCACTATACATATCTTCACACACATTGAAAAGATGATTTATGAACTAAAACTAGATTCTATGTATTATTCAAAGTCAAAATAAAACATCAAACTAGCAAGGCTTTACCATATTAGGTGTGGAGTTAGAATACAAGAGCTAAAATTACTAGTACTTATAGAATGTGATAAAGGAGAGTGGGAAATAGAGTTCAAGGGTCACAATACCACTTGTCAAGGCATGATAATAAAATGTGTTGCATAGGATTATATTATGAAATAGACCATGAAAGGTATTTTTGGATAAATGTCCCTCAAAGGCATGAAAACTCCTCAAAACTAGTATAGGACTCTTCAACCACCTTCTTGGAAACTACCTTCATCATTTTGACTCTCTTTAGCACCCAAAGAAGACTAGGAAGAGATAAAACATGTGAAATATGATGTGGGGTTAAATAAAAATATCCAAAATTCATTATATGAGTCCCTAACGACTGGTATTCTTTTAGACAAGTGTTCTCACTACCTGTTGTCATTGTCATCCTTATTTCACTCATTCCTTACACTTGTCATTCAAGTGACATTTAGTTTTCCAAAAAAATATATGTAGGGAGTGATATTACACCTATCAAGAGTCTCATTTAATACTAATTCATTAGGCAGACCTTAAAAGGTCTCCCAATTGGAGTTATCACCTTCTTACTTGGTGATCACTCTCCATTCACTATGCTAGTTTAGAATGCTTGAAGTGAAGGAGTTAGCAGAGGTAATTGTGTGATTTTATGAATCAAGATATGAACATTAGGGGTTATATTAGGTCCCACTTGATCTCCCAAAATGATCCTCATCCCTTAATAGTCCTATATACCTACAAAACACCAAAATATATCAAGAAAAATGGTTTTAAACTCTATTCATACAAATATGATAGAAGTAAATATGATGGGAAGGAGTATGAAGGAGTTATATACAAGTCCAAAATCATTTCCAAGTCATACTATCCTTCTTGAGTATATTTTTATCTTCATTTTTTTGATTAGGTCAAGAGTTAGGATTTTAGAGGGTTTTAGGTGGTTTTGACCCTTATCATATATTCATAAAATTTAGACATTAAATCTATGAAAAAATATCACTAGAATTATTTTTAAGACCTTATTAAACATCTCTTAAATCCTCATGTCACCATGCTAAGTGTTCGTATAGATATGAGCTTTAAAATATCCCTTCTCGAGCTCTTCCCTATATTTTATGCACACCATGAGTTATTCTTAAGCCAAAAAATGACCCATTTATGATATTACTTATAGAAAAATGGTTATAAAGCCTATCATACCCTCTCATTAAGGTGATCAAAATAATTTAAATTCTCACTTGGTTTTATAATTAAAACTACACCCACTTAGGGCTTTAGGCTGTGTGTGTGTGTGTGTGTGTGTGTGTGTGTGTCTATATATATATATATATATATATATATATATATATAACACCTTCTATACATGATATGACTTATCATAACTATGAGGCATTACTAATGTTTTCACATTTTAAATATAACTTCACATGCCTTCCTTTCAATTCTCTAATCATCCTTGACACTTCCCTTATCACCCACTCACCAATCCTGTAGGGTGTGTCTCTATGGGAGTGCCCTTTGTATACAATATAACATAGGGCATATCCCCTTTTATCTATATCAAAATGAAGATATGATAATATTAAAAATGTCTTGATGACATTATGTAACAATTTTTAGAGTTATATTTCACAAATATGCCCCTCAACTCTCTGACTTTCTAAAACATAATTTTAGGCTATATGACTATGCACATAGTTTATATGCAAGGTTAGGTTGGTTGATTTGCCTTTCTTGTTTGGTTTTATAAATATATAGAGATGTGGTAATACATTTTTTATAATTGTGTCCAAAAATTTATTCCGTAATGAAACTCTTCTAACTCCTAACTTGCACTCTTTGCTGACCTAGGCTTAGTTTGCAATCAACTGTGATTGTGTGCTCACTTAAAAAAAGGCCTATAGGTGAACCTTTTATATTATACTTTGTCTTATAAATTAGTAAATATTCAAATTTATTAAGTTCAGTCCATAGTCACTAATACATGTTCACATCATGTATATTCTAGGCCAAAATCTATAATGTTATGCTTTAGTGCACTGTCATACTACAATTGACTATATGTGATCATTCTAAGGATCAAAAGGACACTTATAGATGATTCCCACACCAAAATATTTTATATTTACCTCCTTGTATGATATGTAGACCATGGTGTTATTTTTATCTAAGTGGTATCATTTTATTTCTAGTTATACCTCCATCATACCACTGTTGGATTGTGAGGTCATTACAAGTTTAAAACATTGTAGAAAACATCGAGAACTTACAATGAAGAATTTTTTGAGTTTTGGACCTCCTTATGTCACCCTTTCTTGTCCAAACATTCATGATATTTTATAAGGCATTTCCCATACATGTGTATTACATTATGGAGTCATTTATACATGTTTATACCTTCTGTCATACTAGTTTATGATGGCACCAAGTACGGATAAAACCCTATTTTAGAGGAATTAAGGTAATTTATCCTTAAATGAAATTCCTCAAACCATGAACATGATTTTAAAGTATGATAATAATATGATTAATTCACTATTTATTATATTATTTAATTCATTTTCTTAGGCCTTGATGATGTTAAAATAATCCTGAAACATCTATCTTCAACTCTACCCAGTCCTTTGTTGGGATCACTTATAAGTGTATGTGTAAGCTACATGATTATGCTCATTATAGAGTTGGTTATCTCAACTGATCTCAACTATTTTCATAGGTAAACCTAGTTTCTCAAACTTTAAGAGTGTGTTAAACACCTTGGATAACTCTTCATTTCATATTTATCATATCTATGCAAGTTTAAGAACTCTCATTCACCTAGATGTAGATTGATACTTGTAGGAAACTGACTGTGTGCCATATATGACTATGTTCTTGATAACTATATGACCTTGAGACCACATATTTAAAAGAATATACTTCTTATTATGAAGTGAAATATCAAATCACAACATTTCAACTTGCATTTACATTTATATGAAGGTCCAATTGAGATGCAAGCTCCTACAACTGATGAAACTATCTGCAGACTCAATAATGTCTCTCATTAGCAGAATGGGGTGTTTATGTTCTTCTATCTCAGACCACATGTGAAAACCATGTCAAGAATAATTTTAATAGGATTTTAATTCTTCTAAGGACCATGTATAGTACCTAGTTTATATGAATTAGTTCAAACAAGGAGAAAACCTACAAGGTGTGGGAATAAGCATGTAAAAAGAGGCAACCAAATTTTAAATAATGGTTCATAGAGCATAAATAATAAATCCTTAAATTCATACAATTAATTTTAAGTAGACTAATATTACTATCTACCATCAAGTTTATTTGACTTGACTCATCTTTTATTGGTTGTGCTAAACCAAAACTGGTTAGTTATTTCTATCTACCTTATGGAGTGATGGAAGAAAAAAATGGTTTTAAGCCATTTTCAAGTGTTTCAAAGATAAAAAATTGTCAAAGTGAGATCAAGGGAGATAAAGGGTCATTGAAAGGCCTTCCACATGTGCCAAAAACTCTATATAAGACATACAACCAACTAAAACTATCCAAATTGCCATTGATCATCTTGTTCTGATGTTACTCCTACAATTTCTAGTTAGAGACTGACATGGCTAATAATAAAATAACATGGGGGAGATTGAGAAACACTTGGACACATATTTATACTTACTAAAACCGTACAAACCCTCATAAATGACTAAAATATGACACTATTTGACATGAAATGGTACAAGGACTAAAAGTTGACTACGACCAAGGGAAATAACACATTAAATGACATTCTTATGACCATGAAATAATATATAAGATCTTATAAGACCCCTATATCAAGTTTTATACTATATGGGGTTGATTTATTTTGACTTACAATCAAAATAGTCAATAGGATCATTAAGAGGACCATGGAGGATAGTAAAAGAGAATGACATACAAGGTTGAGAACTACCTTATGGGTAGGTAGAGTCATACCTAAGAGGTATATTGGACACTCTCCATACCTTCTTATCTATGGTAGAGAGGAAAGAATACGTATTTCCATTAAACTACTAGCCTTAGAGGTTGTTCACCAACTTGAGATCTTAAAATATGATGCATTGTGAGAATGAATGAGTTGAGATAGTTAGATGATACAAGGGAGAGTGCCATGCATATCATGTGGTATAGTCATCACAAAGTCAATAAGTAATTTTATAAAAGAGATTCATCGAAGACATTAAAAAAAGGAGATATTTGACTCAAGTGGGATGAAGACCATGCAAAACCAAGAAAACACTCCAAGTTTGATATCCTTTGGAGTGAGCCTTATATCATCACTAGATATAAGAAAAATAATGTTTTTCAACTATCTATATTGAATGGTATGTTGAGGTATATTCATATTGTTAGTATTGAGGCATTGATGTTGTCATTGATGTCAAAGTTAATATGGGTGTCAAGGTCAAGAGTTGAGGCCTTGCTTGGTGGAATGGTATAAAAGTCTTATGATATGATGAGAAAATTTGAAGGAAACCTTTTTTTCCCTATTGAGAGAGAATTTTAAGGAAACTTTTAAATTATTTTAATATTAATGGCATGCCAATCTAAGATCATGAAGCAAGGTAAGCTACTATTTAGTACTAGATGTCTTGAGAAGCCTACTCTTGTCCTGTGAGAAGGTGTATAAATAGAGCATAGTGAAGCTTGGTGATTTGTGTCAGTACAAGAATGAAAGAGTGAATAAAGATATTTAAACTTGATAAAGAGGAAAATAATCTTTTAGATGAGTTCTAAGGTCAATTTTAGAGGCTTAGTCCTTTCATAAAGAGACCTAGTGAGAAGGCTTAAGCCTAGTAGCATGATGAGATGAGTAGTATGAGACTTGTGTAATAAGGTTGGTAGTGTGTGAGTATTGTATAAGGTTTTATTATATTATTTTTAGGTATTAATAATATTAAAACAGGTTTCAAGGTGTGATCAAGGTCTAAGTATGATTGGTAGTTCAAGGCCTAGTATGTAAAGAGACTTAATGTGACCTAATAATGGGCCAAGTTTAGTTCCCAAGGTGCCAAAGATCATAATAAAATTTTTATAGGTGTGAGAGGTTGTTTTAAGTTTAAAAAAAAAAATATAAGGTCATAAAATAAAGGATAAATCATGAAAATTGGTGTTGAGATCCTTTATGTGTATAAAATGGGGTGTTGCAGACTTGAGAAATATTTTCTTATGCTCGTTAGAAAGTGAAAATTTTCCATGAGATCCTAATAATTTCATGGAAGTTAGGGAAGGTTAATATATTTATTTTAATATAATTTTTTTTGTATTTTATGGTAAATCTTTTATGAACGATTGATAAGAAGGGAAACAAGTTAAAACCCTCCTAAAAACCTCATAATGAACTAATAAGAAAGATGTTATTGGTTATGGATCATAATGGGATTTTTGACATATTTTTAAATTTTTAACATTTAAAGGAATATTCAAAGTTTATATAAGTCGTTTTGGTTTTTCAGAAGAGTGAGTAGAAGCTACATGAAACCCCTTATTGTTTAGAATTTTGATATAGTAGGCAGGGTTGACTAGGTCAAAGCATGAAAATTATTAGAGGATGATGTGTGAGAATTTTAGTTTGTTTCCATATAATTTTATAAGTATTTTTTATACCTAATATATGACAAAATGGTCATGTAATTTTTCCTATCTTTAAATGGGCTTAATGAGGAAGACAATGAGAAAACTAAGCAAAAATGTGAATGAGTTTAGGAATTAGTTATAGAGTAATAAGAATGGAACCAAATGAATGGGGTAATTTTTAAATAAATATATCACCTTTTAAAATTTAATATAAGTTTTTTTATGCACAAACAAGAAAAAAATTTGTTCTCAAAGTTACTTGTCTAACACAGTGAAGTTTGTGTAGAGTGAAGGCATGAGAGTGGTCTGTAAGACAAATATTGATTTTGAAAATAATGATACATATATTAAAATATTTTTTTATGATGATTAAGGATTATTAAAACCCATTTTAATTTCATAATTTTTTTCAAATAGGTGTTCTAAATATTGATCTTCATGACTGTGTTTTTGAAGCTAGAGGCAATTTTCTGTGTATGAGTGAGAATGATGTTCTTGAGTATTTTTGTATAGATTTGATGAATATAATTAATATGAAGTTGTTATTTAGGTCTAATATTCTCATTTTAATACATTTTTTATGCATGATAAAATCCTATTAAGGTGTGAAAAGTCAAAAGCTTTTGACTAGGTCCTTAAGGCCTGTGTGCAATTCTAAGTGAGCATATGAAGTTGATCAGTTTGAGGTTTTTTTTCATTTTGGGTGAATTTTAATGAAAATTATGTTTAAAATGAGGTAATTTAGTTTATATAAATTTTATTTTATGTTTTTTTAATGTGTTAAATTTTATTTTATGCATCATATTTGCAAGACAGACTTTATGTCACTGAAAAAGGCCTAATTGTGAGTATACCTATTTATGTGGTTCAAGGAGTGAAATGAGATAAATGGTGTTGTACATAATGTGAGTTTATAATAAGTGTAATTTAAATTTTTTTATGAAGTTTTTCATCCATTTTTGTAGGCTCAATGTGTTCCAAGGAGGCCTAAGTGAAATGTGTGCTTAGAGAAGGCCTAATTGCATTAGGTCTAATGGTGGTTTTGACCCTTAAAGGTAATGACAAACATATGTAGTGGGTGTTTCACTTGTGAAACATGTTTTTTTACCTATCAAAATTATGATACAAGTATGAATAGGTTTTTGTCTGACTAAGATGGGTGAGATAAAGAGTCAAGTATAAAGAGAAGGTTTAATAGGCCTAATTTGACTAGTTAAAATATTTAGGATATGGGTGAATGATATAGAGTTTTGTAAAACAGGTAAAGGGATTGAATATAATAATATAGTTTTTATTAATATTCCATAAATATCTATATATTTTTATCTAGGTGATGAATAAGGTTATATAACCTAATTTTACCAAGGGCTAGTTGAGCGAGAAGGCCTAATAGGTTATTTGAGAGAGATAGAAGAGTGGGAAGAGTAAAATAAGGTGGTCATATATAGTTTATTGAGAAAAAAGTTTTCAAGGGTGATTATAGACTCAAGGTATCTAAGCTGGTGATGAGTTACCTAATGGGTTTGGTGCCTCTTTGTAAGTTGGTGCTTGACTAATGAGGGATTGGTGCTCTTTGTGGGGTTATTGCATCAATAATAGTTTGATTAATTTCTTATAGGACTGTATTAAAAGTTTTTAATCATTTTTTTATCCCCAAAGAGGTTTTCCCACATATATCCTATGTTCTCATGTTGTTTACTTTCATAGATGTTTGTGTATGTATTTGTTAATGTGTGTATATGAATGAATGCTTCATGGATGTTAAGTGATATTTAAGAATTGTTTTAAGGAAAATGATTCACCCCCACTCTCAATATTTGTACTTAAAACATTTGGTATTAGAGTAGGTCCTTTGAAGGAGGCTTAATAGTCTAAAGGAGATCCTAAACAAGTGAAGATGGCTAGTCAAACACAAGGTGGTTTTTTTACAAGAAAGGCTTCACTGTTTAATGGATCCAATTATGATTTTTGGAGTTTGAGGATGAGTAAATATTATATGTATCAAGGCCATTATGTTTTTCACTTAGTCTTAGATGGATAAACTACACCCCTTATTCCTCCTATAGATGTAATAGGCAAGAAGGCTAGTGACAATAATTTAAAAGTAATGAATGGTATTATGTGTGGTCTATTAGAGGTAGAACTTGTGAAGGTGGTGAAATGTATGTATGGTAAGTAAATTTGGGATAAACTAAATAATATTCATGAGGGAGACTCCAAGGTCAATTTGTATAAGTTTTAAACCCATAGAAGATAATTTGAAAGCCTAAAGATGAATGAAAATGAGATCATTTTAGCCTACTTGTTGAGTTTTGATGAAGTGGTAAACATCATAAGAGACCTAGGTGAATAATTGAAAGAATATACTATTGTTCAAAAGGTTTTAATATCTCTAACTCCCAAATTTGATTCTAAAGTATCCAATTTTTGAAGAGATGCAATATCTAGACAAGATAGAGATGGATGGACTTTATGGCACCCTAACAGCCTATGAGATGAGGATAAGTGAAGGAAGACATGCCAAGAAGGAAGTTGCATACAAGGAAGAAAAGAAGTAAAAAAATAAGAAGATACAAGGTAAAAAAGGTAAAACATAACAATGACCATGATATTGATGATGATGAGTTAATCACTATGTTTTCAAGAAACTTAAAGTAGGCTCAGATAAATATAAGGGAAAACTACTCCTTAAATGGTTCAATTATGGAGAGATTGGACACTTTACCAATAAGTGGCCCCATAAGCATAATCAAAAAAATGATGAAGAGCATGATGATGATAAAAAATATTATAGGTCTGATAAGAGAAAGAAAATATTTAGAAGGTATGATGACAAGAATAATTTTTTCAAGAATAAAAGAAGCTTTTAAACCAAGGAAGATTGCAACTCATCTGATGAGAGTGAGAGAAGTAATTTTGAGAGTGACAATGAAGGTGATGGTCCTTATGTCAATGAAGTACTCTTCATGGATAAGGAATTAAGTTTTTCAAATCAAGATGAGTCCATATAGATTGTAGGTGTTGTTGGTGAATCAGATGAAGAAGAAAATGAGGTAGACTTTGAGGTTAAATTTATGAATACTCTAGAAGAACTAAATATTTTGAAGAAGAAGAATAGGGTGATGAGGTCTCTTATAAAATATTATGATGATAATATTAACTTTTTTGAATCTAGTCTAAGAAATAACTCTAAGGAACAATAATAAATAGTCAAACATGTGGAGACTCAACTTGAGATTGTCATTTATAGTCTAAATACCAAAGAATAAGAATTTGTAAGGTATGTACCTAAAGTGGATTCCTTGAGAGTTGAGTTAGATTAGGCATCAAGCAATGTTAAGTCCTTTATAAAATTTGAAACAATTAACAATGATATAGATAAAATTTTGAGTATTCAAAAGATTGATAATGATAAAATAGGTCTTGATTTCAATGGAGACTAAAAGAATAACACTAATGAGATCAAGAAGGTGAATAGTCAATCAATAAATGATGGGGTTGGAAGAATAAAGACTAATTATATCAGGTAACCTAATGATATAAGGTATGTTAATTCTTTCAATGGCTATTGTTAATTATTTAACTAATTTGGTCATACATCAAGGAATTGTATAAGGCCTTCCAAGAATTAATATACATGGAACTATGAGGAAGATCATTAGTCAAGAGGTATGTGTCATGGTGTGTTTCCATCAAGAGGAATCGTTTGTTTCAACTATAAAAAGGTTGGTAATATTGAAAAGTTATATAAGCATGCATTATCAAGTTAAAAAAATAAATTTTAGGCCCCTAGAATACAAGAAATAAGACAAGATATTGAGTGGAAACCCAAGGTAGCTAAGGATGATGACCAATCTACAAGTCTAATATGAATTTTTATCATGATAGAATATAGTCCAGATGCAAAGCAATACCAAGCATTTTCTCTATCATCTAAGATTTTAGATGAAGGAGTCAAGAATAATAAATGAAGTTAAAATGATATTCAAACAAATATTGAAGTGTTCAAGTCAATAGGGATATTCAAGCCTAAGAGAATCATGAAGGAAATTTAGTCTAATAAGGACATATAGATTTGGGAATCTCCTAAGTTTGTGTTGTCTTAGTAAATGTAAGATAAGAGGTGACTCCATTAGTCTTCATGAAAGCACTCAAATAGTGAGCATAAGCATGAATTATTATTGGTTTATGGGGATATATATGTTCCTTATTGACATTTAGATTCAAGGTTCAGTCAAGAGTCTGCTAGATGTGTGATCACAAGAGATGGGTCACAAAGAGTTTGAATGATGACTTGATCAAACCAAGTAATAGTCATGATAAGTGTCTAAAAATATCATGATGACAAGGGTAGACAATCATGCTCCATTAGTAGGTCCAAGGATTAGATAGTTGTCAAGAAGATGACCCTTTCTCATTAATGTCAAAGGGGGAGAAATTTATAGTTTGGAAGAAAGGTCAGTTTGAAGAAGATAGAGCTTGGGGAGATGTGAATGATCAGTTTTATTTAAGTGTTTTAAAAAAATTTACAAATTGATATATTGTTAAGGTATGTTCATATTATTAGTATTAATTCATTGATGCCAAATTCAAGATGGGTGTTAAGGCCAAGAGTTAAGGCCATGTTTGGTGGAGTGGTATAAAAGTATTATGATATGAAAAGAGAAAATTTTAAGGAGACATTTTGGTTCTATGTTGAGAGATAATTTGAAGGATACCTAGAAATTATTCTGAGGTTTATGGAATTTTAAAGTCAATATCATGATGTAAGGTAAGCTACTGTCTAGTACTAGGTGTCTTGAGAAGCCTAGTCTTGTCTTGTGAGAAGGTGTATACATAGAGCATAGTGAAGCTTGGTGATTTGTTTTATTATAGGCATGAGAGAGTGTATAAATATGTTTAAACTTGAGAAAGAGGAAAATAATATTTTATATGAGTTCCAAGGTCAAGTTTTGAGGCTTAGTCCTTTCATGAAGAGACTTAGTGAGAAGGCTTAGGCCTGGTAGCATGATGAGATGAGCAGTATGAGAATTCTATAAATAAGTTTGGTGGTGTGTTATCATGGTATGAGGTTGTATGATATGAATATGAGGTATTTTTAATAGTACAATAGGTTTCAAGGTGTGATCAAGGTCTAAGTATGGTGGGTAGTTTAAGGCCTAGTATGTAAAGAGACCTAGTGTGACCTAATGAGGGGTCAAGTTTAGTTATCAAGGTGGAAAAGCTCATAATAAAATTTTAAGAGGTGTGATAGGTTTTTTTGAGTATTTTTACCAATTTTGAGGTCATATATTGAAGGAAAAATCATGAAAATTGGTGTTGAGATCCTTTATGTGCATAGAATGGGTGTTGCATACTTGAGAAAGATTTTCTTATGCTTATTGGCATGTGAAAATTTTTCATGATATATTGATAAATTAATGGAAGTTTGGGAAGGTTCCTATATTTATTTTCCTATCAATATTTTTATAGTTGAGTATCAATCCTTTATGAATGATTGCTATGAATGGAAACCTATCAAAACCCTCCTAAAACCCTCATAGTGACCTAATAGGAAATATCTTGTTTGTTATATATTAGAATGTTTTTTTTGAAATATTATGATGTTTTTAACATTTAAAGGACTCTTTAAAATTTCTCCAAGTTTTTTGGTTTGTCAGAAGAGTGAGTAAAAGCTATAGGAAACCCCTTGTATATTAGAATTGTGATATAGTAGGCAGGGTTGACTAGGTCAAAGCATAAAAAATATTAGAGGATGATGTGTGAGAATTATAGTTTGTGACCATATAAGTTTACAAGAATGCTTTATATGTAAAATTTTTTAAAATGGTCATGAATATTGGCCTATCGTTAAATGGGCTTAATGAGGAAGATAGTGAGAAAACTAGGCAGAAGTGAGAATGAGTGTAGGGATTAGTTGTATAAGATTAGGGATGGATAAAAATTCATGGGGTCATTTTTAAATAACTATATCACCTTTAAACCTTTAATATAATTTTTGGTAATGCACACAAATAATCAAAAAGTTATTGTCAAAGTGACCTATCTAACATAGTGAAGTCTATATAGGGTGAAGGCATGAGATTGGTCTGTAAGATCAATATTGATATTTAAAATTAGAAAATATATTAAAATATGTTATAATCATGATTAAATATCATGAAACTCATTTGAATTTCATAAAAGTGTTCACACATGTGTTCTAAATCTTGATCTTCATGACTGTGTTTTTGGAGTTATAGGCAGTTTTCTGTGTATGAGTGAGAATAATGTTCATGAGTATTTTTGTATAGATTTGATGAGTCCAATTAAAATTAATTTTTTATTTATGTATCATATTTTAATTTAAAAAAAAATTATGTATGAGAAACTCCTATGAAGGTGTGAAAGTTTTTGACTAGGTTCTTAAAGCCTTTGTGCAGTTCTGAGTGAGCATATGAAGTTGATCAATTTGAGGTCTTTTGCCCTATTTGGTGGATTATATTGAACATTATGTTAAACCTGAGGTCATGGATTTTTTATAAATTTTATTTTATTTTTGGTTTATATTTCAAATTTGAGTGTATGCATCACATTTCTAAGATAGAATTTTTGGCAGTAAAAAAGGTCTAATTGTGAGTAGACCTAATTGTGTGATTCAAAGAGTGAAATGAGATAAATGGTGTTGGAGAACTAAGGTGATATTATAAGGGATATAATTTAATCATAGATGAAGTGTTTCATAAATTTTTTGAGGATCAAGTTTTTTTAAGGAGGCCTAAGTGAAACGTGTGTTTAGAGAAGGCCTAATTGCATTAGGTCTCTATTAGGTCTAATGGTGGTTTTGGACCTTAAAGGTAATGATAGGCCTATGTAGTGGGTGTTTAAATTGTGAAATGTGTTTTTTAACCTATTCTAAGAATTATAAAATTATGAATAGTTTCTTGGTTGACCAAGATGGGTGAGAGTAAGAGTCAATCATAAAGAGAAGGTCTAATAGGCCTAGTTTGACTAATTAGAATATTAAGGATATGAGCAAATGATATAAAGTTTTGGAAATAAAGTAAAGGGTTTTAATATCATAATATATGTGTGTTGAATATTATATTAACATATAACTATTTTTATACAGGTGATGATCAATTTCATATGATCTAATTCTGCTAAGGGCTAGTTGAGCTAGAAGGCTTAATAGGCTGTTTGAGCGAGATAGAAGAGTGAGAAGAACAAAATAAGGTGGTCATATTCAGTTGAATAAAAAATAAGTTTCCAAGGTTTATCAGATATTTAAGGTATCTAATTTTTTTATAATTTACCTAAGGGGGTTAGTGCCTCCTTGCAAGTTGGTGCTTGCTAAAGGACTACCTGAGTTGGTGCTTGACTAGTGAGGGGTTGGTGACTCATTAAAAATTTTACTCATTGCATATAGGAATATAGTAAAAGATGTATATGAGTGGGTTTTATCCCCATATAGTGATTCAAACATATATCTTATGTTCTTATGTTTTTTTATTTCATAGATTCTTATTTATGCATTGGTTAATGTACGTATATGAATGAATGCTTCATGGATGTTAAGTGAAATTTAAGGATTGTTTTAAGGCAACCAATTCACCTACCATATAATTAGTTATAATTAAAACATGGTTAGTAACTCCCCATCCCTATCAATGGGATGTTCCTCAAGTTATTCTATTAGTATCCATCATGTTCCTCTTGTATATAAGTAGTTAGTATCTATTTTTTCCCTCTAAGTGCTCTTACCCATGCTCAGTGTTTGTTGCTTTGTCTTATCATTTAATATTGTGTGTTGTATTTTATTTTATCTTATTTTTTTCTTTTTGTGTCTCATTGTTTCAAATTTTTCAAGGTGTTGTTGACCAAATTTGAATTTTAGTCCAAATTGGG
The DNA here is from genome assembly GCA_037957365.1 of Torreya grandis. Lineage (NCBI taxonomy): Eukaryota > Viridiplantae > Streptophyta > Pinopsida > Cupressales > Taxaceae > Torreya > Torreya grandis. The sequence goes on along the minus strand of JARHVA010000205.1, from coordinate 4,420,899 downwards.
TCAACCCCTACATATTAAAACTTTTCCAATGTTTCCATATGTCCAATAGGATCTCATGTTAGTATAAATACCTTACCTACTCCTTCCATTAGCCTTGGTGTAATCTCATATTCATTTTAATATTCTAGTCAACTAAAGTCAACCAAAGTCAACCCTAGTCAAACATGGTAAAAGGTTCAATTTATTTTGAAAATGTCCTAATGTGGTCATTTAGGTGTTTTAAATGTTTCCTAAGTCATAATTGATCCTATACCATGTATCATATGAAAAAATTCTTTTTGGTCATATTTTGGCTTATTTAATGACTTGTATGGACTTTCAAAGGGAAAAAAATTGTCACCAAGAGATATTTCAACATAGAGGAGGTCAGAAGCTGTTAAGATTAGTCAAATTCCAATTCAAAAGGTAGTTTTATGTAGAAAGAGGTATTTTTTATTTTATTTTTGATTTTAGGCCCTTAATATAACTTATACATACTTTTTAAGTCCTCTTTTAGAAAAAAATGTGGGATGGTGTCTCTTCATCTCCTTCTTGTCGTTGCAATCTAAGTAGGGTCAATTTCAAATGCTTAGAGTGGGTCATACAATTGGAGTTGAGAGGAATGATATTGTGGGTTGAAATTGATATGATTTAGATTCACTTTCATGGAAATATTTCTGAGATTAATGGCTTATCCTTTATGAGCAATCACTTAGACTCCAGGTAGCTTTTTATGCACTTTCATCCAAGAGGGGTCACTGTTTGAGTTAGTTTATGAATAATTTGATTTGGTTTGATGAGTTTTATTATTTAATATGGATTTTAATTCATATTAATAGTTTTTCCCATTATATTCTTGGTTTTGGAGTTTCATGAGCTTAATATGTCTCTTTGAGGCTTGTGTATGCTTGTAGACTAGTCTATTTTGCACTTATAGCTGCCTCAGATGCCTTTAAAAGTGGAATTAAAATTGAAAAGGAAGTATTAGAACTTTTTAAATATCCTTTATGGTGTGAGAATGTTTTTTAAGTTTTTTGGATAGGTTATAAACTCATTTGGAACCTTGAAACCATGTTCTTGCCAATTCTATTCTCTACCTACAAACTTTTCAAGATGCACTTTTGAGGGTTTCATATTGAGATCATGGCATGTTGATGGTTTTAATAGTGGTAATAATCCATTTTAAACATGAATAATTAATTTTATAATCTTGGGTCACTAGGTTCAAATGACAATGCACATTTTCACTCCTTAATCACTGTTCAAGTCTAATCTACTTGTCTATACTAGGACATGTCTGCCTACAAGTGAGTAAATAGGGGATTGAGGCATCCATAGAGTTTAAGGCATGAATTCAAGCCATTTATTGTAACCATAAGTATCAATGGGATCTTGAAATATATTTTCAAAATCTAAAACAAGAAAACAAGGGCATAAACCTTGCTAAAAGGTTCTTAAGACTGATACAGTGATTGAATCCATATTTTGAGGAGACAAAGGCCCAGGGAGATTTTTCAAAGAGGCATATAATATGTTTTATAGATTTTTTAATTCTATATTTAAGTGATTATTATTTCATATATAATATAGAGGTCATGTGAAAAAATAATGAAGAAAAAAATATTGGTGTAAGACAATCATTAAGGGATCCAAAGATGCCTTTTGAACCATTGAAATCAAACAATGAACTCTACATATTTGAACCTTAATTGATCATTGGATTTAAGAATAAAATAATGAATGTTATTATGATTTTATGACCACATGGTGAGTATCATAAAATATAAAACATAAATTTTATCTAGTTATAAGATGATATATAATGTTTATACCTTTTGTACCTACCCAGTCTGTACACAGGGACACCTACAATAGGGTCTAAAAGGACTTATCTCAGTCAAATATGAAGAGAGATTATTGGTGGATTGGATAATGCATTAAGAATTATAAGAGGGATAATAGTTAAATAACACATTATGTAACCTTAATATGTTTATTAAAAGGTCAAATGAAATCATGAGCAAGCAATAAGGCCCTTGTGATGACCTACATGCACAAGTAAAAGAGTTTCAATTAGGAAAGTAGGAAATAAGATTGGTGTGTTTGGTGATGATTTGAAATATCCAAGTTGAGTCTAAAATTAAATAAAATACCTTATGGATTTGATAATATTTAGGGAGTGTTAAAATCATCATTTTATGATTTAAGGCAAGTGGAAAGCATCTACAACAGGATTATAAGTAGAACACTTACCATAGGGTAGTAGTCTTATTTATTGATGTTCAAATAGTGTCTTAAGAGCCCAAAAAAAATAAAAATTAGATAAAAAATGGTATAAAATTATAAATCATTCAAAATATCCTCTAAACACTACATCAAGGTCTCATAGAGCTAGGCTAATCTACAGGTAGGGTACAAAGTTGTCCTAGTTAGCAGGATATAATTTAGAAGGTCAAGGTATGGTATGAAGATAGTTACAAGGGTTATAAAAAACACCAAAGGAATTTATAGAGATATAATATTATTTTATGACACCATGTATGAACCTAAAATAATTATGAGCACCTACAAACATCTTTCCAACTGTAAAACTTAGTCAATACTCATACCCCTATACAGACTATCTTTTTGAAAGTTTGCTTTGGAAATCAAGAGAGTTAGTGGTCTTATACTTGTATTTGGAAGATAAAATTTGGTGAATATTACCATAATAAAATTTATAATAATCTCCAATTATTTATTTTAGGAAATAATGGAATAACATACCTCTATTAAGTCTAAGAGGTAAGGCACTTTTGCCTTGCATAAAGGGGTAGTATTGAGGGAAAAGGATAAAATGGTGAACCATAACCAGGAAAGACATTACAATATGATTTTTTAAGCTGGATAAAACCTAAAAAAAATTGGAAACATTAATATATGGTTATAATATATACATGGTGGCCTAGACAAGAAGGTTTACATACAGGGTAGCTAGGCAAGGTGCAAACCTAGCCTCGAAGGAAGAACTACTTTTAGTTTTGGATTTAGTGAATCATTATAGTGATTTTATTAATGTACATGGTAGTGTAATAGATTTTTTTTAACATTCAAAAGTAATGGTAATTTATTAGAGGTTTAGGATGAACAAGAGTTATAGGTAAGGCCTATTAGACCTAGTCTAGGCCTAGTACCTAGAAGAAATGCATCATCATTTTAGAGCTAGATGACTATTAAAACTAGTTAGAATATTTTATTAGGGAGAAATAAGGTGTATCTAAGCATTAAAATTGAAAATAAATCCATTAATACTCAATATTTGGCTTGAAAGGTCCTAGACCATACAAAATGCATGAAAAGAGTTCGAATGGTCATCTTAAGATGCTTGTATCTCACATGGTGATTTACATGGGAAGATAAGGTGATTTGAGATGTTATGGAGTATCCTTAAGAATCCCTCAATGGAATTGAGATATATTTCCAAAGGCCAACTCTATGAAACAATGATAAGACTAGAAGTGACACAAAACCCTCCATAAGGACCCGATTGGATAGGTGAAGAAGATGATATATATATATATATATATATATATATATATATATATATATATATATATATATATATATATATATATATATATATATATATATATATATATATATATATATATATATGGGGTAGAAAGTCCATGAAACTTTTGAAACTTGTATAAGAATCTCTTAGGCTCCCTATAATTCTAATTTTTTGTACAGACTTGTATCAATGAGTTAAAAATAGGGATTTATTTGAAATTTTAATGTGTTTTTTAGGTGTGAGAAGGTTTAAAAAGGTGAAATCACTTTTGGGAGATATTATTAGCCTTGTTATAAGTCTCCATGTAAATTTGATGAAGCATATAGACTTTTTACTTCTATCTGCTACTTCTCTCATTTCAGCTACTCTAGTGGGTAGATGGTGATCACTTAGTGAAGAAGGGTAAAAATCCATTTGGGAAGCCTTTTAAGGATTATTTGATGAACTTTATGACTTGGAAGATCTTGGAAAGTTTCATACCTCCTTTTTTATGGATTATATTATATAATTGGAAAGGTTTTGGGTGTCAAGTGTGAGAGGTGCATGGAAATGAGTCATTTAAAACTATCAAGGATGATTGTGCATGGACAAAATAAGATGGATGATTAGAAACTAATACAATGCATGTGAGGGATTTTTGGTAACCCCTCCCAATAACATCCATCATTAGACTTAACCCTATGTGTGATGAGGTAGTTTTGTGAAGGAAAATGATGAAGGTAGTTTCTTATGCAAGCACAAAGGAATCTATGCCACATGTGGAGGAGTTAAACAAGTTTGAGGAAAATTTATCCTTGATTCCCTTAATAACCTATCTAAAACATGATTATATGAATATTTTAACTCCTCATTTCTTTACAAGTGTCTCTATGAATCTTGAGTTTCTTTTTCTCTCTTTCCTCTCACAATATCTATAAATTCTAGCCTTTTTGGCTATTATACAGATCTCTCTACCTAGGTATGGTGAATCCATACCAAAATTTTTCCTTGAGATAATAAAGATATAATTTTTACCTCATTTAATATTTCACTAAGTACATGTTATGGTTATTGGTCTTGTGTAAGTGTAGTTTTGCTTACCTTCACATGTTACTCTTCCTAGTGCTTTATATGTTTTTGGAATCTCTCTTTTGCAAGTCAGTAAGAAGTGTCTAATTTGGATTGTAGGTATAATGAGTATTATATTTAATAGTGTTTCTTATATTTCTTATTGTCTATGTCCTCCTAACCTAGGCTCTCTACAAGACCCCATGCTTGAAACATTGATGTGGAAGAGAAAATTGTCATTGAATGAAGTGTATGTATAGGCTTTGTTTGGTTCCAAGTGCATGTTAGAATGTGTGAGTAGAAAAAATATTTGGTGTAACACCTCCCCTAGAGTATATTTATTTTAATTTATCCTTATATTTTTATCCCCCCAAGAGTCAGTACTAGTTTGATCAAAGTGGTACATTGAGGGAAGTAGACCCAAATCTAGAGATCCACCTTAAAGTTAGGTCACCAAAAACCCTAAGGTGATTACATTATGCTAATTTAATGAGTATAAACTTTTTATATCCTCAAAGGGTTCAAGTTCAATTGACAATAGTTTGTGGCTTGCTTGATGGGACTGAATAGTCCATTCCTTGAGGAGTTTTTGTGTTCTCCTCAATATACCAAACTTTGGAGGCAATTCCTCTAAGCACCAATGGTGAATCTAAGAATAAATATACTAATTAAGTATTATAGGTATTATTATTTAAGGTTTTTTATTATTATACATAATTTTCATAATTTTCATGGATTATTTTGATCTTGAGTTTGTCCTAATGCAAGTTGGAGAGACATATCCTTCTTTGCCTATTCCCCCTCAATATGAACACGCCCTTATTCAACCATGTCATGATCCCTATCAATAATATGTTGCCTATAATCAGCCCTCTCAAGATTATTCTTCACCTATTCCACCTAGTTCCTTTCCAAGCCAATCCATTACAAGTTTCAATAAAACTCTCATTGGCTATAAAGACTACATGTTAGACCTTGCTACTAGAAATGGTTATGGTGAAATCATTCCTAACATTTATATCAAGAGTGTGAAACATGATTTAGATAAAGTTAAGAGATAATTGATTCCCATTGATGGAGCAAATTATTAAAGCCTTACTAATGAGATGCTTGATGTTTATGGTCTCATTTCCCACATTGACGAGAGGTTAAAAGTTCATGAACTAGCTTAGTCTTGGCAACCCTAATACATCCCACATTAGCCTTCAAATGTGCAAACTATGCCTATTAAAAATAATTAACCCATTATTATTCAAAATGGCCCAATTCCTTCATGCATTCCCAAAATTTTCCCTTCTTGGAGGTCCAAAGAAAATAGTAGTCAAAGGAAGAGGGATACCACTATTGGAGAAGATTTTGAGAGAAAAAGGTTCATATGGGAAGCCCACATTGACAAGGAGATTGAGTTGGTAAATAAAAATTTTAATCAACCAATCATGATATCATAAAATGAGGTTCCTAAGTGTGATATCCCTTCATTTGTAGCTCAACCTCATGAATAATCATCTAAGTCTAGCTTCCCAAGATGGAAAGAGGTAGTGGCAGCTAGTATGAAGAAAGAAAGAGGATGTCTAAGCGGAGAATTTGGAAGTGAAAAGAAGAATAAACCTAATAAACTCCCTCCCACACATCCTCAAGAATAATTTTACTCCCCATCTCAAATTTATTTCACTCCCTTCCCTAATGAAGATCTTATTTTCTCTCAAGAAAAGTTATTTCAAGAGAGCCTTGCTAAACAAATTGAGGAGTTAGAACTCAAGAGAGAGAATCTCTGATCTATCCTAGAGAGTTTTGAACCCCATGGAGTCATTTAATACATATTATCACCCCCTATAATTTATCCATTCTATCTTAATAATGGTGAAGAACACATTTCTCCTTAGAATCCCTCTTGGGCTAATGTTCCTAGCTTTTAGATACCTAGGATTGGCACCACTAAGAGGGAGGATGAGATAGAAATTTCAGATTGGTTTAATGATGAAGAGGAGATGACCTCTTGTGAATAAATAATAAGATTGTGATGATGAAAAATAATATCTTCCTTGTGAAGAGGAAGAATTATTTGAAGAGATTCTCTTAGAAGCCAAAGAAGAAGGAGTTTTATTTTTTATTTCACTTTATCATGCTAATAAAAAAGAGGAGGTGTTCTATTTTTTTGAATATCCTATCTATGATGACTATGGAGATTTAGGATATGAACAAGAGGAGGTTTCTAATGAGGCACTTATGTCTTATAAGGTTGAAGGAACAAAACTCAAAGGGGTAAATCTGCCATTACATCAAGAAAAAGACATTGGGCAGACCTATATGCAAATGTTCAAAGAGTATGAGGATTGTGAGAAGACAAAACCCCTATTAAAATAATCTAAAGATGTTGGAGATTAGGTGATTGTTAATTAGTATAATCATCAAGAGGTTCTAGACTATGATGGGGCAATCCATGATGATTATGAGGCTTTTGGAGATGACTTGGATTTTGATCCTAGAACCACACATGAAGCTAATCCTATCAAAATCAAGGAAGAGTTTGAACAAGAGATAATTATAGAGTTCCATGATGAAAAACTTCTTGAAGGATTTGAATAGGTGGTGAAAAATGAGAAGAACAATGAAGTCTTTCAAGAGAACATAAGTTTGTAACAAGATATCCCATTCATAAAAATACAAATCTATCATGAGGAGATAAAAGAACAATAATATGAGGCACATTTACAAGTTCAAGAAGACTTCATATACTTTTAAAACTTGTTTGAGATGATTATGCCAAAGGACATGCCAATATAAAGAGTAAAAAGGGAGCATGAGTCAACTAATGCTCCATTCAAAGAGAGGCATGCTTTTCATCCTCATTCATATAGTGAGGATGGATATTCAAGGTACTTTCCTTTTGATCTAGGAAGGGAGGTATGTTTTGTTAGGTGTATATAATTATTTTTCTTTTAGTTATGTCTTATTTTCTCCTAATTCCATGTTGTTTTTAAGTTTATTTTGACTTGCTTTTCCCAATGGATGGGATAAGGCTACTGGTCCTTAACATAGGCAATCATGTTACCCCTAAGAATTGCCAAAAGTGTTGTTTTAATAAATTTGGATCAACACATACATATTGAAACTTTTCAAAAGTTTTCATATGTCCAATAGGATCTCATGTTAGTCTAAATACCTTAACTCTCCTTCCCCTAGCCTTGGTGTAAGATCATCTTCCTTGTATTAGCCTAGTCAACTAAATTCAAGCCTAATCAAACATGGTCAAAGGCTCAATTTATTTTAAATGTCATAATGTGGTCATTTAGGTGTTTTAAATTGTTCCTAAGTCATAAAATTGATCCTCTACCATGTCTCATATACAAAAATTCTTTTTTGGTCATATTCTGGCTTATTTAATGACTTGTAAAAACTTATAAAGGAAGAAAAATTGTCACCAAGAGATATTTTAATCTGGAAGTGGTCAGAAGCTATTAAGATCAGTCAGATGTTATTTTAAGAGGTAATTTTATGTAGAAAGAGGCACATTATCCTTGATTTTAGGCCCTTAATGGCACTTGTACAAACTTGAGCAGTTCTCCTTCAACAAAAAATGTGGGATAGCATCTTTTCATCTCCATATGGTATTTTACATGATTTTCATGTATATTTTTCATCATAAAGTTCATTTTTTTCTTCTTTTCTTTCTTTCTTATCCTTACAAGCTAACAAGGGTCAATTTTAAATGCTTAGTATGGCCCATACAGTTGGAGTTGAGAGGAATTATCTTGGGGGTTGAAAGTAATTTGATTCAGATTTATTTTCATTTCAATATTTCTTAAATTAATGGCTTCTCCTTTATGAACCATTACTTAGACTCTAGGTAGCTTTTTATGCACTTTCATCCAAGAGGGGTCACTGTTTGATCTAGTTTATGAATAATTTTCTTTTTTTTATGATTTTTATGGTTTCATATGTTTGTAATGCCTCTTCATAGGTTTTCCCATTATATTCTTGTTTTTGGAGTTTCGTGAGCTTAATAAGTCTCTTATAGGCTTGTGTATGCTTGCAAATTAGTCCATTTTACACTTACTGTTGTCTTAGATGCCTTCAAAAGTTGAATTCACATTTAAAATGAAGTATTTGAACTTATTTTGTATCCTTTATGGTTTGAGGATGATTTTAAAGTTTTTTGGATAGGTTCTAAACTCATTTGGAACCTTGAAACCATGTTCTTGCTAATTATATTATCTGCCTGCAAAATTTTCAAGAAGCACTTTCAAGGGTTTCATGGTGAGATAATGACATGTTGATGGTTTTAATATTTGTCTTAATCCATTTTAAACATGAATAATTAATTTTATAATATTGAGAGAAATATTAGGTCACTAGGGTCAAATGACAATGCACATTTTTCACTCCTTAATCACTATTTAGGTCTAATATGCCTGTATACTAGGATATGCCCACCTATATGTGAGTAAATAGGGGATTAAGGCATAAAAAGAGTTTAAGGCATGAATTTAATCCATTTAATATAACCGTAAGTATCAAGGGGATATTTTAATATAGTTTGGAAAGCTAAAACAAGCAAACAAGGGTATAAACCTTGTTAAAAGGGTCCTAAGATTGATACAGTGATTGAATCCCTATTTTGAGGAGACAAAGGACTAGGATATTATTAAAATAGGCATATAATATGTTTTATATGGTTTTTAAGTTTATATTTAAGTTATTCTTTTTTCAACTAGTATAGAGAGGGCCTATGCAAAAAAGATTGGTGTAAGATAGTCATTAAGGGATCTAAAGGTGCCTTTTGAACCACTGAAATAAAATAGTAAACTTTGCATGTTTGAAACATAATTGATCATTAGATTTAAGAATAAACCAATGCATGTTATTATGATTGTATGACCACATGGTGAGTATGAGACACTAGTAAAAATTAATGTCATTTAGTTTTAGGATGATATACAATGTTTAGACCTTCTTGTACCTACCCAATCCATACACAGGGACACTTACAATAAGGTCTAAAAGGACTTATCTCAATCAAATATGAAAAGATATTCTTGGTGTATTTGATAATGTATTAAGACTTATAAGATAGGGGCTAGTTTAATCACACATTATGTGACCTTAGAAGGTGTCTCAAAAGGTCAAATGAAATCACGAGCAAGCAATAAGACCCCTGTGATGACCTATAGGTAGAAGTAAAAGAGTCTTAGTCAGGAAAGTAGGAAATAAGATTGGTGTGTTTGGTGATTATTTGACATATAAAAATTGATTCTAAAATTAAATAAAACACATTATGGATATGAGAAGCCTTAGGGAGGGTTAAACTCAACATTTTGTGACTTAAGGCAAGTGGAAAGCATCTACAATGGGCTTATAAGTAGAACACTCAGTTTAGGGCAGTAGTCTTATTTCTTGATGTTCAAATAATGTATTAATATCCCTAAAAAATTAAAGTTGGATCATAAATGGTATGTCCTTATAAATTATTTCCCTACATCAAGGTCTCATAGAGCTAAGCTAATCTATAGGCATGGTACAAAGTTGCCCTTATCAACAATATATAATTTAGAAGGTCAAGGTATGGTATGAAGATAGTTCAAAGGGTTATAACAAAAATAATAATAATATATAGATACATATGAGGATTTTAAGACACCATTTATGAACATAAAAAAAGTATAAGCACTTATAGACATCTTTCCAAGTGTAAAATTCCATCAACACTCATATCCCTACACAGACTATCTTCTTGAAAGTCTGATTTGGAAATGGAGAGATTTAGTGGTCTTATAATTGGATTTGGAATCTAAAATTTGGTATATAGTTCCCTCATAACATATATAATATATTCATATTTTTTTAGGAAAAAATTGGATAACATGCCTCTATTCTATCTGAGGTAAGGCACTTTTACCTTACATAAAGGGGCAGTTTTGAGGGAAAAGGATGAAATGGTGAACCAGAACCATAAAATACCTTCCCATATTATTGATGAAGATTGAGCACACCTGAATTTTTTTTTAAACCTTGTTATAGGGTTGGGATCTAGACAGGGTGGCCTAGATAAGAAGATTTACATGCAAGGTAGCTAGGGAAGGTGCAAACCTAGCCTCAAAGGAGGAACTACTTTCAATTTTGGATTTAGTGAAGAATTATAGTTCTTTGAGTCATGTCTATATGAGTGTAATAAAGGTTTTTTAACCTTAAAAAGTTAGGTTAATTTATTAAAGGGTTATATTTAACAAGATTTATAGGTAAGGTCTATTAGACCTAGTCTAGGCCTAATACCTAGAAGCAATGCATCATCATTTTAGATCTAGATGACTATTGAAACTAGTCAAGATATGTTATTAGGGAGACATAAGGTGTATCTAAGAATTAAAATTTAAAATAAATACATTATGAATCCATATTTGGCTTGAAAGCTCCCAAACTATATAAAATTTAGGAAAAGAGTTTGAATGGTCAACTTTCGATGCTTGTGTCTCACATGGTGCTTTACATGGGAAATTGAGGTGATTGGAGATGTTATGGAGGATCCATAAGAATACATAAGTGTCATTGAGGGATATTTATGATGTTTCAACTCTATGAAACAATTTTAAGACCAAAAGTGGCACAAATCCCTCCATAAGGACTCGATTGGAGAGATGAAGTAGATGGAGTATCTAGATGGGGTGGAACGGCCATAAAACTATTGAAACTTGTAGAAGACTCTCTAAATCTCACTCCAATGCTAAATTTTTTTATGGACCTATAAATATGGGTTTAAAAAAAGGATTTATTTGACATTTTTATGTGTTTTGTAAGTGTGAGAAGGTTTTAAAAGGTTAAATCACTTTTGGTAGATAGTTTGAGAATTTTTATGTCTCCAAATCCATTTGATGAAGTATTTAGACTTTCAAGTCTATCTTATACCTATCTCATTTCAGCCAGTCAAGTGGGTAGATGGTGATCACTTAGTGAAAAAGGGTGAAAATCCATTTAGAAAGCCTTTTAAGGTTTATTTGATGAAATTGATGACTTGGAAACTATTTTCAAGTGTCATCCTCCTTGTGTATGGATCATATCATAGAATTGGAAAGGTTTTGGGTAGGTAGTGTGAGAGGTGCATAGAAATGACTTATTTAGAACTATCAAAGATGATTATAAACTGATCCAATGTATGTGAGGGCTTATTTTTAATCCCTCCCACTCATATCCATCATCAGACCTAACCTTATGTAGTGATGAGGTAGTTTTGTGAAGGTAAATGATGAAGGCAGTTTCTTATATAAACATAAGGGAATTTATACCACATGTGGAGGAATTGAACAAGTTTAAGAGAAATTTGTCCTTGATTACCTTTATAAAATATCTCACAAATGATTATATGACTCTTTTATATCCTTCTCATTGCTTGACAAGTGTCTCTATGAATATTAAGCTCCTCTTTCTTTCTCTCCTCTCACATTTTCTATAAATTCTAACTTTTTTGGCTATTGTATGGATCTCTTGACCTGTGTATGGAAAATCTTTACCAAATTTTTTCCTTGATATAATAAATATAGTTGTTTTTATCTCATTCAATATTTCACTAAGTGCATGTTATGGTTGTTGGTCTTATGCAAGTGTAGTTTTGCTTACCTTCACATGTTACTCTTCCTAGTGCCTTGTGTGTTTTTGGAATCTCTCTTTTATAGATCAATAAGAAATTTCTAATGTGGATTGTAGATATAGTGAGTATTCTATTCAATATTTTTTATTAGAATGCTTATTTTCTAAGTGCTCCTAACCTAGGCTCTCTTTAAGACCCCATGCTTGAAACATTGATGTGGAAGAGAAAATTGTCATTGAATGAAGTGTATGTATAGGCTTTATTTGGTTCCAAGTGCATGTTAAAATGTGTGAGTAGAAAAAATATTTGGTGTATCACCTCCCCTAGAGTATATTTATTTTAATTTATCCTTATATTTTAATTCCCAATAGTTAGTTCAAAGTGGTACATCAAGAGGAACTAGCCCCAAATCTAGAGATCCACCTCAAAGTTAGGTCACCCATAACCTTGAGGTGGTTCCATTGTGCCAATTGAATGAGGATAAACTTTTCATCTCCTCAAAGGGTGAAATTTTAAGTGATAATAGGTATAAAATAGAGTTCATATGTAGTCAAGTTTCATTTGGTAAGTCATCAAGAGCAAGTCTAGGAGTTCTAAGTTCTTTAACCAGTAGGCTGGTCAAGCTAGCTGAGTCACTAGAATTATTGACTGATTTCTTTTCCCAAATATAGAAAGGGGTCAACCCAATATACTTGAAAATTTATACATAATTAATATCATGGTTATCACTCATCTTATGAGTTTGGTGGTGTTTAAACAATCGACTATTTTGACATATTGTAACTATGCTTTGTGAATCCTTCATACCTCTGTTCAACTTGAATCAAGTGTTTTCATGATGATAAAACATATTTAGAGGTCCTTGGTTAGTTTTATGGATCTCCAACATAGGATAAATGCCATGGTGAAAGTGAATTGAGAAGGAAATCTAATGAAGACTCATGAATACCTTTGTTTTGCTCAATCATATGAGGTATGTTCATATTTCAAATTTAAAGAGAATCATATTAGTGCATTATGGTTTACTTAAGGTATTTATTAGACCCTAAAGGTATCTTCATAAGGTAATAACATAATATTTAGTGGATATACCTCTTTAAGGTCATATACGTGTGCCACAGTCAATGTTTTTAATCATAATGAAACTTAATTTGACCTTAATAGGCCACTAAGTCACCTCCCATGCCTTAAATGGACCTCATAATCTATAACATCACTAGACTATTTCATACCTCTTTAGGCCCAATACCACCATGGTCATTGCCTAAATCCTCCCTAATGGGCCCCACACAAACTATATTATGACTTTTTAACTACCTTGATTCATACCATCAGCTTCAAAATGTCACATGGCCCCTATTTTCCCTCCATAACACTTGATAATGATGTATTTGGCTTGAAACAATAAGAAATGTCAAGAAATTATATGTTGTAGAGGTTTTTTAGATGGTACAAAGTTGTATAGTATGAACTAGCTTACGTAGAATCATGTATTTGTAGAGTGAGGTCATTTATTACAAGTGGAGGATAAAAAAAGTGTTTTAATGGAAAGGAAGCTCAAAAATATCCTATCTTCCCCTCGAGCTCATTAGCAAGCTTAAAGAGCCCCTCAAGTTTACACTCAGACTGTATGAAGGAGAAAGAATGGAGGCCCAAGATCTTAACTAGGGGAAGTACACTCAATCAGTTTTCACCCATGGGTATTGGTTTTGGGATTAGTCACTTGATCTATATAAAAATTCCTTAAGAACTTAATGAATCTATATGTCATCCTTATTTTCACAGACCAAGTTAGATAAAATGGTTTTTATGGATTCTTGGCTTACCTACTCAAACTAATGATTGATGTTGTTTCCTTAGGTATTAAAATATCATATCATAGAGTTTTTAGTACTTTACTCACATGTGTGTGCTCTTAAAACCAACAAACCATCAAAACTACTAGAGTATTTAATCTTTAAGTAAATCTATGCAATGGATAGAGGTTTAATGTCCTCATCAAATGTTGTTGGTTGAGTTGAAGAGTTGATGGAGTGTTTCAAGTTTATCCATGCCTCATTTCTTAGGTTTGATTTCTAATAGCCTCTTGTCACTTCAAAGGATATTCAATAAAAATGGGATTCTACATACTTAAGGGAAACTATGTGGTGAGCACTGTGTGTGACTCAATGACATATGTAGAGCCTTCAAATGTAACTCAAGAACATAAAAGGAGGTGTTAGATCATAGTAGGTCATCATCATATCCATACAAATAAGTTTTCAAACCTCCATGGTAGCCTAATAGACATAAAATAAACCCTCCTTGCATTTATAACCACATAATTAGTTTTAGCAAATGTTGAGGTTCTTTATAAAGTTTAAGGTTCCTCAAATATTCATATGTTCCATTTTTAGGTTGTGTATGCTTCATTTCTACCTCTAAAGTGTTATATTTGTTTAGATATATTTTTGAGGGTATTCAAGATTCATTTTATTTGTATTATAAGCTTTCCCACACTCCATTTCATGCCATTTTCATACCTTTCCATTTCATGTTGTTTGCCACTATCTTTGCACTTGTTTTAGCCCTATTTTTCATGTATCACTCACCATAACACCTCACAATCATCCTCATTTACTCCTCCAAAATTCATTACTAGCCTAAACCATGTGAAATAGATATAAACATTAATTTTAACCCTCAAGTATAATGAAGTAATGAAATGTTGGACCCATATGGCCATATACCTAATTGAGGAGGCAACTAACCACTTACAACCACCCTTTTTAAGCCTACTATAGCAGAGTATCGAAAGGGAACTATATGAACCAATAATGTTAATACATAATGATATGAGTAAAATAAGGCATGAATAATACATATGTGAATTAGGATATGAGTATGTCATAAAAAATATTCAAGTGACTACAAACCACCTTCTTCTTATACAAGCCTAATGATCAAACCCCTGTAGATTGTCAATACCAGTAGGTGAATACATATGACATTGATGGTGTATATTGGTATCCCCATATTACCTAAGATAATAGGAAATGTTCATATAATAAATAAAAAGGTTCAAACTATTGAATAAGGTAACTCTTGATGATCAATCCATCTATAGAGCAAGAAAACATCAACACAAGCTTGAGAACATAGGATTTCATAAACACAAGCTCTAAACTTGAGAAAAGAGATGGTATGTAGAGGAATAAATGTTATAAAATCATTGTTTGAGTATGTTAATATATTTTAGACACATTTTAGATGCCTCATTATCACAAGCATCTCAAGAAATAAGTGATAAAAACCGTACTCAAGATTCTCATGCCTATCTATATAGTCAATAGGTAACCCACTGGTAGTCTAAGAAAAATTAATGTTTGAGACCTTTATAGTCATGGATAAGCCTCTAAATTTAGTATAAATGATCATCATGACTATTTTAATGTACTAATATCTCTAATTAGTCAAAAAAATAGTGTGTATACCCACTATTTTGTCTCAGACCAAGCCCTATCTATGATAGTTAGTTCTAAGGGCTAGATGAGCAAAATCATGTCTTTGAAGGTTTATAGGCATGTTGGGGTAAATAAATGGTTGTCAAGTAGTGAAAAATGATGGATAATTTCATAATACACCATATAAATGGGTTATAATTTAGAGTTACATTAGATTTCCTTGAAGATAAACCAGTAAGTTAGGCCTTAAGCCTAATCTCAAATCATGTTGTCATCTTAAGGCATATCCAAGCTCTTACAACAAGTTTGATGGTCAATAAAGGACGTGTGAGGATGTTTTATGACTTGATAAGAATATTTAAAGTTAAAATAAGAGATGAAAATTTCAAGCTTTCTTTAAAACCCTGCTCTAACCACTTACTCTATATATATTTAGCTCAAGAGCTAAATTTGAGTGTTCACACACTTCAAAACATAGATGCTTAGGGCCAAAAATCTTAGTGAAGTTTAATTCTCCCTATGGAATCAAGATCCATGAAGTATTATTTGGAATTAAGGGGATAAAATTTATGAAATATCCTTAATAAATTAACTAGTCAAAATTAGTTTGTAGATAACCTAAGTGCCATCTTCCAATGCTCCTATCTCCACACACCCTTTGCATGTGACTCTAGGATATTCATGGAAGATGGGGATGTTAATGCATTATAAGTTTATTGTCATTATTCCTAGTTTATATATTCATACAATAATAGTCATCATTAAGATAGTGGGTATCTTAAACCATACATAAACACTAGAAGTGATCTAATAGTTAATTTTGGTTTGACCATGAAATGACCTTTAAGGTCTCCTCAAGTCCTTTGAACATCATTGTGACTCATTAGCTGGTACATGTAGGATTAAAACTATATATAACAAGCATGGAAGTATTAGTTTGAGATTAAGATCAAATATATAGGGAGTGTTTGTGTACATAATGATGTTAAGGAGGGAAAATGAGTCTTGAGGAATCTAAATCAGCCCTCTGGTAGTCATCAAAATGTCTTCCATGACTTTTTTAGCAAGTAGGTAAACACAAAGGTTAAAGTAGATAAATGTATGCTCTTAAAGGAAATAAAATGGTATAATCACACCAATGATGATACTATTGTCACTTGGATTTTCACATTTTTAAGAGTGAAAAATCTCTCCTAATCTAAGTGGCACAATTGAATCACCTCTAGGATTGTGGATAGCCTAAGGAATGAGGTGAATATCTAGATAGGGCTAACTCCCTTGATACACCACTTTGGATTGAAACAAATAATAAACTTGGGGGGTGAAAAAGGAGGGAGATAAATTAAAGTAAACTAATCTAATGGAGGTGATATACTAAATAAAATTATGACATCCAACCACATGCATGTTACACTTGAAATCAAAGGACAAATAAAACTACACTTCTCCAATCTTCATCTTCTTACATCAATGTTACATTATGAGCTTATGGATGAATATTAAAAGTTAAGAGGACTAGAAAAAAATCATATGAGGGAAATAATGAATATAATAAATCACTTAAACCATGAACATCTCTTAAAACACTCCACATGCCCTGTAAGAAGAGGTTACAAATAAGTGAAAGAATGAAACAACGTGATAAGGAATCCGTAATTTCCACTAAAAAAGATTCATCATCAAATTGAACACACTAATAATAGGAATAAATTAGGTAAAAATAATTTGTCTTATTTATTAAAAGGTATACATTTGAGTAGGTCTTCACCATGCTCAAGTGGAGCATCCATACAATGCCAAAATGGCTAGTTCTTATAGAACTTGTGAGAGAGAGGAGAAGAGAGAAGTACAAGGGTAAAAAATACACTTGTAATGATGTGAAAATTAGTTAATTTTGAATTTTAAGAGGATTTTTGAAGGACCATGCAAGGTCAACAACTATAAATTTCAATCCAAGTCATAGACCTCATGAAAAGTGGCAAGAAACTCCTCATTCTGGCCCAAAAAAATTCCCTACATGATTAGCCCTATTTGAATACCTCATAAATGATTAGGAACATGTATTATTATTTTAATTAAGTTTAAGGACATCATAAATTATTCTCCATGAATGTTTTTTAGGCTGAGGCATCTAGAATCATCTAGAAAGGAGAAATCATCATCTGTTATCCAGAAAACTACTCTTTGATGCAACTTGCACACTTGGCTTCCAAAAATAAATAACTTTCTCATGAAAATATGTAAAAGGAATTTAATGAAATGTGTAAAGGAAATACATGTACTTATAATCACCAAGGGAACCATAAAATTAGCCCACTTCAAGATCTTTGCCCTTCTAACTAGCTTGTTTAATAGGCCAATTTTGTCTGGCTTAGTTAAAGCATCTAGTTGAGAAACTTAGGGATATTTTAAAAGACTTAAATTTACATTGGGATTTATCTTAAGTATTATTATTCCATCCCATTTTATTGGAATCTCTTGAAACCTTCTACAACCTACAAAACATGCAAAATAGTGAGAAACATCTAGTTTTTATGCGCATCCTTACAAATCCGTATAGCTAAAAAGCATGTGAGGGAGATTTAGTGAGTCCTATACAAGATAAAATAGGTTTCCTAAGAAAAATATACATTATATTTCATCACCAACTCCATTTCTCCAAACTGATCCTGGCTGAGGGTTTATAAGGGTTTTAGGCCTATTTTTTTTCTAAAGGTTGGTTCATAAAGTTTGGACATCCAAGTTTCAAAAAAATATCAAAAAAATGGTGTGAAAGTACCTTTATAACATCTCCAAATTCCTTATACTCCCATTAAAATCCTCATGAAAGATATGAATTCTCAAACCTAGCCTATCAAGCTTATCTTCTTTATTCCAATAGGCTTGAATGGTTTCTAAGCCAAAAATGGCTTATCCAAGGTTTATTTTTCATGTAAATAGTTTTTAAATATATTTATTCACCCAAAAAATATATCCAAATTATTTTTAAGGCCCAAATAAGACTAGAAGTCTAAATGACTCTTCAATTAGCCCTAGCCTAAACCTTGTCGAAAAGTCTATCTACACTTTTGGAGGTATACAATGACATATTGATGGGCCAAATACATATAAATTGATTTAAAACATACATTATGACTATAAAAACATTATATAATCAATTAGGAAGCTTTTCCAATGTTGGAAAAGAATATGATTCTTTATTTGGCATCTAGGCCTAGCCATGCCTAGTGGGCATGCCTACAAGTTTGAGGGTCAAGACCTCCACGATGTAATTACCCATTATATAGGATATTTATAATGTTTTTATATATTTATCTCATATTATATAACCTTATTGAAATTTCAAAAAACCTCTTATTTTATCCTTTATCTCCCATCCTAAGGACTGTAGGCTTTATGCACCTAAGGAAGTGCCCCCTATCTGAGACAAAATAGGTGTACTTCCCCTATATGATCATAAGAAAAACTATTTTGGGGGGTTTTAAAATTTTAATATAAACTTTATACAAATTTATAATCATTTATGAAATCATTTGACCTCTCAAAACCATGAAAGTTTGAGATAGACTTGTCAAGGAAACTATGTGTAGGGTTGGCTATCCATGGTCTATGTTTTGTTTGTTTGATCCCTTTCCTCTACTTTCAAAATATATCATGATGATATCATGATTTTATAATATTTTTTTGAAGTTTTTATCAGGTTATATTATCATTCCAAAAGTCCATGCTCTTATTTATACACCTTGCTCAATTAAAATGGGTTTTTACATTAACTATGTCCTATTTAAAAGGACATCTATAGGTGTTCCTTATCTCATCCTAGGATTAAAACAACCTAAAATACTTTTTTTAGTATCATATAATCATTTAACTATTAAAGGATCCCAATAATTACCCTATCTCATGCAAATATCACCTATATGTCATGTTTCACTCATCACCTATTGACTGAGACATCATACTATTTGACCCTACTATAGGTGCCATTTGCCTTCTTATAGCTTGTCTATGATGTTAAAAAAATATCCTTTAGGTTTTATGGTAATATGATAGATTTTTAAACTATAAATAACCTTTGATAACCTTATAACACCATTTTGGCATCAAAATTGGTGTCACTATCTTGACCGAGACACTCTCCCCTTAATACCCTACTTGTGTATGTCTTTGGATCATTTGGACTTAGTTATGATATGGAGAATCTCTCCATTGGACCATGATAAAAATTTATATCATATTAAATAATTTATTCACCTTTTATGTCTTAAAACAATAACCAAACACTAATGTTAGCTCACTACTTGCCTGTGTTGCTATAGGTGGATATGTAGGTGCTTGTGTACAAACTAGGGATGTACTTGGGTAACCAAAACACTAAATGACACTCATTTTGATGACCTTTATACCTAAAACATTCATTTAAACTATTTAAATTATCCAAACCAATAAAAAATGTCTATCTTTCAACTTAGGTAGGTAAGAGGCCTTCCTTAGACTTAGGCCTACAGGTGAACATTACTTGTAAACAATAGTTTGAGTGACCGCTTTAGACCTTGAAACAACTAATTTACCTTTGTCATCAGTCTTCCATCTCTTTAAATATGATATAAATATGTAGATAATAAAAAATCAATTCATTGTGAATCATTGAAAGACTTTGAAACTCTGTCTCATGATATCTCCAAAAACTCTTAGGCCTCTATTTTGTTCTTTTGACAAAAAGAGGCCTAAAAAACTTAGTCCTCATCTTTAGAGGTTGCTTTCAATCTAGTTTGGTCATATATAACCTCCAAAATGTATTTAATGATTTTACAACTAGATCATAGCCATAATAAGGTTCAAACCCATCTAATCATATCTATTTAAAGACCTTCATGTCTCTACTGATGTCACTTGTATTTGACTTTGACTAAATTTAGCAGGTAGACTGTATCCAACTGTGTATAATGAGCATGAATTATAGGTTCTAATTTTTTTATTACTTCTCAAAAATATCCAATCAAACTTTCTTCGTGATAAAAAACCTTGGATATCTCAATAACCTCTTTTAAAATATAATTAGCTTCAATGAGTATGTCTATAGGTACATGAAAACTTATAAGTAGTGAGTGCAGGATGAGGCAACATGAGTAGAAAAATGTTTTCAAGTAGATAATAAAACTCAATTTAAAACATTAAATTTAATAATTTAAATAAATTAGAGTTTAAAACCAGATCAAAAACATCTCTTTCAACATGAAAATCACTTGTGAGCACTTGGTTAATTGTGTACTACAGTCACAAGGAAGATTGGTTACATGTATGGTTATGATTACAAATCCAAGGAGAATGTTTATTATAATAATGAAGTTAAAAGGTAAAGGGAACAAATAGTAACCTAAAAAAATCTAAAATTAATTAACACAACCCCCTAAAGCCATGAAAAAGTGTGAAAATCTTGGACATGGTGAAAAATTATCTGTTGCACTAAAAAAAGACTAGTCTACAAATTTGAAGTTATTGGCTCATCCAAACACCACAACACATAAAAATAATCATGGATAAAATATTATGGGGAACTAAAAATCATATTTAACAAATATAAATATCTATATTATACGTAATCTCCTAAACAATAGTAAAACCCATAGGGTACATGAAATAGCTAGCAAATTTGCATAGTCAATTTGTTAGCAATGGTTCATAAAGAATAGTTAATAAATTTTCAAAATAATTATATGAAATTAAGGTATCCAAGTGAAATATTATCTCCCAATATTTTTTTTTTGAAACCTCATGAGCTATCTATACCAAGTACAAACCTATAATTCACTTCAATGTGTCTAAAAAGCCAAAAATGGAGTAGAATGGTTTTGGCCTCAAAATGAAACTTCTAGATCAAAAAAATGTGTATATGAGTATGGGGAGATTAATATTCACATTTAAACCTTTTATAAGTGTCACACTTCCTAAAGAGGTCGTACAAGTGCCATTTTCTTCCTTTTCTTTAAGAAAACTAACTTTTCTTCTAATGAACCTACAAATTTTAGTTACTAATAGTTGGTTAAGACTTATTAGGACATATTTAATGTTACATCACCCATTTTGACCTTAAAATTTAATAAAAAAACATTTACAAAGAATTAAATTCACCTTTTTGGCCCCTAAAATGATCTAAAATGATAAATAGACAAAAACTAATTGACCAAGGACAATATAACATCATTTGACATTAATTGAACTATAATAAACCCAATGAAATTAATATTAAACCCCCTATAGACCTAAAAAATCAATTTTTTACCTATAGATGCCCTAGCTTGACTAAAAATTCAAATTTGGTCAACAAATTGGTGACTCATAGGGGTAGTTGCATGCCATACTAACTAGACCAGTAGCCTTATTAGTCCATTGGGATTAGAAGTTATCTAAAACATGAGGCAAATAAAGAGACCTTTAACCATTGACTAGAAACTTTGATCAAGATAAAGAATACTAATGGCTACCTCAACCACATAAATCAAAGGACACACATAATAAGGAAAGCAAACACACAAACATGTGCTCAAAGTACAAAGGGGAATTAGAGAACAACCTATTATATACAGCTAGAAACATAAGAATACCTTCCTCCTAGATCAAATGGAAAGTTTGAAACTCTTTTTTCTTTATGACATGGAGGAATTGGTGAGGCATGTAGCCTTTTAGTTTTTAGCGTTGATGCCTCCAAAACTCTTTCAAAATGTTTTCCAACTTCATTGGCATGATATTCAATGAGAATCAAGTAGCCCTAAACAAATTATATATGGTTATGAGTTCCTATTGTGTCCAAATAGCCTCAACTTTCTCATATGATCATTTAATTATGACCTGTAATGGTGATTCCATAAGGCATTCCTTTTTATCTTCTATAGTGCTCTCAATAAGATTGGGATTTCTCTCAACTACAAGTTCATCTAGCTCATCAAGGATCTTCAAAAATTCTTCCCAATCTTGGTCATTATCCTCCATAGAAGGCTCTTTCTTCACCTTGTCATATACTTGGACTTCAACTTGGAAAATCTCTTCAAGATCTTGGAAGAGCTCCATTTATAGCTACCAATCATCCTTGTCCTCTTTATCATCTAATACCACTACCTCTTCATGCTTGAAATGGTCATCCACAACCTCATGATCAAATATGGAGTCTTGTTCATGTAACTCTTTCTTTAAATATTGGGCATATTCCTCATGGATATACATCCCCTCAAATATGGAGGTAAGAGCTTATGAATTGTCCTTTTGTTCACTAAGGGGAGTCCCTATGGTGATCTCTTCCTCATAATTACTCATGAGGTATTCTTGATCAACCATGAATTAAGCTTGTTCATCTTCACTTCCTCTTATCAAGATAGGCTCTTCTTTCAAGATTTCCTCTTCGCCACAAATAAAGCATTCTTCATTATGAACCAAATAAGGAGATTCAACATAATAACGTACCTCTTATACATCACTTAAGACCTATTGAGGGCTATCAAATTGAACCTCTGCTATCAGAATCTGATCTTTTTTGTCAAGGGCTAAAAGATCTTCAACTTCCTTCATGGTGATACCAAAGACTAACATCTTAAAATATGGTGACTTAGCCCAATGAGGCTGCTAAGGAGTTGCATTCTCTTCAAGTAAGAGTTATGAATTTTCTTCAAGAAATTTCTCTTATTTAAGTTCCCACACCATAGGTACATCAAGGTAAAAGGTGATGTGATGAGGATAAAGGGAACTAGTTGGTGGAGGTGGGGCATCGAGGTCAAAATCAGATTGAGATTGCAAAGTAAGAGGCTCTTTGGGAAGCTCTTGTGGAAGGGGAGATGGGATGTGTTTAGGCATAGGATCTTATTTTGGGTATAAACCATCCATCACACCTTGACTTAGAAATTTCATATTTGCTTCTAACTCTTCTATTTGCTTGGCTAGGTTCTCTTGGAAAAGCTTTTCTTGAAGGTCATAGGAATCATCATGAGAACATGGAATTCATGACGGTTTCCATGGAACACAAGAAGATTCTTGAGGAAGGGTGAAATGGACTTACAAAGTATCAACTCCATTCTCCACTTCATACTCTTTGACAATGCTTTTATATTCCTTCTTTTCCCATGACTCTACTATCTTGATCCAGGTTAAGACATTAGGATTATGAGTCTATTTTTAAAGTGGTGGGGATGCATTATGAGATGGAAATGAGGGATTACAATCCACTTATTTTTCTATCAACATGGATTACTACATATGCATTTTATCCAACTCAATCTACCTATCAATATTAGATTCAAACACAAGTTTTATCTTTCCAACTCTCTCTTCCAATTGATTAGGAAAATGATGACCTTGATAGGTTTGATTTTGCTCATGAGTAAGGGGAAAATATGGATAATAATAAACTTTAGGAGGTGGATATGAAGGATGATATACTTGGTAAGGCTTCCTCTCATGATTGCTTAGATTATCTTCCAAAGATGTAGTCAAACCATTCACATCTAGCATCTCATTTATAAACCTTTACCAATTGGCTCTTTCAATAAGTGCCCACTATCTCTTGACTAGCTCTAATGCATTTATCACTTGGTGGATGGAATGAATAAGAATATTTTTACCACATCCCCTTTGTGTATCAATATCTACCATATACTTTTCATACCCCAAAAGAGTTTATTTAAAGGTGGAAATGGCTTGAGTTGATAAGTGACTAGGTTTACTAGGAATAATACATTGAGAAGACTGACTATAGGACTGGTAAGAATCATGTGTGGGCTATATTTGATCATATTTAGGCTAACAAAAACCATATTTGAGTTGATACACTTCATGATAGGGTTGGTTAAGAACTTGTTCATATTGATATGTAATGCCATAAGCTTTGAAAGTCTCACCAACTTGTGTGAAGTTATACTCAACACTAAGGCCAGGCATGAAATTTCATTGAAAGCAAGAATAAAAAATATATTTTTATCAAAAATATTCAAAGTATCACCTAGGATATTTGACCAATTGATGTAGCTTTGGAGTCACCATTGATGTTTAGATAAATTCCTTCAAAGGCTAATGTGTTGAAGGATAACACCAAAAATCCTCCAACTCTTGGAACAAGAGTTCCACTGAGCATGCCAAAAACTATTTTCACTTGGATTTTCACCCTTTGAGGAGATGAAAAATATCTCCTCATCCAAGTGGCATAATGGAATTATCTCTAGGTTTGTGGGAAACCTAAAGAATGAGGTGAATCTCCAGATAGAGATAACTCCCTTAATGTACCACTTTGGATTGAAAATACTACTAAAATTGGGGGTGAAAAAGGAGAGAGATAACTAAAATAAAACTAATCTAAGGGAGGTGATACACCAAATAACATGATGACATCCAACCACATGTATGTTACACTTGAAATTGAAGGACAAGTTGAAACTACACTTTTAAAATCATTATATTCTCACATCAATGTTACATTTTGAGGTTATGGATGAATGTGAAAAGATAAGAGGAATATAAAAGAGGCATATTAGGGCACTAATGAATAGACTAACTTACTTAAACCATAAACATCTCTTAGAACACTTCACATGCCTTGCAAGAAGAGGCTAGAAATAGGTGAAGGAATGAAACAACATGCTAAGGAATCCATAGTTTTCACTAAGAAATATTCATCATCCAATTAAACACACTAAGAAACAACATAAATGAGGTAAAATTATATTATCTTATTGATCAAAAGGTATACATTTGAGAAGGGCTTTGCCATGGTAAGGTGGACTATCCATATAATGCTAAAAAGGCTAGATCTTATAGAACTTGTGAGAGAGAGGAGAAAATATAGGTCCAAGGGTCACAATAAAACTTGTAAATCTGATAAAATTAGTTATTGGTGCATGTTAAGAGGATTTTAGATGGAAAATGTAAGTTTATGAACTACAAATGTCAATCCAAGTCATAAACCTCATTAAAAGTGACATTACCTACATGATTAGCCCTATTTGAATACCTAATAATAGATTAATAATAGGTATAATGATTTTAATTAATTTTAAATGAATTTTACATGCCTCTCCATGCATTGGTTTTAGGCCTAGGCATTTGAAATCACTTGGAAAGGAGCAATCATCATCTGTTATCCAAAAACACTGCTCTTCCATGCAACCTACACATTTGGCTTCCAAAAAGAGATTAGTTACTCATGAATATCCATATAATGTAGTGAATTAAATATTTAAATGCCATACATATACTTATAATCATTAGGGACACCTTAAAATCACCCCACTTGAAGATCTCCACCCTTTCCACTAGCTTTTCCAATAGGCAAATTTTGATTGGCTAAGTTGAAACATATATTTGAGACACTTATTAATATTTTAAAAGAACTAAATTGACGTGGAAAGTTTTATTAAGTCTCAATATTCCCTCACATGTTATTTTAATCTCTTAAAACCTCTTACAACCTACAAAACATGCAAAATAGTGAGAAAAACCTAATTTATGACCCCATCTATACAAGTCCATACTTATAAAAAGAATTATAGGGAGAATAAGTGAGTCCTAGACAAGTTAAAATAAATTTATTTATAAAAATATTCCATTATATTTGATCAACAACTCCATTTCTCCAAATTGGTCCTAGCTGAGGGTTTAGTAGGGTTTTAGGCCTATTTTTGGTCTTAAGGTTAGTTCATAAATTTTGGACATAAAAGTTTCAAAAAACATCCAAAAAATGGTTTTTAGAGACCCTTATAACACATAAAAATTCCTTTTACTCCCATGCAAATCCTCATGAAAGATATGAGTGCTCAAATCTAGCCTATCGAGCTTGTCTTCTTTATTCCAATAGGCCTAAAGGGTTTTTGAGCCAAAAATGGATTATAAAAAGTTTATTTTACATGTAAATGTTTTTTAAACATATTTATTCACCCAAAAAATATTCCTAAATTATTTTTAAGGTCCACCTAAGACAAGAAGTCTGAATGACTCTTCAATTAACCCTAGCCTAAACCTTGTCTAAAAGCTTGTCTACACTTTTGGAGGTTTAGAGTGAATTATTTATGGGTTTCATGAATCTAAATATCTTTAAAAATATTATCCAATAAATTTGGAAGCTATACCAATGCTGGAAATGAATATGATCCTCTATTTGGCTTTTACGCCTAGCCATTGCTAGTAGGCCTGCTTGCAAGTTGGATGGTCAAGACCTCCAAGATGGAATTACACATTATATAGGTTATTTAGCATGTTTTTTTATATTTATATTATATTATTTCACCTTTTTTAAATTTAAAAACAACTCTTAGTTCATCCTTTATCTCCCATCTAAGGACTACAAGATTTATGCACCTAAGGAAGTGCCCCCTATTTGAGACAAAATAGGGGGAACTTAATCTATATTCTCATTAAAATCCTATATTGGAGTGGGTTATAAATGTTTTATATAAATTATATAAAAATTTATAACCCTTTATTAAATCATTTGACCTCTCTAAACCATGAAAGTCTAAGATAGACTTGTCAAGGAAACTGTGTGCAGGGTTGGCTCTCCATGGACTATGTTTTGTTTGTTTGATCCCTCTCCTCTGATTTCAATAATCCATCATGATGATATCATGAGTTTATCATATTTTTTTAAATGTTATCTAAAGTAATCTTATCATTAAAAAATTCCATTCTCTTATTTATACACCTTGCTCAGTCAAAATGGGTTTTAATATTGATTTGTCTTGTTTATAAGGACATCTTTAGGTGTTCCTTATCTCATCCTAAGATTTATAAAACCTAAAAGTCTTGATTAAATCTCATATAATCATTCAAAAATTAAAGGATCCAAATTCTTAACCTATCTCATGAAAATAACACCTATATGCCATGTTTCACTCACTACCTATTGACTGAGACATCACACTATTTGACCCTACTATGGATGCCATTTGCCTTATTCTACCTTGTCAATGATGTTAAAAGACTCTCTTTGAGGTTTTATCATCATATTATATATTTTTAAACTATAAATCACCTTTTAGAACCTTAAAACACCATTTTGGCATCAAAACTAGGGTCACTATCCTGACTAAGACACTCTCCCTTAATACCCTACTTGTGTGTTTCTTTGGATCATTTGGACTTAGTTATGATATGGAAAACCTTTACATTGGACCATGAGAACAATTTATATCTTCCTAAAGGTTTTATTCACCTTGGATGTCTTAAAACACTAACCAAACACTAATGTTAGATCATTGTTTACTTGTGTTGCTATAGGTGGATATGTAGGTGCCTTTGTACAGGGTGGGGATGTACTTGGGTAATCAAAACACCAAATGTCACTTATTTTGATGACATTTATACCTATAATATTCATGTCAACTATTTAAACCATCCACACCTATTAAAAATGTCTATATTACAACTTAGGTAGGTAAGAGGCCTTCTTTAGACTCAGGCATGTAGGTGAACATTACTTGCAAACAATAGTTTGAGTGCTCTCTTTAGACCTCGAAATAACCACTTTCCCTTTGGCATCAATCTTCCATCTCTTTCAGTCCGATAGACCTATGTATATCCTAAAATATCAAGTCATTGTGAATCATTGAAAGACTTTAAAACCATGTCTCATGATATCTCCAAAAACTCTTGGTCCTCTATTTTGCTCTTTTTGGGAAAAGAGGAGTAAAAAAATTAGTCCTCATCTTTAGAGGTTGATTTCAATCTATTTTGGTCATATATCACATCTAAAAGGTTTGTTATGATGTTCCAACCATAGAATGTACTCAAGAAGGTTAAAACCCATCTAATCCTCTCTATTCAAAGACCTTCATGTCTCTGTTGATGTCACCTACAGGTGAATTTGACTAAAATTAGTAGGAAAATTGTATGCAAGTGTGTATAGTGAGCATGAATTATAGGTTTTAATGGTGTTTATGCCTTCTAAAAAATCTCCAAGAAAATTTTCCTCATGTTAAAAAACTTTAGCTATCTCAAGAACCTCTTTTTCAACATAACTAGCTTCAATGAGTATGTCTACAGGTGCATGAAAAATTGAAGGTAGTGGGTGCAAGATGAGAAAACATGAGTAGAGAAAATATTTTAAAGTACTAACCAAACTCAATTTCAAACATTAAAGTTTATAATTTACATCAATGAGAATTAATACTTGATCAAAAACATTCCTTTCAACATGAAAATCACCTGTAAGAACCTGGTTGACTATGTATTACAGTGACAAGGTAGACTAGTTACATGCGTGGTTATGATTTCAAACCCAAGGAGAATGTTGATTTGAAGAAAGAAGTTGAAAGGTTAAGGGAAAAAATAGGACCATGAAAAAATATAAAATACATTAACACAACCCCCTAAATCCATGAACAAGTGTGAAAATCTTGGATATGCTGAAACATTATTTGTTGCACTCAAAAGAGACTAGTCTACAAATTTGAGGTTATTGGCTAATATAAACACCAAAAAATATGAAACAAACCATGGAGCAAATATTAGGGGTAATTAAAAATCATATGAAATAAATATTAGTGGCTAGATTGCATAGAATATTTTAAACAAGAGCAAAACACATAAGGTGCATGAAACAACTAATTAAATTAAAAATAGGGTATACAAGTTTAATATAATCTCCCAAAATAATTTTTCTTGAAACCTCATAAGCTATTTGTTCTAGGTACAAACCTGTAAGTCACTTCAATGTGTCTTGAAAGCCAAGAAAGGAGAAGAATAGTTTTGGCCTCAAAATGGCACTTTAAAATCAAATAAAATGTGGATATGAGTGTGGGGGATATGAAGAGTCACATTTAAACCTTTTCAAAGAGGCATACTTCCCAAGGAGGCTATACAAGTGCCATTTTATTCATTCTCTTTAATAATATTGAATTTTCTTCAAATGAACCTCAAAATTTCAATTACTAATATTTGGTTAAGACTTCTTAGGACATATGTCACATGACATCACCCATTTGGACCTTCAAATTTCCTAATAAACATATACAAAGCATTAAATGCACCTTTTTGACCCTTAAAATGACCTAAAATGATAAATTGACATAAAAACTAATTGACCAAGGCCAACATAACGTCATTTGACATTAATTAAACTATAGTACACCCCATGACACTCATATTACAACCCCTTTAGACCTAAAAATCAATTTTTTACCTATAAGTGCCCCAATTTGACAAAAAAGTCAAATTTGGTCAATAACTACTGTATAAGATTTATGAGGTAATGTTTAGGTTATATAAAATGTAGAAGTAGCTCACAACCCCAAGGTTTAGGTTAATGTTAAAGGTTCTTATGTACAGACAAACTAGTTTGAAACTCTCATTGGAGTAATGCCATAAGAAGGTGAAGCAAAGGGCCAATTGAGTATCAATAACACTTCAAACCTTCAAGGGAGGGACCATCATGATGTTGAGACATGTCCTATTCACTTTGAATTTTAGTAAAACCCCTACAACTAGCCATATTATCTATAAACACCCAAAATTAACTCAAAATACATGTTTCTTCCATAAAGAGCATCTTAAAATGCTCACCATAGTTTGGATTCTATGCATGGTGACCCTAACACTTAAGGAAAGTTGGGAGGTCTAGTGGCACAATTTTGGTATAATTGGTTTAGAGCTTCAAGCCTTAGTCATTATGAATCATCCCTAAAACTCCCAAGCACTCTTAAACCCTCCTTAAAGCCTAATATGGACTCAAATAGAAAGGTTTAGTGAAAAGAGCATCTAAACACTCTATAATTGCTTGACCAATACCTAAGACATGTTTCTAGCTTAGAGGGGCTCATGTTCATGGCCCATAATTTTATGGAGGTTGTACAAATACCTCCTAAAAGTGCATGTTTGTAGGGTTTTGAGTATAAAATGTGTTATAGAGCCTATTGACCATTTTTACCACAAGCCATAATGTGTCAACCCCCTATAGTTAGAATATTGTATAGGGGCTTTCTATAATGTCATGGGGTATGTTTTAGTTCATTTGATGTCATTTCGTATGCCATCCTAGCTGTGGTCATGGCACAACTTAGTCATTTGATGTTATTTGGTGTTTTAAGGGTCATTTTAGGGTCATATATGCAAGTGGCAAGTTTTTATGGTGTTGATACAGTTAATAAAGGGTCTACATAGGCCTCAAGGAGTTCATTCAAAACTAATTATAGTTCAAGAACTTTCTTTGTGAAGCCAAACTATCATCGAGACATCTTGAAAAACCACAATGAACCATTTCACTGGGGCATTATATAAAATCACCTCAAAAATCCTTATGTGACCATTAGACCATGCATAATAAATGTCTTTAGTTTCAAAATCATTATCTAGAAGTTTAATATCTTGATGAGTCTTTTATCTTGAGATCTAAGCCTTCAAAGTTTAGCTTATTGAGTATAAGGAGCCATACCATCCTGCACATCACACATAAATGAGCAAACTAGCTTGTTTGAGTATTTCTTATCTTTACTTAGGAAATTGCATGAGGAAAAATATTATAGTGCCATAGTGTCCTTCATTCCAAGATCATATGCTAAAATTTCCATGTCTGCATGAGATTTCTATCCTAGGTTATAAGCTTCTAAAGTTGGACCTACAACATAAGATGTTCACACTAACATCAAATTTGAGCCCTATAAAGTAATCATTTGGGTTCAAAGGGTCCCTAAAATGTTTAAAGTTGATAAGGATCTAATAGTCTATATGAGATCACATACTAACACTTGATATCTAATGGTTCACATTGAGGTCAAACAAGTCAAAAGGTCCCTAGGTTAAAGTCCTTTAAAGAGATACAAATTGGACAAGATTTAATGGTGTGGATTAACCAAGCAGAGATCTAATGATGTGAGCTAGAATGACAAGGAGGCGTGTCCAAAAAAAAACATGATTAGTGTTAAATTTTACATCTTGATTTGATGGTGTGAGATAAGTCAAACAGTCAAGGAGCTTATGAGGCCACCATGTGGCACAAGCACAAAAGTTGATAGAATGACAATAGGATCCTAAGATCAATGCATGATTAACAAGTGGCATGCACACATTCTTCACGGTAGGAAATTAATGGACTTATTTTGTTCATACCAAGGAGATCAATAATGTGCATAATTTTAAAAGGTCAAGTTATGATAGTGGGGATTTGTGAGGCGAATGGAAATAAAGACAACTAGGAGAATTTTGATTGGTCTAAGCTAGTTTTCAATGGACAAAGTGAAGCTAATGTCCAATTTTTGACAAAATCAAACAAGGTCTTTTATGGTCATCGATCTTACATTAGAGCTTGATCAAATGCCAAGGAGTAGACATAGCCATTTAGTTAAGTATAGAGAACATAAAGGGACATCATTAAAGCTAAATATGGACTTTTTGTTCAACCTTTTATAACTTTCAAGGTTCATTTTATGACTGTGTTAACTATTATTTAATGGATACATGTACATGGTGAATCATTGGTTCCTATAATGACATAATGGGTCTATTTGGACCTAATGAGAGCGTAGAATGAAGCTATGTGGTGTATATGTCCCCATTGATATGATGATTTTAGGAAAACCAATAGTCTAAGATTGGCTTTCTATCTATAGTGGACTTATAAACATGGGGATGAGTTTGAGCATGATCTAATTGTAATAAGAGCTATAATTTCCAAGGATACCATCAAGGAACACATGTAGAACCCAACAGTTTCATCTCTAAGAGAAACAAAATGAAAAAGACCCTTCTCTCCACTTTTTCATGCCATAATGAACTAGTGAAGAGAAGTTAACACTAGGATAAAACTCTAATAGATTGATCCAATTATTCTAACTACATTGATGTCAAAACCTAGCTTAGAATAACATTATCCCATCATTACAACTATTATGGAGCATGAATGAGTGAATAATGTAACTTTACAACCATTTGAAGTGATCAATATCAATAAAAAGGTAAGAATGAGCATAATTTATAGAAGTAGTTATAAATTTGATTCAAATGGATTTGACCTCTTTAATTCCTCTTTGAGCACCAAATTCTCTCTCTCTAATAGACCTTTATTATATAAATATATCTTTTGAGCTATTGTTATCTATCCCTTATGTAGACACTATAAAATCGTACATGACAATTCTAGATGTCAACACACCCCTAGATCAAACCATTACCTAGCCTCTAACCAGGACCTTGAGTTAGTTTAGATAACTACTAAACCCAGGTCATTAACCTACCATTTTAACCCACTTAAACTTCAATCCTTGACCATTGACAGTAACCTTGATTGTTGATAGTCACCCTAACCATCGATGGTCACCTTAACCATCAATGGTAAATTCCCCACCACCTAACCACAAAGATAACTTGAGTTGTGTGTAAGCTAACACATCAAAAATTTAATATGGATGAAAAGCTAACATATCACAAAAACCAACCAAAACTCCTATGGAACTTTCTACCTCCATCTCTCCTTGCCTATAAAAGGAGGGGATTAGGAATTGAAATAGATCCTTTTTCATATATCCATTCATCCAAACATCTAACAATTAGGTAACCATCAGTCATTAGGAGCTATCAAACTTCTTTGTAGGTTCTCTCTTAGTAAGTCAAAAACCATAAGAGATACCTAAACCTATAACCAAATTATTATTTTGATAAAGTATGATTACTCTACCAAAATTACTCCAAGATTAGCTACCAACTATCAAACAACCAACTAAGTACATTTCTATTTTTTAGTTGTTTATTTAGTTACTGACATCTTTGTCTAACCCAAAACCTGCTACCAATTACCCTCTGACCCCTTGACCTCAATCAAACTTCCAAAACCACTTACTACAAACCCTTTCTAAACATACCCAGATCCCATAGAAACCATTGACGATCACCCTGACCACTAATGATCACATTCAATCATTGATGGTTACCCAATCACTGACAATCATATTAACCACCAATAATCATCCTAACCATTGATGTTCACTATGGTAATAAATAATAGCAAGTTATTTCTACCTACCTACCCTCAAATAATTTCCACTTTTTGTGTCCCTACCTTTTCATAGAGACATCACCTATTTTCTGAACTCAACCTAACCCATTTAGCATTAGTATTAACCCATTATTTTCTATAATTAATCTATTTCCTTATCAAGAATTTATTTCTCATTATATTATATTTTAGTATTGTTTTGTCATTTGATGTAATTTTTTCATCTTTATTTCTTTGAACTTAACTATTTTAAGAGTGTGGATTAATAAGCTCACACTTTTTGGATTTAACTCACACTAGGCAATCCACCTTACTATCCATCTAACAACCACTTTGCATGAGTGATTTCTTATCTATAGGTCATTCTTCCCAAGACAAAGAGGAGCTCCTCATGATCCTCTAGATCACGTGTGCAACAACAAATAGGTTCTTTTACCATACCCATAATTAGTCTCTTAATTCTTTAAATAAAAATGAACTAAAATTGAGAGACACATTTTGGCATGCTTAGTGGGACCTATTAGCATCTAGGTGCCCTTTTATTCTTATTCTATATTCATATAAAGAAAACAAAATTTATTATGGGTATAAAACAAACCTTGCATACATTGTTTGCTTACATGTTTAGCTCATTTAGTTAAATTAAAAGAAAAGTAATCAATCATAGCTTCACTTATTTATCACACACTATAATAAACCACTTAAATAAATTAAACATAAAAATAATTGGCATAAGTACTGACTAGGATTTCATATCCTAATGGATCACCTTCACCCTTTGGCTATCTTACTTAGAGGTCATTACCAAGGAAATAAATCAAAACTCAGCTCTCTAATTGAGTCTAAACTCTAAAAATTGGTATATACTAGCTAAATCCCTCACACCCTTATCACTGCAATATGTGAAGTGAAGGGGTAGGCCATAATAATAAGCCACATATTTATTTCCAATACAGATCCCTTTTGAGAGCCTTAAACACCTAAAACCAACCATAGACTTCCTTTTTAGTACCTATTTTACAAACTAAGTTCTTCTTCACACTTTTCAACTAAGGCATAAGCCAAAAGTGAGATAAAAGGGACAGATTTTAGATTCACTCTAGTGTATGTTTTGATTGGTTTGATATATTTTTATTTTGTTTTCTTTATGTTTGAGTTGTGAGATTTCCTTTATTCCTTTCTATTTCTTACATGGTCTTTAATAGAAAATAATTGAGGAACCAAACCAACCAATAACCACCTTTCTATTCTTATTTATCTATGTAGTATACCTCAGATGTTGAGGGTTTTCCCCATCCTTTTACCCCTTACCATGCCTTGGATAGTTGTCTACGGTAATGTAGATTTCACCACTTTCCTTGATAATAACCTTGTGGCCCTCCAATAGTACCTCAACACCTTATCTCACCATACCCCTACTTTAGTTCCTCCTACTAATCCACCTTATGGGATGCTTCCCCATATTATGGTTTCCACTACCTCTACCTAGTCTCTCATCACTCAAAGATCTTCCTCCACCAATAATCCACCTACTACCTCTACCAAAAATCAATCAAATAACCCAAACAATAACCAAACACCCCCTACACTAACCAATAAGTCCTCTAACATAGGGGAAACCTTACCTTTAATTACCTAAAATCCATCCACCATGGGGATATCTTCTACCCATATTGCCACTGTTCCTTTTATCACTACCAACCCACCAATCTTTACCCCACTTAAAAATATGGTGCTATCTATACCTTCCACCCTTCCACCTATAAGTACTAGAGTTACCACTCACCCCAACCAATTAATGCATACATACCTCCAATTTAATCCATATCAAATCCCCAATCTACCAATCTGATCATACCTCCCAACCAACCTGCATCAATCCCTCAAAAATACCTATGACATCCTACCCACACTATGTTCCTAATCCACAAGGATATATAGATCCATCTTCCATCTAACCTCTTATGCCCATTAGCCCTTATGTGTCATCCTCCCAACCATTAATGACCACATAAAAACATATGGAATATTCTCAAACTTCCACTAGTTATCCATATATTGCATCCACCCACCCTCAATAAAACTTTCCATAAAATTATGAAACTCCCCAACCCCAAATAGATTTGGTCAAAATGTTGAATGAAAAAATGACCAACCTAGATTCATCTATCTATGGGGATCATAACCTCTTATCTTATGACCAAATCTGTAATGAACCTATTCACTCATCCATCCCCATCCAACCTTATCCTCTTCTTTCCTATTATTTCTTACTCTATTCTTAACTTTTAGAAAGGAAGAAAAGAATAAATGATAAGGGGTGTGTACCTAGTTAAACATTATTCTCATTAATGACTAGATGAAGTGAGAACTCATTTTTGGTGAGGAAGGACTACCTACAATAAGATAACACTTAACTAGATTATTGGTTAAATATATATGAAGGGTGGACTGCCTAACATATGTTAGCTCCAAAAAGTGGAAGCTTCCTTGGATGGCTATCAATCCACTCCCCTAATAACAAACTATGGTTATAAAATGAAGGAAATACAATTAAATTTAAATTAATAGGAAAATAAATGATTATGCTAAAGATAAATAAAATTATTTTAATAGAATGATTAAGATGTAGCATAGCAGGTCAATACAATGCTAAAATGGGTCATGATCTGGTTCAAAAAGTCTGAACAGACTCTATAGATAGGTCAAAAGTGGAAATGGAATTTTCCTAGGTATAAAGGGCGTAGGAAATAACAATCGATTATTTTCTTTGATAGGTGATCAACAGTGGTTAGGTCGATTGGTGATGGGTGATATGACCGACAATGGTTAGGTGACTGGAAACGGTTGCTGTGATTGGTGATAGTTACTTATGTGGGTCTACTAATATATTGAAGTGGAGTTAAAAAATAATGGTGGATGGGCATAAGGCTAAGTATGGGCTAGGTGGGTGAGAAATGGGGTGCATGTGATCTGATTGAGGCATAAAGGTTAATAATGAAAGAAATTTCTAAAACAAATAAATGATACTTGTTAGATGAAAAGTGTGAGATACTTAAAACCTAAAGAAAATTATGTAGAATAATATTAATTTAGCCTTAAAAAGTCACACAAATAGAGTCTTGGGTCACCTGAATACCTGCACAAGGTAATAATAGGGCCTAGATTCCAATTTCTAATCCTTATTTCTTACAACTATTCTCATTTTATAACAAGCAGTTGCTAAGTGAGGAAGGAGGAAATTGCTAAATTAGTCTATCATAAATATAATAATTTGAAGTGATGATAAATTATATTATTCACATGGGAAAGTTTCCATTTTGTGTAATGTTTATCTCATACACAACTTAAAATGGATTTAAAATAGGCTTGGGAAACCTAACCATCACCAATCAAGCTAACCAGTATTGGTTAGGCTGACTGGCATCGATTGTGGTCCTGAAAAAGATAAGAGGTTGAATTTGATAAATTAAAAAGGGTCAAGTTTTAATTTTTAAGGTAGGTTCATGAGTTAACTAGGTATTTAACTAAGCTGAAGATCAAAAATGGGCCCAAGGTAGCCTGACATCGAAAACTAGTCTAGGTGGAGTTTTTGAGTGTCTACACCTCCTTAATTGGAATTACCCAAATTTTATAAATTCTAAAACAAGGAGGACCCCCAAAAAAATCTAAGAGTGTTTCACCATTTTTGATACTTGATTGCCTATGATGATATTCTTCTCCTTTACGCCTTTCTTATGTCTTTATCTAGACCAACATTAGATTGGTATAGTGCTATCACTAATCACTCTATCTTTTCCTTTCCCCAACTTTCCAAAACCTTTTTAGACCACTTTTAGATCAATATAACTAATAAGGTATCCATCTCAACCTCTAATCCATTAGATAATTTGATGATGATTCAATTTCTAATTTTGTACCCCAATGGAGAAGTCTTATCAACCAGTTCTATTTCTCTTTGCTCCAACCTGAGTTGATTGAAATTTTGTCTTGGGATTGTGAAAAACATATTACCCCTCCTCTATATGTTTAAACCTTAAAAAAATTTGATGATGATTTAACCATGTCATAAAAACTATAAATTAGAGCCATTGATGAGGGGAAATTAAAACTAAAAAATAAAAAATCTGGATTCAAATCTAATGACCCTTCCCCATCCAAAACCACCAATCATTCTAACTACCCTAACACCAAACCAAAGGCTTACAAAAACATGGTTGTCCTTAAAACTACTCCACCTTTGGATATCAACCATCCCAACCAAACCAACTCCTCTAACCCTTCCAATCAACAAACTTAAAATCAAAATTTGGCTACCTCAAAATAATACACTCCATTAGGGGATTAATATACTTCAATTTTGGACAAATTGATCAAAGCCAACATCATACAACTTCCCCCTATAAAACATCTCCAATAATTTTATGCTTTTTTCCCTATGCCTAATTGGTATAATGAGAATGATCTATGTGTTTTCTAGCATGCCATTGGACATGATGTTGGTAGGTGTAACACCTTCAAAACCATTGTCCAAAAATTTATTGATAAAGGAGAAATTTTATTGGATAATCCCAATGCACTTCTAAATTAGTCACTCAACATATTTTAACAACCTTTTCCCAATCATGCCCCTTCTACCAACCATGATGAAAACAAAAAATAATCATCTCACACTTGTGAGCTTCATATGGTAAATGTAATTATTAGTGAACCTATCATTGAGGAAACCATTACCTCGACTACCTCTTCCTTCACTCCACCTATTAAAGTGGCAGAATCAACCTTCATAACTTTGGAAAACTAAACAAAGGAAGTAACTACCTACTCTTCTCCACTTGTTGAGATAATTGACTTACCCACCTCTCCTTTGATAGATATACCAAAGGAAGAAACCATTGCCATCACACCTTCATCCCCTATCATGAAACCACCCACTTCCTCTTTGGAAACCATTCCAAGAAGAGAGCCCACTGTATATACTCCTTCCATGGAAGAAACATCATCCCAAATCTTAGAATCTTTCATCAAGTATAAGGGTGAGGAAACCATTCCCTACCTAAACCTATGGGCCTAATCTTTGAATCTAATGCCCAAGGAACCAAACCAGTTTACAAACCCTTCTCTAGACTAGTCTAAAGCCTAGAATTCTCTTCTCAACCTGATTTGGACTGAGCCACCTTTTGACACCATCTCATGTTCCCCTATCAAAAAAATCATGAACCTTCAACGTCACTTTCATCCACCATTAAACCTATCATCACCTTAATCCCTTTATCAAACACCTTTCCCTCCAAAACCATGGGGGAGCATCCAAACCATATTCATCAAAAATTATCAAATCACCTTAAACCTCTCTAATAAAACCAATTAATAACTTATGGGTACTTTCTACTCATAGCCTTATCTACCCATCTTTGATGTTGGATTTAAACCCATTTATTCCACCAAATAAAACATTAACCAAACCAACCAAGAAGGTGGAAACACCCAAACTCCCACCTAGAACTAGAACTATACCACCCCCTTCTTTCTTACCTTCCATCTTGGGATGCCATCTTTATTCCATCCTAGGATCTCATACTTATATCAAGAAGGCCAACCCTACCAAATATACCCAAACTAAACTTCCTCCTCTTATTCTAACTTTACCTACCCCCTCCAAAACATCAAACTCCCCATCATTTTTAGATAAACTATCTACCTCTACCTACCCACTTATGTCCAAAATTTCATCAACTTAATTACCCAACTTTGAATATCTCACCTTTAAACCTTCCACCTCAAAACTACCTAGCACCAAACAACCCAAACTAAACCCACCTACCAAAACCATTCTACCACCCACAACCCCCATGGTGAACCCTACTTCTAAGAAGGATCCCACCCCTAAAACCAAAATCTCATCACCCTTAACACCTTTGATCGAATCTTATTCAACCATTTTTAAAATATTGTTACAAACTTATTCTTTAAACCTACCACCTATCAGACCCTTTGACCCAATAGTGTTCTTCTTCCTTACTCAAATATATGTCAACCCTTTCACCATCTTCTCAAGAAAGATACATATTTTAAGTGGAATAAGGACTATCAACAAGCCTTTGATTCACTCAAAGAATACCTTATTTCCCCACCCATTATTATCTCTCTTAAAGAGGACTAACCCTTATACCTTTATATCTCTACCACTAACCATTCCTTAGGGGTAATGCTCACTTACCATGATGAACAAAATAAAGAGGAAGCTATCTACTATATAATTCAAACACTTATATAGTATGAGACTTGGTACACCCATACTAAGAAGCTTTGCCTCACCTTAGTATTTATGGCTTCCAAAATTCATCTTTACCTCCTCAATCAAGAAACCTTTTTCATTACCAACACTGACCCACTCAAGTATATGCACTCTAAATAATACCAAAACTAGTGTATGGCTAAGTGGCTTATGCTCCTAGATAAGTTTAACCTTGAGTTCATGAAATAGAAGTAGATTAAAGGGAAAGTCATATTTAATAAATTAGTTAAAGATCCTTTTATAAATAAACAATCACTTCCTCTTGTGTTTCTATATGAGTCGATCGTGATTTTTTCTTAAGAGATCATCACCTACCAAATAACCATGTTTTTTGAGGTTTGAAGTGCCAGTGTGGTGGGGGTGATGGATTTATTCTCATTCTCATTGATGGTGAATCTTTTCCTCTCTCTTTAAAACATTATTTTGAGTCTACCAAAAATATGGTTGAGTATGAAGCTCTAGTAATAGGTCTCCAAACCACTCTAGCCTTGGGAGTTAAGATGATCAGTGCTTTTGGTGATTCCTAACTTGAGGTCAACCAAATCAACAAATGCTACCAATGTAATAATGATGTCTTTCAATAGTAAAAATATTTAATAGGTTTATTCTTAGCATCATTTGATCATTACCTTATCCAATCTATTTGATGATCTACTAATAAGTTCATAGATACAATAGCTTCCCTTGCTTCCTAGATCTAACCTAGTCATCCAATTCTAAACTCTTTGTCACCATTTATCATTTTATCATACCCTCTTATATCCAATCTGACCTCCCTACCATTTTTAGTGTGGAGACATATCCATTAGACACTTGGTACAAGCAAAACTTTTACTACCTCAACCTCAATATCATTCCTTCCAACCTATCTAGGAATGCCCAAAGAGACTTTGCTCATACTACCTCTCATTATACCATACTAAGGGGAATCCTATACAAATATGGTTTTGACAGCCTCCTCCTTCATTACCTAGACATCCATGAAGATTCCCATGCTATCAAGGAAATGCATGATAGGATATATAGGGGACACTTTAGTGGTCTAGTTGTCACTAAACATATATCTTGGCTTCATTACTATTGGCCCACCCTCAACCAAGAATATTATGATTATGTAAAGAAGTGTGTCAAATATCAACAACATGCCAATTTACATCATGCATTGGCCTATGGTCTTCAAGTATCCAAGGAATTTTGGCCCTTCTCATAATGGGGATTAGATCTGATTTTGTAAATTAATATTTATTCTTCATAGAGGCACCACTCCATCACCACCACCACTGAGTATTTCACCAAGTGGGTGGAGGTTATTCCTCTCATCTTGACCAAAGCTGACAAGGTAGTTGACTTCATTAATCATTATATCATCTATTATTTCAATGTTCCCCATAAGATCATCACCAATAATGGAAAATATTTCAAAAAAAAATAAGTTCAAGGTCTTTATGATGAATTTTTCATAAAGTTAATCTTTTCTTCACCTTATCATCCATAAGAAAATGGGTAGGAAGAAGCCTCTAACAAAACCCTCAAAAAGATGTTAACCAAAATGGTCAATTCTTCTGGTCAAGATTAGCAATTGCACATCCATTTCACTTTATGGGCCTATCACACTTGCATTCTAACCTTTAAGGGTATTACCCCTTTCTCTCTAGTCTTCAAATAGAGGTAGTCTTACCTTTTGAAGTGAATAATCCCTCTCTTTGCATATCCTTACAAGACATCATTTTAGAGAGCATTTATCATCAAAATCATCTAGCATGATTTGAACTACTTGACAAGCACCACCTAGCAGCACTTAACCATCTTCATGTCTATAAAGAAAGAGTCAAGAACACCTATAAAAAACACTTGAAAGAATGAGAATTCTACATGGAAGACCTCATCCTAAATGAAAATCAACATGTGACCAATATGGAGGAAAGCAAGAAAGGCAAGTTTACTTTCAATTAGATTGGACCCTATGTCATAACTCACAAGTATGGATCATGAGCTTACCATTTGTCCTCTCTTGAAGGTAAACTAGAACTTGAGCCTCTTAATTCTTTGCATTTTCATCCTTTCTTTTGTTAAACAAGGATCAAACTCACCTTTTGTCTAACTTAAGCTCATCCCTTGATTTATGATATTTTCACCTTCCTCAAAATTTCATCCTATCCCTTTGAGGACAACCTATTACAACATAAAACCATTTGATTAACCATCATAGTCATAGCCTAATCCTAAATATGGGTACCATGTTTCTAGTCATGGTATGGTTCTCATGGATACTTTTCATCCACAATAAGATGGAATCCCATAGTCATCATTTATCAAATCCACCCTTTCACCTATAATTAACCTCTTGTGCTCTAGGTGTTACCCTTCTAAAAAGGTAAACCTTCAAGCCTAAGTAGACTTTCCCATGTCTAACCTAAAATCAAAACAATTTGGGATACCAAAATATCACGTGGATAAAATATCGCTATCATGTAGATTGCTCCCTTGAAGGACATTTGCCTAAAACTAAAATTTTCTTAAAGATAGATTACTCCCTTGAAATATAGATACCAACATGAACAAATCCAATCCTTGGACCACTCCCTTAAAGGATGGATAAGTCAAATTTAAAAGAAAACATTTGAAGCTTCTCACATCAATTAGATTCACAAACTGGTCATAACAAAGCAATAAAAGACTCTATATCAAAATCAAAACAAGTTATCCTAAGAAATCTATAATTAGATTTCATATATAACATAAGTATACTTCTTGCATCGATCAATATACACCTTGGATTAAGACATGGAATTTTTTATTATGGTTATTAGGTCACCTATAGAAGGGGAAAACTAACCCTCAAGAGGTTACACTACCCTTCATACCACCTATCACCTATCTCTCTTTTTACACTCTACAAATCAAGGGATTTTTGAGCTTACTTGACATGATGTGATCAAGACACCTTTGTATCAAACTAATGCATGCTAATATGAATAATTATAAGGGATTATGTTCCTTAAGCCAATCTAACTTTGGGTTTTGTTTAGTTTTATGCCAATTAAGAAACAACATGCCTCTTTCCTTATCCTCTTATAATTGGTTCATATATTCACTTAGACCTAGGTCTCATGGATTTTCATCTCTTTTCCCATATCTATCTTTGTTATCTAACTTACTTTATGTGTTATCATCAATAAAATAGCTATAAATTATAAAACAACATCATAAAACACATCACATATTCATAACCATAAGTATCACATAATCATAATCACAAACCACATGACATCCATAATTAAAACATCATAACCATATATTAAACAAAAAATCACATCATCATCATAACCATAAATGAAAACACACCACATCATCATAATCATGTATAACCATAACTCATCATAAACATCATCCATAATCATCACATGCCTAAGCTAGTGAGTCTACATCTCATTAGCATAATGATAAACATATCAGCATTAAAAACCATAAACCATATAATCATATCTATATATCATCATCACATCATATACATTATGTCTCATCAAAATAAATAGTACATAAAATAATTTGCATTTCTCTGTCAAAAAGTATACATCTCACTACATCGGCTCATATGTTGGTATCAAAATCATATACATCTATACATATCATATCATTTAGTATGCCCTTGCGACACCATTGCCACTTGGTGCCTACCCCTTCAAGATGCCTACGTATCCACCCTTTAAAGCAACCCAACTAACCTAGAGTCACTACACCTACACCACCTACT
Organism: Torreya grandis; assembly: GCA_037957365.1. Lineage (NCBI taxonomy): Eukaryota > Viridiplantae > Streptophyta > Pinopsida > Cupressales > Taxaceae > Torreya > Torreya grandis. Next base: position 4,377,287 of record JARHVA010000205.1, on the reverse strand, counting down.
AATATAGTTATGTACTCACACCATCAAGGCTCTTATGGATACTATGTCAAAACTATGGCCTCATAATAATGTAACTCCTCAACTATGACTAAGTATCATGCCATAGGAATGCTCCAAGTGGTCTTATTGGTGTTGTATCTACTCTTCCTCTCTATCTCAAAGTGTCCTTTTGTTAGGTCATCAAGCCTAGTAAAGTCTCAGCTTAGTCCCTCTTACCTGTTACATTCATCACCTAACCTTATAATGTCACAACATGGCCCTATAATGTGGCCACCTACCCCTGTAAAGATATGATCTATATCTATGTAGTGGATAATTGCACTTTTGTCTATCCATTAGGGCCACCCCCTATACTTGTACCTATGGACCCCCACTAGATGGGTCCACATCCATATCTTGTCTACCCCCATCATCCCATCCAAAATCAATCACTACATAAAGGGCCTAGTACCATACTATATAGCCATTAATAAAACTAGCATCATCAATCTCTGATCTAGCAAGAAGCTCCTCATAATCTAGAACTATCTCCACTAGCTTTGGTTCTAGAAGCAAAAACTTGACATTTGCCTTACCTTTGGAATGGATCCAAAATCCCTTATACCAACCCAAACTACCTACAAACCCTATCAAAAGGGATGAGCTCAGTCTCACCCTCTCTTCTCCTAAAAATCCCCCTATATTTTTGCATTGACAAAATGTGTTGAGTATAATGGGCCCACCTCAAAAAGCTAACATACGACCTCCAAATCACATCTCCAACCACTAAGGCCTCCATTTCCCCTCTAAAATAGTCAATGTATAACACACCTCCTATAGGTCTTGTGAGCACATAATCACTTCTGCACCTCATGGAAACCACCCTAAAATTCATTTGGGCATATCCCTCCCATGGCAGCCCCATCAACCTCAAAAATTGGATATGATTATAGGCCCAACAATGAAACACAAACCCCATACTGAACCCATACCTCTTGTGAGCTTTGAACCCCCACATTACCCTATATATCTAAACCAATAAAATATGTGCCCACCAAAACACTATTTGACCAAGTAAAATTTCTACCAATACACCTAGCAACAAATATGGAAACATCCCATTACTCAAATCTGATAATGAAAAATATGAGACTACCATCATCATCATAGTCATCAACCTCTAATAATTTTTGGCCCTATAATATAATGTCATGTAGGTGAAGCCTCTAACATGCCACTTAGTGAAGGTTTGATCCACACCATATAAGAGATCCATGTGCTCATCCCTCTCCCCCCTCTCAATGTGATATATTGGCTCCCCCTAAATTAGTAGCTATGTGATCCTATGAATTTCCTCCAATAGGATGGTCATCTCACCCATTGGTAAGATAAAGGTGTTCATGACCATATCCCATCTCTTAATGAGGGTCATGATCATCATTGCATCTCATAGCACATACTAAAAGTGTATCATCATTCAAAGGCCAACCTCCTCCATTTGCATCTAGTCATCATCTGTCATCCCATAATGGATCTCTATAAATATCTAAGGAACCTAATCTTGCATTTAGATTTGATCCCATGCCTACAAAATTCATTAGAAAACACACTTAGGTTTTTTTATAAACTACTTTGCCCATGGACTTCACCCTTTTTCCTCTCATTCATCCTACCTAAGAATACCTATTTGAGCCAACTTAAACTACATCAAACTCTTTTTTTACACCTAACTCATACCAAAAATTCCTTTAACATTCTAAATGTTAAAACACATTCCACATCAAAATTTTATCTTGGTATTTTGTCAAAACCCCTTTACCATTTGGTCAATTATCAATGATCACTATGATCATTAATGGTTGAATGGCACTTTAGCCTATGGTATTTGACCATCAATAGTCAACTATGATCATCGATGATCAGGGATGACTATCAATGATCATTATGTGTGACCACCAATGATAAATCCCCAACTCTACATACCCATGAACCCACTCAAAATTCATTTTCACCTAAAGCAAACCTACCTAATATCTACCTTACACTCTCTCAACCCTACCTACCCTCTTGATAATATCTTGATATTCAATATATGTAGAAATACTCTTAAGGTAGGGCAACACCATATAATACTCCTTTAAGAAGGAATAACTCCACAATCTCTCTTTGAGGGGAAAACCTCCAATATCCTCTTACTTTAGCAGACTCAATGCTTACTTCCTATCTTTACCATGATAATCATCTCCTATATATATATATATATATATATATATATATATATATATATATATATATATATATATATATATATATATATACATCTCCAATGTCATCCTATACTTGCTAGTAGGGTTTGGGACTCAAATTTCTTTGGAGACAAATTATTTTAACCCCTATCATCATCATCATCATCATCATCATCTTCTTCTTCTTCTTCTTCTTCTATTGCTTCTTCTTCTACTTCTTCTTCTTCTTCTATTGATTCTTCTTATTTTTCTTCTTCTTCTTCTTCTTCTACTACTTCTTTTTTTACTTCTTGTTTTATAGCCCATCAATCTAAAAAGATCTATTACATTTCTTTCCATGAAGAAAATCTTTCTGTATAGCCCAACTGATCAAACCAATGTAGTGCAGGCCCAGACAAAAAAGGAAGTAATCATATTTGCCCAATTTTTTTTAAAAAATGATTCTCCAAAAGTATCCACCATTCTCTAGCATCAATATCATCTTCCCCTAAAACTTTTTGCAACTCCATGATCCACGAAAAAAATTAGGGTTCATGAAACCCTAAAATGTCAATAACTCATACAAAACTAATCCATAAAATTGCAAAAAATCACTCCAAACAACTCAAAAAATTCTAAAATTTTTATTTTGATTCTCTTATATCTTCGTACATCTCCAGTTAAAATTTAGAATAAAAATTCCATATATTTTGGAAGATATATTGAAATTATTATAAAACCTAAAATAGAAATAACTCCCACAAAACTAATCAAAATATCTCAATTTTTTATTGTGACTTATTTGAAATATTATCCATATCTGGTAAAAAAATTATGGAAAAATTTAAAACCAATCTAAAGTTATTTTTGATTCAAAAAACTAGGGTTTCACTCCACACAAATTGCCCAAATCGAAACTCTGATACCACTTGATATGACTCAATATATGTATAAATACCCTTAAGGTAGGTAAACACCATATAATACTCCTTTAGGAAGGAATAACTCCACAATGTCTCTTCAAGGGGACAACCTCCAATATCCTCTTACAATAGAAGACTCAATGCTTACTTCCTATCTTTACCATGATAATCATCTCCTATATATATACATCTATCTAACCCATGGATGGGTAACCTCCTAATCCCAATGTAGGCCAACCATTACCCAATTTACTACTTCCACAAGTTACTCTATTATCCTAATATATTGTACCCATATAACTAATTAAGGGGATGTGTGCCACATTTCAGCATCTCCATCAACCCATATACAATAATATATCATATCCTTAGGTATATAACACCTCCTAATTTTGATTTTCACTTGTGAATTTTAATAATAACAATAGAAAACCTAAACCTAGGTCAAAACCCAAAACCCTCCCCAAACAAATCATAAATCAATAAAATTTAACTAATAATGACCAAAATCCAACTAATCTATTAGTTCAATGCATCTCCTATCTCATTCTTTGACCATCATTAAGGAGGGATCTTGGGTCTCATTTCCTAGCCATGTCCTTGTCTACCCTACATCCTTGATATAACATTGGCCAACTCAACACAACTACTAATAAACCAATCAATAACCACCTCCTTATCACTCTCACACAAAATCTTAAAGTCACCAAATGTACAGGAGTCAGAGAGTCAATAGCAAAAGTGAAAATGACTTGCCCTTTTTAATTTTTATCCTCTATGCTTTTAGGGTTTTCCCTTAACCATCAATGGTTAGGGTGACCATTGATAGTTGATTTTAAGACCCCCAACCATTGATGATCAAGATATCCTCATTTGTAGACTTTTGGCACCAAATACCTTAGTACCACCTTTTAGAGATAACCTTCTCCACTTACCATACCAACCATGCCCACCTTGACATTGGACATTTTGTCCGAAACTATAACATATTTTGGTGACAACCTTGTATTGGTCCTTTTTAACCATATTGACCAACTTGCCATATTAACCATTTTAATTTGCACCACCTAGTATACATCAAACCATTTATGTTTTTCCTAGGAGCACTTCCTATTGTAGATACTTGTGAGAACATGGACCCTATCTAGGAGACTTGATAGGAACAACCTAATTAGATATGCCTAATGCTCTAGCCCAGTTACCCCATCACTAATTTTTCTAGAACCAACCTTTATTTTTACCAACTATGGTAACTTAGTCTATGCATGATCTTGGATGTTGTACCTTAGTCACATTTTTGTGCACATGTTTTATGATTCAAATGCCCAAACCTTTTGTCACCAACCTCATGACTCACCATATATTTCTTGTCAAACCCACATCTAATTTAGTTTCACCTCATTGACTCCTAGTTTGAGGGGGAACATCTCCTCCCATACTTAATACAATAAAAAATTCAACCTATAATCCATTTTTTGGTTCACAGCTTGCTGACACAAACTACATAAAAAAGTGGGAAAATATAGACAATAGAAAACTACACATGATGGTTCTGGATGTTGACACACCCCTAGATCAAATGATTACCTAGCCTCTATCCAAGACCCAATGTCAGTTTAGCTAACTAGCTAAACCTAACTCATTAACCTACCCTTTTACCTCACTTAACATTCAACCCTCACTATTGATGGTCACCTTGACCATCAATGATCACCCTGACCATCGATGGTTAGGTCCCCACCACCTAATCATAAAGATAACTCAATTTGTGTGTAAGCTAACACATTAAATTTTAATATGGATGGAAAGCTAACACATCAAAACAACTAACCAAACCTCCTATGGAACCTTCTACCTCCATCTCTCTTTTCTTATAAAATGAGGAGAGTAAGAAGTGAAATAGATCCTTTTTCATCTATCTATTCATCTAAGCATCTAGAAATCAAGCAACCCATAATTATCAAGAGCTATCAAACTTTTTTGCAGGTTCTCTCTTTAGCAAGTCAACAACCATGATAGAGATCTGAACCTTTAACCAAATTATTCTTTAGGAAAGTAATGTTACTCTACCAAAATTACTCTAAGATCAGTTACCAACTATTTATGATCGAGTAATTTGACAAATAGAGGAAGTTAGATAAAGTGTAGTCCATAAAACCATGAAATCAACACACTAACATACTAACATCTCTAAGCCTAGATATTAGGGGGAGCTTAAGGAACAAACAACAATCAAAAACCCAAATGAAATGCAAATAAAAATAATGTTTACCTTTTTTGAGATCTCTGAATGGTTTCTTTGTTGGCTTGCTCAAATTGTGCTCAAAAGGTCTTTATCAATGGGGCTTGGCTATCTCTATCTCCTCTTGGCACCATGTTTAGCTTGGCTTGATCTTAGCATTATAACACTATAATTTTAGCTTCATGAATCTATTCCTACATTATAACTCTACTTTGATTGAGATTCCTAAATGAAGAGCTCTATACTTACTTTTATATGCTTTCAAATCCCTTGAAATGGGTTAAATCTAACCATGGTTGAGTTTATTAAGCTTGGTTGAGTTTGGCATATTCTTAGAATATTATTTGAGATATTTCTCAAAAGTGACAACTCATAAAGGTAATGAGTGTATTCTAGGATTTTCTAATATACTCTTGAATTACCTTTTTAGTAATTGATTTATTAGCTCATCAGTGAACTCAATTAGAATTTAAAATTGATTTAACTTGCTAATTGATTTTTATTAAGATGTATAGGTCAATTAATTATTTTTAGGCATTTGGTCATTTGTTTGATTTTGATTAATTTAATGTGTGTATTTGCTTATTTCATTGATTTAATAGACAAAATTGATTTAATGCAAGTTTTTAAAGTGAAATTTGAGTCTAATAGAAATTCTTAGGTTAAATGTTTGATGGTTAGTAAAAATTATTCTAAAGTTAGGTATGAAGAAATTGGTGGATAATTTTAGGTGTCTATAGATTTCCCCTATTTGGGAAGATATTGTAATTTGTATGCATAGTAACATATTTTCAGAGAATAAAATGGTTATTTATGCTTATGACTGCAATGGTAATGATTGAACTATAGTTTCCCCCTTTAGGGAGCAGTTGGCAAGTAGATCAGTAAATGGTCCCTCAAAAGAAAGAAGTAAAATGAGGGAACCAAAAAAATTAATATGATGGGGTGATAACATAATTATTCCCCCAAAGTTGGGAAAAATCATTGAGAAATGTAAGTGGGATAGTGTATAATGGTTTGCCCAAAAGTAGTTATAAACATTGTACCTAAATAGTAGAAATGTGGTATGATAACACAATGATTTTACCTAACATGTGATATAATCATTGAGAAGATGGAGCTACCATAGTTATGATAGATAAACAAGAAAGGAAAATTGATGATAAATCATTATGTTTTCAAATTTAATTACTAATTAGAAAGTGGGTTGGCAAATAGTCCCTCAAAAGAAAGAAGTGAAATGAGGGGATCAAATAAATGAAGATGATGGGGTGACAACATAATGATTTACCCAAAGTTGGGAAAAATCACTGAGAAATGAAGTGGGATGATGCATATTGGTTTTTCCAAAGTTAGTTATAAGCATTGTACCCCAATAGTGGTAATGTGGTATGATAACACAATGATTTGCCCTAGTAGGTGATATAATCATTAAGAAGATGGAGTTTATTTAGTTAGGATAGACAAACAAGAATAAAATAAATGGTGATAACAAAATGATTTGCCCTACTAGGTGATATAATCATTGAGAATGCATGTGGTATGGTGTACAATGTTGATGTAGTGTACCTAGATTATGAAAAACATGATTGTTGGTTGATGATTAATCAGTTGATATAGAGGATATAGATGAATTAGGATAACTTGTTATAGGGAGATGATCATTTGAACTAACAAAGGTTGAAATTCTTTCATTACTTAATTACTCTATTTTGGATTTGATTGGGTATTATATTGGGATTATTTCTAATTTCGGTGTCAAGGAGATGGTGATGTTGCATTGATGTTTTAGACCTCTCAAAGCTAATTTTTATTGTAGCATTTGATGGTAGGCCTCATGATAAAACACCATGAGGACTTGGCCAAAATATGCATAAGGATTTTCTCTCGATATCCAATACTCAATGAAAAATAATTAAACTGATGATAAAAATCATGATGACAATGTAGACATTTGAATATGGATAATTTCAAGAATAATGTGCAAGGAATCACCCAATGAACACACATAGACTGAATCAAGGCCATAATGCTGAAAAAAAATAAACTAGCACACAAGCAGATAAGAATAAACAATAAACATTGCCCATAGAAACTAGGCAACAATTGAACAAATAAACAAGATGGGGGAATAGAATAAAAGGAAGGGGGTGGCTGAGTTGTCTCCATATGTGTTATGAAAGTGGACACTACCTACATAGTTCCATGGATATGATGATCCAATGAAACATCAAGTTGAATGTAGTTCTCTAAGAAAATGAGAAGAAAATGATGATTGATGAAAAATAAATATAATGGATGTGGTAGAAAAATAGGGATGAACTCGTAAAATGGTGATAGCATAGGATAAAAAAACAAAAAAGATGGGGAAACTAAGGATCACGTGATTTATTTATGACTTAGTGAGGGTTCTTAAAATCCTTTAGGGATGAACTCATAAAATAGTGATAGCATTAGATAAAAGGTCAAAAAGGATGGGGAAACTAAGGAACAAGTGATTTGTTTGTGACTTAGTGAGGGTTCCTAAAATCCTTAAGGCAAAGAAGTGGTCAATGTCTTTTGGTTTTTTAAATGATTTTCAATTTTTTTTGGAAATTTTGAAGCATATCAACTCAATCGAGAATGATAAGACACTAAAATTGTCCAAGACCATAAAATAGTGAGAGCATTATAACTTGAAATGATGCTCATAAAATGGTGAGAGCATGAGAACTTGAAATCATGCTCATAAAATGGTAAGAGCATGGTTGAAGTTTCTCATAAAATGGTGAGAGAATTATAACTTAAAATTATGCTCATAAAATGATGAGATCATGGCTAAATTTACTCACAAACTAGCGAGAGCATTATAACTTGAAATGATGCTTGAAAAATGGCAAAAGTGTGGCTAAAGTTGCTTGTAAAATGGTGAGAGCATGGCTAAAGGGGGAATGATATGACCTAAACATGAATCATATATGACCCACATAGTCCTAAAATGGTTTTAGTTTAGAGTAGTTCACCTCACAATAGAGGAATCTGACTAATGTAGTAGCCAATTCAAACAAAACATGCATAGTTGGCATGAAGACATAGTATGACATAGGAATGGCTAGGTGATATGTCAAGGAATAATAAACAAATGTTTCCCCTAGTTTACCCATATATAGTTATAATAGGATACAAATGATAGAGTAATGATACCAATTTTCCCCAATAGGTGATATAATTAGTATCAAGACCAGTGAACAATGATTCGATCTAGCAGGCGATATAATTAAGATCACATAAACAAAATTGATAAGAAGAGAATAATAAATGATGTAGCTACCCATTTTTTTTTCATACTACTCTAATATACTACCTTTGTCTAAAATGCTTGAAATAACTATTGAAACTAATCTGATTTGCATGAGAGGATGGTAGAACAAATAGTTTGATAATGGTATAAATAAGAATATTGATAATATGATATAACTTGAAATGGTCCTTATAGAAAATACATCAAGTTACTCAAGCATAATACTGCTTGAGGTGAATAATGTTCATCATCTCATCAAGTTCATTGCCATTTGGTGTGGTGAGCCTATATGCTCTAGCACCATAGTTTGTAGTGATGATAAAAGGACCCACCCAATTGTGTTTGAACTTTTTTTTATATTTATTTTTAGATGTGGTATTCTTTTAGTTCTCTTTTAGGACAAATTAACCAAGTTCAAATGTTTTATGTTTTACATGTTGATTGTATTGACCATGAAGTTAGTTTTGATAGGCCTATATATTATTCACATCATCCATATAATTCTCATAAAGTAAATATAGATCTTTTAGGTGAGCTAGTTGATAGTCATTATCATCGAGAAAATGTTTGAAAGATATGTGTAATGAAGGTAACCCAACCTTAATGGGAAGTATGCTTCAGTACCTTAAACAAGTGAGTATGGGGTATCTCCTATGGGTGTGTGATGATTAGTATGGTATGCCCAAAGGGCACAAAATATTTTAAGGTACTAATCATGACCAACATCATTGCTAATCTTTTTGAGAATGTTGACAATGGTTTTGTTTGATGTTTTGGCCTAGGAATTACCTTGAGGGTAATACACCATTGAAAAGTATGTGATCTTATACTCAACACATAGCTTTTTGACATCCTTATTCTTAAATGATCCTCCATTATCAGATATAATGTTGGAAGGGATATTTTAGATCCAGATGAGATGGTTAAAGATGAATTTGGAAATTTTCTTTCTAGTCATGTAAGTGAGGGGTATAACTTTAACCCACTTAGTGAAATATTCAGTGGTGGTGAGAATGTGTTTATGGCCTTCTTATGAGGTGGGGTTTATCTTACCAATGAGGTCAAGGCCATATGTATCAAAGGCCATGGCTTCAACATTGGTTTTAAGGTTTTGGTGGGTGCATGAATCAAATTATCATATGTCATTGATACTTGTGACATTTTTTGACATATGCACCTATAACTATGTCTATTGTTGGCCAATAGTAACTAGTATGTAAGGGATTTTTGAATAGGACTATCTCACTATTATGGGATACACATACTCCATGAAATTCCCATAATGCTATTATAGATTCTACCGAAGGTAAAAAACAAACAAGAGTTCTATCAAAACTATGGTAGCATAGGGTTGGTCCAAGTAGGGTGTAATTTTGGGTATTATAGATGAAAGCTTTGGTTTGTTTTCTATATAAGTCTAGTGGGAGGACTTTCTCATGTAAATAGGCATATAGGTCTAAGTACCAATTAGATATGGGACCAACAATATCACATATCATTGCAATAGTTTAAGGTTCATGAGCTAGTGCTGTTAGATTTTCTACAATAAACTAATACTTGTTAGTTGTGTCTGCATGATGAATCAATGATCCAATGTTATCCATGACATTTGCTATCCTATTACTCACTCTCAGTATATTCTCAAATTAAATATTGACAATTTGGTGCTTGAGAGTGTCAACCATTGCCTTATATAGAACTAACTTGTCATCTTTAGTTTGGTAGTGGTCTGTAACCTAATTGATGATTAACTAAGAATCACCAAAAACTATTAGATGAATTTTTTTCCATTGTACCACTTTTCAAATCCCTATGATGAGTGATTCATATTTGACCATGTTATTGGTATAATGAAATATGATTCTAAATGACTTGGGCATTAGATCCCCCTTAGGGGTTATGAATAAAAGGCCTACCCCTAATCTATGTGTAGTGAATGATCCATAAAAATAAGAATTCCAAGGCTACTCCTTAACAAGTGTTTTAATGATGGTCATGATTGATTCATCAAGAAATTTAAATGGTAATGACTCTATGTCTTTAATATGTGCTTTAATAAGTTGATATGTGAGAACTTGCCCCTTAATTGCTTTCTAGTTTACATACTCTATCTCAAATTCACTGAGTAGCATGATCTATTTGTCTATACAAATTTGCAAAGATATTTTTGATAGTAGATACTTAAATGGATATAATTTGGAAATAGCCATGGTCTTCTTATTTAACATGTAGTGGTGTAGTTTTTGAGCTATCAAGACCATAACAAGACAAAATTTTGTGATGGGTGTATAGTTGTGCTCATACGCAACTAGTGTAGGCTTAGATAATACACTACATGATATTTTCCCTTGTCATCATGTTGAGCTATAAGTTCCCCAACAACATTATCAGTAATACAAATATATAACAAGAATGGTTCCCTGGCATTAAAGGAATTAAAATAGGGGGATTTATGAGATAGTCCTTTAGCTAATAAAAAACCTTTTGACAATCATTATCCCAATGAAATGTGACACCTTTAGTAGGTGTGTAAATAGATGACACTTATATAATAATTAAGATATGAATCATTAGATGAACTAGATCTTTCCCTATAAACTATGGAGCTACTTCAAACTAGTCGGTAGTGGCATCTCTATTATGTCTCTTACTTTAGTTGGATCGACTTTAACGCCCTTATGAGACATGATGAATCCCAATAATTTGCTTGATGTAACTCTAAACACACACTTTTTAGGGTTGAGCCAGACTTTGTATTCTCATAGTCATTAAAATATCCTCCTTAATGCTACTATATGGTCGACCCTAGTTTTGGATTTGCCTAGTACATCATCAACATAGTTTTTGATAGTGTCATGCATCACATAATAAAATATGACTGCCATAGCTCTTTGATAAGTAGCTCCTACATTCTTAAGGCCAAACAACATGACTTGATAATAGAATGTTCCCCACAGAGTGGTGAATAATTTTTTATGTTGGTCTTCTAGTGTTATTCTGATTTAATTATAGCCTAAGAAGTTATCCATTAGTGAAAGCATTTCATAACCCACTGTGGTGTCCACTATCATGTCAATTTTAGGAAATAAAAATTCATCCTTAATGATTATTTGTTAATGTCATATAAATTAGTATAGATTCTGATTCCCTCTAATATCTTACTAATAGGTACTACATTAGAAATAAATTTAAAGTAGTTAATTGGTCTAATACATCCTTATTCTAAGAGTTTCTCCAACTCTTTCTTCACCAATACAACAATGTGAGGATGCATCTTGCACAAATTTTATTTTACTAATTTGGCATCAATATTGACCACAAGGTGGTTTAGAACCAAGGCGAGGTCCAAACTAGGCATGTTAGAATATGCCTAAGCAAATATATCTACAAACTCTCTCAATAGGGCTGTGAAGACTTCACATTCCTTCTCAGTAAGGGATGCACCTAGATTGATCCACTTTGGGTCATCTAGAGACCTAAGGTTAACCGCTATTATATCTTACATTAGAAGAGTTGAGCCATCATTAAGGATATTTGGTAATGATTTGAATTTATTGGTAACATTATAGTCCTCTATTAGGATTGGTTCTTCAACAAGCTCCCTAAGACACGATGAATCAAAATCTCCTAATGGGAGATCAAGCCATATGACAAAGATAGTTATAAATTTATGTACGACTTGATGAAAGGATTTATAAATTTTAAGATTAAGTTTATATCCATTATCATGCTCATTATTAGCATCCTCTTAAATGATTCAATCAAAATCTTGATGCTCTTCTGGGTTGAACTCAGATCCATAGTGAACTTCATCATTGCTAGTTTATTATATGATATTCTCAAAATACTAATTTTATTAAATAATAAAGTTGGACTTGTAGACAATTTTTTCATTGGTGGTCTCTTGGTCTATACATGAATAAGGTTTAACACCCTCATCTAGTGGCACCTAAAACAAGTTTTCACCACTAGACTAGCTTTTATCTTTACTATTTCCCTAGTGACAAAATGCCTCAAATAGGTTTTCACTTTAAGACCTCAATGTTTTATTTATTTTATTTTGGCTAAGGGTGTTCATCCATTCTCCAAAATAGGCTTTAGGATCTAATTTGATTAATAATCTTGATTTATGATCTCCCAATAGAACATTGTCCCTGAGGCCTATAAAATCATAGAATGCTTCATCAATTTGAAACTCATCAATTGGTATGTGTGTCTCTTGTTGGTCACTTTATATTAGATAGGGATAATATAATGGTAGGTGATTATTATGAATTATTAGATGAAGAGTGTAAATGGTGTGATTATCAAACAAGTTGGTTTAGGTTAAGTCATCAAATAAGCTATAATCAGATTATACTTTGTTGACAACATCCTCATCACTAGTTGATGGTGATGGAACATGAGTAAGCTATATTGGGTCACCCCCAGGTGGTTTAAATCCAAGTCCATAGGGTCCTTCATAATTGGTCATAGAAATAGGTTCCAACGTTCCCTATAGATTTAGCTCGAGGCCCCTTCCTTCATAATCTTGAGTTTCCATGATGTGATTGTGAATGGGATACTTGGGATTCTTATAAAAATCAAGAAAATTATCATTATACAAACATGACTCATATCATTTGAGAGGTTCTTATTCTAGGCTAGAATCTAGTATGAAAATGATTATTCCTAGATTATGAATGTTGCCTTTGCCCTTTCTTTGCCAGTGTATGTGTGGAATAGTTCTAGGTCTTCCAAAGGATTTTGGGTTTTGAGGAAGCTTTGTGATATGAAATGTATCATGAGTCAAGTACTCTCCTAGGCCATGAGCTAAAATGATAAAATGATTAGATACATTAGGAGGTGGCATGTGACTGAGAGAATAAAGGGTATTAGGATCAATGTAGTTGTCCTTTAGAAATTTGAGGAGTATTACCTTACCCTTATCTTGCTTATTATATGGATTCATGCCAAAAAAGTATTTGTAACTTTGGTAATCAACCTCTAGATGTTTAAAATGCTCATATGGATACAAAACTCTTAAAATGTTAACCTCCACCCCTGAATGGGAGAACTTGATACATTGGTGCAATGTCAGTGGGACTACATGAATCTCAATAACCAAGGCCTCCCCAAAAGCATATTATATGATAAATCAAGGTCTAACACATGGAAAAAGGTATCATGAGTTAAGGGCCCAATGATAATTGACAAGTTAATGGTGCCTTGTGATTCATGCTCTTGATTATTATCCTATGATTTGATGGTGATCATTTTTACTTGGAGATCCACCCTTATGTAAGCAAGAAGATTGATGAGCTTGAGAGATGCTATGTTTAGACCTGATCCATTGTCTATAATGACATGTTTCACTTTGTGCCACATTATATATATTTTAATGTACAATGGATTTTTATACAGAGGGCCATGAGATTGCATATCACTTTGGTTGAATGTGACTTGTTGGGATGGAGATAGGTGTCCAACCAAAGATTGAAATTGGTCAAGGGATATGCCATTAATAATAGTGGATTGGTTAAAAAATTAATTCAAAATTTTCTTATGGATTGTTGACATACATGAAAACTCTAAAATGGATGTTTGTGTTGGCATATTTTTTAATTATTCTACTATATCAAATGTCTTTTCTTGAATAATGTTAAATGGCTTATTATGAGGTCAAACAATGGGTTGGATGATGGGTGAAACTGAAGTGGCAGGTGGTTTTAGGCATGGTATGGTAATTTTAGACCACTAAGTTGTGATTACACAATCGATATTAGATATAAGACTATTTTTGGTAAATAATGATGGTGGAGGGGCACCAAATAAGATAAGTCTTGGTAATTGATTCACTTGAGTGTGGTCATGGGTGAATGATGAGTTATAAATATAAGGTCCTAACATGGGAATTCCTAGTTGTTGGTTTGCTTGTGTGTAGTCTAGTCAAAGAAGGATTACCAAAATGATTAGATTGATTTGATATGATTAGCAACAGTCTTGTCTAGTTAAAATTTGGTCTAGGATTGATGGAAATGGTATTAATGCTACCTCCTGAGATATGACCTACAACTAAATTATAGTCATGTGTAATGGCATGGTAGGTTTTCTAGTTATGGCCACTATTTTGGCCTTGGTTTTATATGTTATTTTGCCTTTATTGTTTTTGCTACTAATTCAGCCTTTGTTGTTGTTGTTGTTGTACTAGATAATTTTTATGTTAAGGAAATGTGTTCTGATAGATGTTAAGGTTCTGATTGGATATGGAAGCTCCATTATCCTATGTGATCTTTCCATTCTCCAACATATTTTTAATTTCATGTTTAATTTTTACACAATGTTGTAAATATGGCCTTTAACCCTATGAAACTCATAAAATTGTTCTAGTTTGTACCAGTTTGGCATGTCTGTACCCTCATGATATTATTTTTTTAGAATATGGTATTTGATTAGGTTAGCTACTATGAGATTTTGAAAGACTTCTTCAATGGGATCTCCAAGGTTGGTAAAAGGACAAGTAGGTGGGTTTCTCCTTAGAGAAGGTTGGTTTTGCAAAGTCAAAGGGTACTAAAATTGTTACATTTATTGTGCTAGCCTAGGTTGTGGTTGTTGTGCTTGTTATGGTTGATGAAGATGTTTTTGGGTAGGAGTAAGGTATAAATATGGCACTGGTTGAGCAGATGGTGTTTTCACCATTTGGATCTGGTGTGACTCTATTACTCCATTCCCAACAACATTATTTTTATGGTTAATTTATTTTGTCATATCATTGTTATTGGCATGTGCTGATTGTGATGCTTACACTTGGTTTGGATTTTGATTTTGATTATTGGTCTGATTTTGGTTTTGACCATTGTTATGATTAGTTGAGTTTAGTTTTATGGTAATTTTTTTGATAAGGGCTCTTTCAATCACTAAACCTTTATCAATCATCTCTTTGAATGTGTGTGCACATAATAAATCTAGATAGTAGGATATTTCACTATGTAGATTTTTGGTAAACATAGCTACTAATTGCTTGTCTGGTAGACTATGGGTAAATTATCTTGTAAGGGCTCTCCATCATTGTAGATAACTTCCAAATCTTTCACTTGGTTTTTGATTTGCTTGTGTTAAGTCGACCAGTGAAATCTCATGCTTAATATAGTATGAGAAGTGTTGCAAAAAATTATCGTATAGATCATCAAAGTCAAAAATTGAGTTCTTTGGTAGTTTTAGAAACCATTATAAGGCTTGTACAACTAAATTCCTTAAAAATAATAATAAAATATAAATGTGACTATATGTCAATGGCTAACATGCAACAAATAACTCCATTAATTGTGCTTTGGGGTCACCTTTCCACTTGTACTTGTCAAACTTAGGTGGCTCATATCTTGGAGGAAATGGAATCTGTAAGTACTCCATGTTGAAAGGATATCAACACACATCATCCAATTTGAGATTTTTTACCAATTTCTTATCTTGGATGGCATAAATTGCATCCTTTATTTGTTATAATTCTTACTCAAGGAAACTATTTGGAATATTGGCCTAGGTTGATGATTGGTCATTCACAAGTGGATAACTTAGACTAGGATATGATGGAGGGATTCCCTAGGGTAGGTTATATTAGATAAGGAATGGTCTAGGAATGTGAATACATGAATTAGGGTGCAATTATTGAAATTGTACCTATGGTGGTGTGACATTCTGGTCAGGGTTAGATATGTATGATTGATTTTGTGGATATTGAGGTTAGGATGGAGGGATATAACCATATTATGCCTATTATGGTTGAATAGGGACTTGTTTTCCACTATTCAAATGTTATTATTGAGTGGAAACTTGTGATTCAAGACCTTTTCTCTGAACCTATGATATGTTTGGCACAAAAGGCAATTGCTACCTAGAAGGTACATGAGGAACATTTGAACCTCTTTATTGTGTGAATACGTATTGAGAAATGGATGCATGTAATAGATTTGGTACCTATCATTGACTAATATGAATACCTTGTTGATTAGACATCATTTGATTTTGGATTGGTATCTTGACTTGTAAAGGAAGAGGTACATTCACTGCTACCTAGTAAGGTGGAACATTGGTTGCCCCCTATTAAGGTGGTAATGTGTTTAGGCTCTATTGCATTGGGATACTTGATTGTGCATACTATTGTGGAATAATACTCATCAAATTTTAAGGAGTAGGATTTAACATGTTTTGTTGTGATATGACACTACTTGTTAGCTAGTTACTTAATCCTATTGGCTGAGTGCTTAAAGAAGTAGATGGTTAAGGATTAGTGATAGTTAATTGAGGTTGGGACATAGAAACTTCTATTCCCAAATTTTGAAAATCACTAATGGTGCTAGATGAAGGCACATTTTATTTTTGATTGATTGTTTATGTGCCAACACCATTTTGGTTTAAATTGGACATTGATTGCACATTATCCCCTATGTTTTGGTCAGTATCATGCATAAAAACCAAAGATATTTCCTCTATAATCAGTGTATTGAACATGGTTTCTAAAAAAGTATTTTACATAAATGGGTCTAAACCCTAATTATCTTGACCTATCAACTCCATTAAAACTCCTATTTGAGGAGCTAGATTACTAAGAAGTGCATTTAACAAGGCCATATTTGTGAATTTATGTGCTAAATTAAGATATATCTGGTATGCTTGATGCATTTGATTGAAGTTGTCATCCATGAGATCTCTTTATGGGATAATCACATGGGGTTTTTGATAAGGTATTGGTACAAAGGAAATAAGATTGTTAGAAGAGAACTATTCATGAGTCTAATTAGAAAACATGTTGGAAGGCCCTCTTTCTAGATTTTGTAAGTTTTCATAGCCTATCTCTATGGTTCTATTGGGATCATACGTTGATGAAATTATGATTTGATAAGGTTGTTGGTGAGTAGTTTATACAACTAATGATATGTTAGATAAGTATTGGGTCATTATCTCTTGATCTTGCTCCATATATAGAGGTGTACTAACCAAATAGTTGGATAAATGATCTTGACTTTGTCCCCATGGTTGAATTTTTCAAGGTGGATGAGAATCTATTTCCCAAATGACATTATCTTCAGTAGGGTTTTTCACAAAGTCCCCTTGTGTGAAGGGATTTCCATATCTTGAATTATACATAGTTCCACTATGTGTATAGTGAGCCATGTTCAAATTAAATGACAAAAATTTCACAACAAGAGATGGGATTAGGGTTCTATAGCTTTAGAAAAGATATGCCTTTCATAAAGATAAAGGGTTCAAACAAGATCTATCTTGGTCAAAGGTGGATTTGAATATCCAAAAAGTATATGCAAAGACTTGATAAAAACAATGTAGCATCAAATGATAAATGATAAGGGTCTGATTCATGAAAAGGTCACACAAAATGACATAAGAATCAAACTACCTAACTCTAATGTCAAAACATGTTCCAAGTGCATCTAAACTATTAAACAAAAAAGTTACTAGGTCTTTTGTCCAAATGTGGGGTCAAAATCTAGGCTTAAATAGGACATGCAAGGATTAATAGCCAAATGGTGGTAAAATTTTGACTTAAAAAGAATGATTGATTAATCTAAAAAACTTGTAATAGTTTAACATAGACAAGGTACATGACTCTAGGCATAAAACATAATCTAATTGGTATAAGATGCTAAATAAGAGATGTTTGAAGATAAACTAATTTGACAAAAATAAAAGCATCAAATAATATTTTTTTAAAAATTTGAGTGATGAATTAACCCAAGTTATATAATCCAAAAGAGAAAGATCTAGGTATCAACCCCACATATTGAGGTCTAAACCAAAATCAACCAATATTTGAATTTGAACTTGTAATAGTTAATCAAGGACTCAACTAAGGATAAACTATGAATTTGATGATAAAGAGAGAAATATTTGAACAAAATGACCATGCTAATCTAGGATTCAAAAAGGCTCAAGTGATTGGTTGCAAAAAATGATAATGAAGATGTAAGATGAAATAAGATAAGTTTTTTAAAATAAAATGGGTATACTAACGGTGTTAGCACTCTCAAAAGATGATGTGACAAATGGTTTATGTTTCAAGACTTCAAAGTTACAATATTTTTAAATGATTTGGGTAGCATAATGGTGCCCTCCTCAATCAAAAACTACTCCCAATGTTTGACACAAAAATTAAATGGTTGCTAAGTTAAATCAAAGTGTCATATGGATGGCATAATGCCTCCTCAAACAATGGAGTGATGTGGACTCATGACTCATCAAATGACATGGTTTGAACAATAAAATGTTTAGTCTAACACACCAAGAAAAAATGACAAAAATACACTAAGTATAATCATCCAAATCCTAACAAGGGTATGGCAATGTGGGGTTGACTAAATTAATTATTTTTTGAAAATTTCTAGATGAATCAATTGCATAATGAATTTCATGCAAAATGATGCAAAAGAAGCATACTTTAATTGGGTGTCCATGGTACTTGACTTGTTGAAAAAAGGTATTCCCTTTTTTTCAACCAAATACACTTGTCACTTGCTTAGTATAGTGTGATGTCCAATGTGTAGATACGTCTTGGTGTTTAACCCAAACACTAAAAGGTGGTTTAACCACTCAAACATCTAATCGTAGTGGGGTTGGTAAAGTCAATTATAGATGATAAAATCCTAGGTCAAATCTTCCCTATAGAAATTATGGGAGGTAATGAAGTCCCCCTCACAATCCAAGATGCAACGAAATAAATGACACAATAGAAATACTTTATGATCCCCTCAAGATCACCCAATACTATTATGAGTTTTTGAGAAGGGATTTCAATGAAATTATTTACATGCCTTGGAATAGGCTCAAAGTGTGATGAGATGGTGCTTTTTATCCCAAAAGGGGATGGATGGGAGAGCATACATGTACGTCTCTTTTTGTTAAAACACAAAATCAACAAGCAAGTTTGAAAATAATTGAAGTGATGTTAATTTCATTGCACCAAATTAAAAGTATTTGATTAGAATATTTATTGTCCCCTTGGATTTAGAATTTCAAATGGAAATAATTTCAAACTACCCAAAAATAAGTTGGTGCTTTTGATCCCAAAAGTTCCTTAAAGGGGATGGATGGGAGAGCATACACGTACAACTCCTTATTTACTCAAATAAGTTTAGACTAAACAAATAATAAAAATAAATTGCAAAAAATTTGATGTGTATTTAATTTTATAGCACAAAATAAAATGTGTGGTGGTGCTCTTTGAGCCCCTTGGCTTTAAGTTATGAACTTTGAAAGAAACCACAAAAAATTAACCGATAAAACTCCCTAAAAATGTTTCTTTAAACACCAAAATGAAGGATTCCTAGTTTGTTTTAGACATCCAAATGAAATGTAAAAAACTAATTTAGTTTTTAATGTTTTTCTTTAAATAGGTCCTATAAATAAAATGTCAAGACTTCATTTAGTCTTGAAGCTTATTTATCAAATGAGACAAGCAACTTTGAAGTGTAAAATCTATCAACCTGAAGGCAAAACCTAAAAAAGAAAACATGTTAGATTAGGAAAAGGTTAGGAAAAAAAAAAAAAAACTCAAAAAAAAATCAAAAATTAAAATAAACCTATGAAACATGCAAACAAAAATATATAAGGTTAAAACAAAGAAAACTAAACACATAAATCATAAAAACCTTATTTCAGTAATTTAGCCATAACTTTTAAAATATACATCATTTGTCACTAAATTTTTGGAGGTTATTTATAGGTCTAGGGCTAACTAATTTGAAAAATTTTAAGTTAAAAATATGAATAAAAAAGGTATTAGATCTATACTAACCATTTTTACTAGAAAAAAAAAAGTGATAGTCACTAAAAGACTCATAACTTCTAAACTACACATCAGATTTTAATGAAATTTTGAAAGAATTAAGATAAAAACAATAATAAAAACCTATAAAAAAATTATAAAAAAAAGTAAATGGATTAAAAATAAGAGCTATTTTAACACATATTTTTGTTTAAAGATGTGGGGTGCACAATCATGTCCCACCGGATGTGCTAGTTGTGATCAAAAAATATGACAAAAAGATGAGGTTAGATCAGGTGTTAGTCCATAAAACCATGAAATCAACACAGTAACATAATAATATATCTAGCCCTAGATATTATGGGGATATTAATGAATAAATAACAATTGAAAACCCAACTAAAATACAAAGAATAATAATCTTTACCTTCCTTGAGAGATTCAAGTGATTTCTTCATTAGCTTGCATGGATTGTGCTCAAAAGGTATTAATCAATGAGGCTTGGCTATCTCTATCTCCTCTTGTCACCATGCTTAGCTTGGCTTGATTTTGGAATTATAACAATATGATTTTAGCTTCATGAATTTATTCATGCATTATAACTCTACTTTTATTGAGCTCCTTAAATAAAGAGCTCTAAGCTTACTTTTATAGGGTTTCAAATCCCTTGGAATGGGTTAAATATAATCGTGGTTGAGTTTATTAAGCTTGGTTGAGTTTGGCATATTAGTAAGATATTGTTTTAGATATTTTCCAAAAGTGACAACTCCTAAAGGTAATGAGTGTATTCTAAGATATTCTAAGATGCTCTTGAATTTCATTTTTAGTAATTGATTTATTAGCTCATGGGTGAACTCAATTAAGATTTAAAATTGATTTAAATTGATAATTTATTTTCATTAGGATGTGAAATTAAATTAATTCTTTTTAGGCATTTGGTCATTTATTTGATTTTGATTAATTCAATATGTGTATTTGCCTTGTTTAATTGATTTAATAGACCAAATTGATTTAATTCAAAGTTATAAAGCCAAATTAGAGACTAATAGAAATTCTTAGGTTAAATTTTTGATGATTGGTAATAATTTTTCTAAAGTTGGGTATGAATCCATTGGTGGCCAATTTTTGGTGTCTACACTATCAAATAACTAGCTAAGTATATTTTTAGTTTTTAAGTTGTTTATTTGGTTTTTGACTTCTCTATCTAACCCATACCCTTATATAAATTATTTTATAACCCTTTGACCTCAATTATATATCTAAAATGAATTATTGTAACCCCTTTTTCAGAATACCTAGATCTCATAGAAATCATTGATGGTCATGTTGACTGCGGATGGTCACATTCAACTATCAATGGTTACCCAACCATTGATGGTCATCTTAACCACTAAAAGTTACCTTGAATACCAATGGTCACTATGGTAAGAAATAACTAGTTATTTACACCTACCTACCCTTATCCAGGCTCTAATTTCTATTTCCCTACTTATTCACAAAGATCTCACCTATTTTATAAACCCAACCTAACCCATTTAGCATTAGTATTAACCCATTATTTTTTATAATTAATCTATTTCCTTTATCAAGAATTTATTTATTCTTATATTCTCTTTCAATATTTTATATCATTTTATGTAAGTATTTCATCTTTATTTTTTCCAACTTAACTATTTTAAGAGTGTGGATTCATAGCCTCCTAGTAAGCTCACACTTCTTGGATCTAAATCACACTTGGAAATCCACCTTACTATCCATATAATAACCCTTTTTCATGAGTGCTTTATTATCTATAGTTATTCTTCAAAATATAAAGAGGATCTCTTCCTTATTATATAGATCATGTGTGCATAGATAAATAGGTTCTTCTAGCACACCCATAATTAATATCTTACTTCTTTAAATAGAAATGAACTAAAATTGAGATAAACACCTTAGGCTGGTATGACTAGACTCTGCCAGATATTATATTATGTACCTCTTGACATAATGAATATAATTTTTTAGTTTTTTACTAATATATGATTAGTGTTTCATATTTTTTTGATATGCAAAAGTGGTTTTTATCTTCCTTTTATAGGTCCAAGTCCAACCTAAGTTATGATATACTTTTCTTATATGTTATCTAGTGTGTCTTAAGGTTGATGTCTTAGGTACAGAGTGGATAGTTTAATATAAGTGAGTTAAATAAATACTTAAAATCATTTAATTTTATCCTAAATCCATAAATTTGAACTTTAGATGAAATGTTGTTGCTTAGAAACCATTATAGACACTGCATTAGTTCTATTCATGGTTTATTAGTGTGATAATGAGTTCAATATTGAGAGAGGATATTTGAAGATTTAGTGAATCCCATACTTTATATTAGGTTTATTTCATGTAACTTATAACTCTTTTCCCCATAATAAACTAGTCAAGTAGGTGTGATGATTTCAAAATACATTCAGGGAGATAACCCTTAAATCTAGAGGCTCATTTCCAATATAGGTACACCCACATACCTAGAAATGTTCCCATGTTGCCCAAATATATAAGAGGCTTGAAAAAACTATTATAGGGTGAAATATTTGGTGATAATAGTTTTTAAATGCCTAATGGAACCCATTATCTTCAAGACAACTTGTTAGGGTGGATGTTGGTCTTGACAAACATCAACTACAAATTATTGTGCAAATCAACATTTGGTGACTCCTTCAAGGTAAATATTATTCAATTCCATTATTTTGTTATAATCATGACCTCATAATTAATTTTTATCATTAGGTAATCATATTATATAAAATTTAATCCCATTAACTCACCCATTCAACCTAAAATTCCTCTCGAAGTTCAATAGCTATAGCCTAATCTACCCTTTAAAGAACAAGTAGATTTTGCTAGAGAGGAAGAGGTTGAATAGGATAAATAAATTGAAGATATTGAAAAAGACATGGATATTCTTATGGTTTCCATACCTTAAATACTAATAATCTAATTTAAATTAATGTATATGAGTCCATTTCTCCTAATGCCATGAAAGGTGTGCCTACATTCAATGGTGAGAGTCATGTCACACCTCGTGAGCACATTAGAGACATTTCTAACTTTTGTATTTCTCTCAATATTATTTGAGAAAACATTTCCATTATACTCATTTCCATGTAGCTTAAAGGAAAGGACCTTGATTGGTATAGGAATTTATAAGGTGGATGCATCATAACATGGGATGATTTTGGAGTGTTGTTGACTTCTAGATTTGGAAATGAAAGTGACCATGCCTGTCTCATACATTAGATCAACTTGATAAAAAGGGGACCCAAAGAAATAATGAATGAATTAAATGAAATGTTTCAAAATATTTGGCATATATCACCTCCTCCCATGAGACCACCTTCTATCTTTGTGTTCTCTACTTACTTGAAAGCCATTGGGACTAAAATTGTTGTCATGCTTCAATCTATGGGAGATTCCACTCTTCTTGAATCATATGATCTTGATATCAAAGATAATAATGGTCTCATACAAGTTGAAATATTACCTCCTAAGGTTTTTATTCCTCTTTTTTCTCATATATTATTATGCTATCACTTTGGAAGTGACTCAAGTTCCTAATGCCAATGCTAATACTAAGGTTGCTCCTAGGTAGGCAGAAAATAATGTTGATTGAAAAAACAATTTCCTAGCCTTAGAGGCTCAAAATAGGAAGGATATTATGCAAAAAGGTGTCTATCATAATCCTTACCCATATAAAAAATAGTAAGGTAAAAAATATGGAAGAGGAAGAGGCCAATATCAGCCTAATCCCAACAAGCCTACCAATGTATATGGTCCCAACTCTACCACCAATGCAAGTGAGATGGAACTAGTTCATAAAAATTTGGTGCAAGGAGAAGATTGGAATTAGGAACAATTAATGGATGCCAATGAGAATATAGAGAAAGATTTGATGGATCATGGAGTAGTTAATCCCCTCCTATCAAGTGAGGATAATGTGATGATGCAAATTAATGAGGATTGACAACCTTAAGGAGAGATCTTCACCAATTTTATCATCAAAGACACTTTTGTGTTAAATCAAGTAGCCTATATAAGGTGTTAGTATCATTCCCATAAGCTCATCCAATCCTTTTTTAAGGTAACAAGACATAGCTGCAAGTTTGATAGTTCTATAAGCTTTTACATCTCCATCAAGTCAAAATATGGTAAGGTCTACTCTTATTCCTCAAATTCCAAGTAATTATATGCCTAAAAGATCCCAAGAGAAAGTGAGTATGTATTATTTAAATAATGAAGTTTATTCTAATAACACTAAAAAATCCATTTCTCTTTGTGATGTTCTTCATATCCCTGATAAAATAAAACTCCTACAAAAGTAGTTATCTATTATCCTTGCTAGTGTTTCACCCTCAAATCAAAATCATGGACATGTTACTCTTGAAATTATCCTAGTACCATTTTTGAAACATATACTAGGTTGAGAAACCCCCACCATTTTATCTGATCCTCATTATAGGTGACAAGTTGGTACATAATTGCATATTCAATAGTGGGGATTCTACTTTTGTCATACCCAAAGTTGTAGTTAACAAGTTGGGCCTAAAATATGACCCACATAGAAAATGGGTCCTCAATTTATATGGTACACCTACCAAGACATTAATACTATAAAAGGATTAAAGGATGTTTGGCATGATTGTCTTAGTTTTCTTATCTTGTAAGATGCAGTTTTGGTGGATCTCCCAACTTACTTTTCAATCTACCTATAAAGGGAATTCATAGCCAAGATAGATGGCTATCTCTTAGCTAACTAGTATATATTGGAATTTAAAACAATGTATGAGGACAAGGTGACAATTAGGACACAACCCCTTGTAGGTTTCATATTGAGCCTTATATTGAGACAAGTTCCAATTTGAATTATGTGGCCCATAAAGAAAAGGACTCTATTATAGAATATGACACTTATTCCAAGCTTGAGGGTATTTTAGATTTGTTTCTTGATGAACATAACACTAATAATTATGCACATGATCCTATGATTTTATAGAGGAAACTGATTTAGGAGTGTATTGTGTACATAAAGAAGGGGTACCAACACCTCTACTTGTCAAGGAAAAGGGTGAAGATGATGAGCTATGGAAGATTTTTTTTGATGGTTCAATAAGTAACATTGGTGTAGGGCATAGTGTTATGTTTGTCTCCCCATCTAAATAATAATATTATGCTTCATAATTATTTCATTTTAGTTGTACTTGTAATGTGGCTGAGTATGAAAATTTTATTTATGGCCTTTAATGGACAAGGAAAAAAGGAATCAAGAACTTAAAAGTATATGGATATAATGGATTGATTGTGCATCAGGTGAAGAATGTGGTTTCTATCAATAACTCTATTCTTAAGTCATAAAGGCATAGGGTATGGTATTTTCTTGAAGACTTCAATGTATTCAATATTCTATTAGTCCCAAAGGAGAAGAATCACCATGCTAATAGATTAGTTGTCATAAGAGATCAATTTGATACTCCAACTACCATAAAAGAGTAGGGAAAATATTATCATATTAAGATCATTATCAAACCTTTTATACCTGATAATGAAGTGTCTTGGCAAGTGTTTGATAGTGACAAACACATTGCATTCTTCTTGCAAAATGAGGTTGATTTTTCTTCAAGGAATCAAAGGAGGCTCCAAGAATAAATGGTGATCAAAGTGTGAAACTAAGAACCAAAAATATACCTAAGGGTATGGTGAACTTATAAAGTATCTTCATTGAAAATGATCAAAATAAGGAGAAAGTGAGTATGTCCATAAAAGAGGAGAATTCTGAAAGAGTCTTGATCTTCAAGGATAAACTCCTCAAACTATGAAAGGTATGTTATACATTAGAGAATCAAGCATTCATTGAGTCGAGTAGAGAGTTTCATGATATCATTTATTGGGAATATAAGAACCTAAAAAGATTTGATCTTATCCTAACACACCATACCATTGAGTTGGAACTTGGAGCTAAACTAATTAAATAGAAGCAAAGGCCCATCAACCCCAAGGTTGAGTAATTCATGAGCTCAAAACTTACCAAACTCCTTGAATATGAGATAATATTTCCCATCAAGCATTTAACATGGGTAGCTAACATTGTGCATATTATAAATAAGAATGGGGAGATAAGAATTTTTATGGAATTTAGAGATCTTAATAAAGTGTCACTCACAGATCGCTACCCTCTACCCTCAATGGAGGAGATTTTGTAAATGGATTTAGGTTATTAATGGTTTTCTCTTCTAGATGGATATTCAAGCTATAATTATATTTTAGTTAATGAAGATGATTAGTTTAAGATAGTATTCACTACTAAATGGGGGACTTTTGCTTATAGCAAGATGCCCTCTGGTATTTCCAATACTAGTGCCACATTTTAAAGAGCAATGGAAATGGCCTTCAAAGGTTTGATAAATCAAATGATATCAGTTTATCTAGATGATATAATAGTGTTTTCTAAACATGATAATGGACATATACAACACTTGAGACAAGTGTTTGAAATATGTAGGTAGTATGGAGTATCTCTTAATCCAAATAAGTGCATCTTTTTTGCTCATGAAGGTAAGCTCTTAGGACATATTGTTTCCAAGGATGGTTTGACTATTGATTCTGAAAGAATGGAGTATATTATAGGATTATCATTTAACATTCATAATAAGGGTCTTAAAAGTTTCTTAGGAAAGATAAAATGTTTAATGAGGTTCATACTTGGTTTTGCATCTTTGATGAAACCTATCATAGCTATGCTAAAAAAGAATCAAGTATTTTTTTGGATCAAAGAGGGTAAGACTAGCTTTGAAGCCATAAAGAAAGAAATTTTAGAAGATCCTACTCTTATGAATCCTAATTTTATTAAAGACTTCATGTTTTATTTAGTTTCTAGCTTTGATACTATCTCAGCCATGCTGACACAAAAGGATGATGAGGGTTAGAAGATTATGAAGTCAAGTATACCTTTATGGAGAAATATGTCCTTTACATTTTAAGGGGACTAAATAATTTTAGACATATGGTTTCAAATAATAATATTCATGTTATGTTCTCTCATTCTAGTAACAAAGAGTTATTCTTGAGCAAAGATCTTAGTGAAAAGAGGGTAGGGTGGATCACTAAAGTAATGGAATATGATGTTGATATAAAGGTAAAAAAATGATAAGGGGTAAAGGCTTTTATGAACATCTAGATTTAGATATTCATGAGTCAAAGTAAGAGGTTCTAGTCAACCATGATTGTTCCCAATCAACTAATTCATTACCTCCACAAAGTTGGACAAAAGATGTGATCAGTTTTTTTCAAAATGGTGAGTATCCTAATAATATAAGTAGATCACAAAGGAGATATTTTAGATTGCAATCTATTGCATTTTATCTTGTGAATGGTGTGATTTTTAGGAGGGACATCAATGGTGTGTTATTGAGATGTATTGCTAATGATTAGTTTGGAGTTTTTTTTGAGAAGTTTCATGATGGAATAATAGGAGGTCATTTATCTCCAAGAACCAAAGTTTCTAAGATCATGAAGTTAGGCTATTATTGGCCTAGCCTCTTCAAGTATTTCCATTCTTAGGTGAGAAGGTGTGGACAATCTGCTTTCTTTGTAGGAAAATAGAATCTTGTAGATATTATTTTGAATCCTATTAAAGTTTATCAACCTTTCGTGTAATGGGGTATTGATTTCATTGGAATGATAAATTTCTCATCAAGTGCTGGTCATAAATGGATACTCACAACAACTAACTATTTTACAAGATGGGTTGAGGCAGTATCATTGAAGGAAGATAATGAGAATGTTATCTTGTAGTTCTATTAGAGCATCATAACAAGGTTTGATACTCTTTCTACTATTATTTTAGCTAATGCTCTTGATTTTATGGGTGTTAAGATAACTAATTTAGAAATTAGTTATGGTATATTCTTGAGCACTTCATCTAACTATTACCCTCAAGGTAATGGGTTGGCTGAATCTGCTAATAAGAATCTAATGAAAATCATCAAGAAAACCATGAAGAATAACCAAAGAGCTTGGCACACCAAATTGAAGACAACCTTATGGGTTGATAGGATAACTCCTATTAGGTCAAAAAAAAATTTCCTTTTGTGCTTTTATATGGAAGGGAAGACAAGTTTTCTATCTCTCAAGAGCTACCTACCTTAGAGTTATCACATCAACTAGAGCTGATTAAGAACATTCCAATGGAGGTGAAATTGATATAATTAATGGAGTTGCAAGAGACTAGAGATAAATCTCATCATGATAAGGAACATCACCAAGTACTAATAAAGAGGTCTTTTGACAAGAAGGAAAGCCCAAGATCATTTCAAAAAGGTGGCATAGTTTTGAAATGGGATGAAGATGAATCAAAACCAGGGAGACATACCAACTTTGATACCTTATAAAGTGAACCATATGTCATCATTAAGTGCAAGAAAATAAACTCTTTTCAATTAGTAAGGATGAATAGAGACAAGTTGCCTATCCCTATGAATGGGATAAATTTGAAACCCTAATATTAACAACTGAGGGTCAATTTTGTAAATATTATATTAGGTGTGTGTTTCCTTTCTTATTTAGTTGTGTTCCAATAAGTGATCATAATCACATGTATGTTTCTTGTTTTGTGTCTTGTTCTTGTTTTTTTTTAATCATCATTATGTGTTGTAGAGGTAGTTTATATGTCAAACCTTCTATACATGTGACTTCATAGCCCAATGGATAGGATTAGGCAATTGGTCATGGCATAAAAAGCATGTCACCCTTGGGAAATTACCAAGAATGTTGACCATTTTTATTATAGGCCAAAATGGGTCAACGCCCTATAGTCAAAATCTTGTATAGGGTTTTTTTATAATGTCATGGGGCAAGTTCTAGTTGATTTGGTGTCTTTTCATATTCCATTTTAGCTTTATTCATGGTCTAACTTAGTCATTTGATGTCATTTTGTGTCTTAGGAGTCATTTTAGGGTCATATATGCAAGTGGTGGTTTTTCATGGTGTTAATTTAGTTAGGATAATGGAAAGGGTCTGCACAAGCCTCAAAGAGTTCATTCAAAACTACTTAAACTTTAGGAACAAGATTTGTGAATCTAAACCATCACTAAGACATCTTGAAGAAATAGAATGGGCCAGTTCACTTGGGTATTTTATAAATGCACCTCATAAAGCCTCACATGACCATCAAAACATGAGTAATAAATTTAATTAGTGTCAAGATCATTATCTTCAAGCTTCATATCTTGATGAATATTATATCTTGATATCTAATCCATCAAAGTTCATATTGTTGATTCTAAGAGCTAGGTCATCCTACACATCACATGGAAATGAGCAGACCAACTTGTTTGAGAATTTCTTATCTTCACTTAGGAAATCACACAAGGCAAAAGATTACAATGCCATGGATTCCTTCATGCCAAGATCAAATCTTAAAAGTTATAAGCTTTCTATATCAAGTTATAATCTTCTAAAGTCAGACCTACAACATAAGATGTTTATGCTAACATCAAGTTTGAGCTCTATAAACTAATCATTTGGGTTTAAAAGGTCTTTAAAAGGTTTAAAGTTGATTAAGATATAATGGTACATGTGAGATCACATACTAACACTTGAGATCTAATGATTTGTGCTAAGGTTAAACAAGTTAAAATGTCCCTAAGTTAAAGTCCTTTAAAGAGATACAAGCTCGAAAAGATCTAAAGGTGTAGATAAACTAAGCAGAGATCCAAGGGCATGAGCTTGACTAATAAGGAGGTGGGTCCAAACTAAATAAATGATCATCATTAAATCATACATTGTGATATGATGGTATGAGATGAGTCAAAATTCTAACATGTGGCACAAACATAGAAGCTGATTGATTGACAATAGGATCTTGAGATAAATGCATAATTAATAAGTGGTATGATCACATTATTTATGGTAGGAAATTAGTGAATTGATTTTATTTATACCAAGGTGATTAAAAGGTTAAAAGTTTAAAATCTGACAATGGGGATCTACGAGGTTAATGGGAATAAAGATAGTTAGGAGCATTTTGATTAGTTTGAGTCAGTTTTTGATGGAGAAAGTCAAGCCAAGGACTAGTTTTTGATGGAAGGAAACAAGGTATTTTAGGGTCATCAATCCACCATTAGATCTTGATCAGATGCCAAGGAGTAGACATAGCCATGCATTCAAGTATAAATAGCATAAAGGGATGCCATTAAAGCTCAATATGAACTTCTGGTTTAACCTTTTATAGCTTAAAGGGTTCATTTTATGACTATGTTTACTATTGTTAAAGGGATATGTGTACATGGTGAATATTAAGTCCCTATAATGACATAATGGGTCTATTTGGACCTAATAAGAGCCTAAAATGAATCTATGTGGTCTATATGTACCAATTGATATGATGATTATAGGAAAAATAATAGTCTGAGATTGGTTTTCTATCTATAGTGGACTTATGAACATGGGGACAAGTTTGAGTATGATCTATTTGGAACAAGATATATCATTTCAAGGGATACCATAAATGCACACATATAGACCCTAACATTTTCATCTCTAGGACCAACTGCATAAAAATAACCCTTCTCTCCACTTTTGCATGCCATGATGAACTAGTGAAGAGTAGTTAACACTAAGACAAATCTCTAAAAAATTGATTTTATTGTTATAACTACATTGATGCTAGAACCTATCTTAGAAAAAAATAATTCTACCATTAAAAATATCAATGAACATCAATGAAGGAATAATATAATTATGTAACCACTTGAAGTGATCTACATCTGTTAAAAGGTCTGAATGAGTATAATTTGTGGAAGTATTTATAATTATGATTTAGATGGAGTTGAGCTCTTTAATTCCTCTTTGAGCCATAAAGTCTCTCTTTATAAAGGCCATTTCTTCTATAAATATAGATTTTGAGCTATTTTTGTCTATCTCTCAGGATGGTATGACTAGACTCTACCAAAAATTATATGTTTCACCTCTTGAAGTAATGAATAGATCATTTTGTAGTTTTTTACTAATATGAGCTTAGTGTTTAGTATTTGTTTGATATGAAAAAGATGGAATCTTCCCTTTTTATGTCCAAGTCTAACCTAAGTACTGATAAACTTTTATTTTAGGTTATCTATTATGTCTTAAGGTTGATGTCTTAGGTACATAGTGGATATTTGATTGTAAGTGATTTAAATCAAGCCTTACCCTCATTTCCCTTCAGCCTAAGTCTATCAATTTGACCTTCAAATGAAAAATTACTATTTAGAAACCATTTTATACATTGCATTAGTTGTATTCATGGTTTATTAGTGTGCTAATGAGTTTAATATTGAGAGAGGATCTTTGAACATTTGATGCATCACCTCCCTTAGATTAGGTTCATTTCATGAAAATTATTAAACTTTTCCCCATAATTAACTAGTCAGGTCAGTGTGATCATTTAAAGATACATCAAGGACCTAGCCCTTAAATCTAGAGGCTCATTTCCAAGATAGGTACACCCACATACTTGGAAATGTTCCCATGTTGCCCAAATCTAGAATAGGCTTAAACACCCTCTTCTAAGGTGCAAGGTTTGGAGACAACATAGCCTAACCATGAGTTTAAAACTATGGTAAAGTTAAGTTCAAGGCTTATTATACTTCTCTAATACCATAATTATGCATGAAGTTGCCTACAAGTATCTTGGATATCTCATTCTATGGAACTATTCTAGGAAGGCCTAGTCTAGCAAGGTTAATGCATTTGGAAGTGGAAGATAGTTGAGAAATGGATTAAGTGTTGATAAAAGGAGTTTATCATGGAGATTTAAAATCCTCTTGTAAGTTTTAAAGTCCTAGTTCAATTTCCTTAATCATTTAAATAGTGAGTATGTAGAAAATAAATAACTTGTAAATAGGTTTACTTAACTTACAAATGGAAAGTTCTAGTAGGTGTAGAACATTTTGGGATTGATGAGACACCATTTCACCTTATAACTACCCATTGAGGTGAGAATATACCAATTTTAATACCATTATGAAAGGATGGAGGTAGTTTCAAGGATAAGTCATCATGAACATTGGAAGATAGGTTACTCAACACCTCTTACAAGACTAACAACACCCCATTTGAGTTATGTAAATACCATTAGAGGGAATATTAGTCTATTTTGGGTATGGTTATATCATAAAAGAATTTAAATGAGGGATTTAAAACCTCCACACCTCTCAATGCCAATGTGGACTCATTGAATAAGTGTCAATGCATGAGAGGGGTGAATATGAATATTGTAACTACCATACACAACCTTAGCCTCATTCATGACCTCTCCCATGCCTATAATACTCTATATTATCTCTAAAAAATTATATTTAATCAATTATTGAGCTCTTATTTTTGAATCCCTAAGTTAGGTGTAGTAAAGCTTTTCCAAAATTACCTTGTACTCCTTGAATCAATAGAAGAATACTTGCAAATTTCTTGGTTAAATTCTAGTGTGATTTATGAGAGTGGATATAAATAATGTATGAGTGTTATTATCATTTGTAGATCCTTTCATAAACCTAACTTCAGGTTATTAGTCTATGTAGGTTGCACAAAGTGTTGACAAGTAGAGGTGTTCTTGAAGTGTCATGAACTAATAGTGTCTTATGTAGATCTATATTCTTATCCTTCAAGTTACAAAAATCTTACTTAACCTTCATCTGAAACATTCATGCTTAGAATATTACCAAGAGTTTTGATTAGTTTTAATCTTTATTAAGTTCATTAGTGTGTTTAAAGGATAAACAAAGAGAGGATATTCAATCATTGATGCATTACCACTTTAGTGTAGGTTCTTTTACCAGTTTTGATCTATTTTCCCTTTTCATTAAAAAAATATTAGGTCTTTGAGAGAGTTGAATTTAAAAATTAGGAGAGCCATTCCCATAAAAACTAGAGGTTTAACCTACACATTAGGTATCCCACAACCTATAGGTCAATCCAATGTTAGTTTAAGTTTGAGGTTGATGTGAACAGTCTTCCTAAACAAGGGTGAAACCTAGTAACTTAAAAAAATTTGCACACCCAATAGGACCAGATATCAAGTGCCTTGAAGACCTAACTTAACATACTTTGAGAACATTAGAGGACATATCAAAGGTTGGACATAGTCAGTGGTAGATTAAAAGGTAGTTTCATGCAAAAGGTATCTACTAGATCATCCTCAAAAGGTAAGTAGATTTAATTTGTAGAGCTATATTTGGATATTTAAAGGAGAAATAGGGTTCTTAGGTTTAACCCTAATCCTACACCACCCAATTCTCCTAATTATCATAATTCTACCCACACATAGTCTATTGTAAGTCCTCTAATCCCAATGACAAACCTAGAATACAAGAATTTGTACCCTTTAATGGTGGAAACCCTTTAATCCTTAACAAATCTAATGATATCCTAGTTTCTAACATGAAAATTCTACCATAATTCACAAGGTAAAACTCCAACACTCCTATAGAACACATAACTTAATAGCCAACTTATTCTTAGTACATAACAATACCTAATAAAATGTAGCCATGAGACTCTTGGAAACCTCCTTGAGGGGTAGATCTCTTCAATGCTAATTTTTCATTAGTTAAGTAACTCACCCCATAAAAACATGGGATGAATTTGGTGAGTGTCTTTGTAAGCATTTTGAATATAGAAGTTATCATGTTTCATTAGTTGAGAAACTCACCCCAATTAAGAGGGAAACCTAAGAATTTATGGTTGATTTTAACTATAAATTTAAAAAAACTTGGGATAAGATCCCTATCATTATCAAACCTACACCTAATTATTCCTTCATATACTATCTAAGGGCCTTGAATTATGATGTTGTTATAATGATATAGTCCATGGGTGGGACCACATTTCTAGAGGCATATGCAATCTATATAAGAGTAGAAAACTACTTGATTAAAGTATCAAAGATAACCCCTAAGTCCCTAATGCTGATATTTCTAGAGAGCCAATCCACTACCCACACCATTAATGCATTTCCATCTCCAAACAACCAAGACCAATTTTATGTAAGCCAATTAGATAGGCTTGGTAATATTGAGGGGTTACATAAAGCTAAAAAAAAAGTGTAGCCTTAGAGAAGTAGAAACATACTTACTATAGACATTATCAAGTCCCTTATCAAGATCTATACCCATATTATCCATATAATAGACCCCTTTATCCACCTATCCAACAAGGCCAACGGTAGATCACATAGGCTAGACCTTACAATAGTTACAACCCTAATGCTAATAGGAGTTCAAGGGAATTGGTGCGAACATAAAATTACGTTTCAAAATAAGTTTAATGGTCTACTCCATGGGTGCAATTATGTGATATGTTAATGGATATAAGTGGGGAAGTATGTCTAAATTCTTATATGCAACAAGGTCCTAACTTTCAAGTATATGACACCATGCCTCCTCCATAATAAGGTCCTCTAGTGCCTCATGGTGATATGCCTATCATGACACCAATTGAAGTTCCAAGTTAAGGAGGGAATAGAAGTAAAAAAATTTCTAAGAACATCTTTGTAAACTTAGATCCTAATGATCAAACCCTTGTAGACAGTCAATACTGATAGGTGAATACATATGACATTGCTAGTGAATATTGGTGTCTCCATCTTGCCTATGATAAGAGGAAATGTTCTTAAAAGAAATAAAAAGGTTAAAACTATTGAATAAGGTAACTATTATTTATCACTCCATATATATATCAAGAAAACATCAATGTAGGCTTGAAAACACATGTGACTTAATAAACACAAGATCTAAACTTGAGAAAAGGGATGGTATGCAGAAGAAGAAATGTAAGAAAATAATAATTTGAGTATGTTACAAACCTTAAGACAC
Organism: Torreya grandis; assembly: GCA_037957365.1. Lineage (NCBI taxonomy): Eukaryota > Viridiplantae > Streptophyta > Pinopsida > Cupressales > Taxaceae > Torreya > Torreya grandis. The sequence goes on along the minus strand of JARHVA010000205.1, from coordinate 4,342,007 downwards.
ATATTATAAACCTCATTACCAAAATCATCTTATGAAACAAGGGATAAGGACCATACTCAATATTCTCATGCCTATCCACATAGTCAGTAGGCAACCCACTACTAGTTTAAGAAAAATGAGTGTTTGTGACCTTTATAGGCATGAAAAAGCCTCAAAAGTTATTAAAAATGGTCATAATGAAAAATTTAAGGCAATAATATCTCCATTTAATCTAAACAAATAGTGGGTATACCCAGTATTTTGTCTCAAACCAAACCTTATTTGTGACAATTAGTTTTGGGGGTTAGATGAGATAAATCATGTCTTGGAAGGTTTATAAGAATATTGGGGTCCATAAATGGTTTTGGAGAAGTTAAAAATGATGTCTAAGGTCCTAATACACAATATAAATGGGTTAATATTAATATTTACATTATATTCCCTTGAAGATAGACCAAGTAGGCAAGCCTTAAGCCTAATCTTAAACTATGTTGTCATCTTAAGGCACTTTCAAACTCTTACACTATGTTTTATGGTCAATGAATGATGTGTGAAGATGTTTCAAGCCTTTATAATAATATTTAAAGTGAAAATATGTGATGAAAATGTCAAAGTGTCTTCAAAACCCTATTTGAGCAACTCACCCTATACATAGTCATCTCGACAGCCAAATTCAAGTGTTCACAAACTTCATCACATAGATGCTCAAGGCCAAATCTATTAGGTAAGTTTAATTATCCTTATCAAATAAATATCAATTAATTATTAGTTAAAATTGTGGGGATAACATTTATGAATGATCCTTAAGAAAATAACTAGTTATAATTGGTCTGTAGATAACCCAATTACCACCTTCCAATGATTATATCTCCACACACCCTTTGCATGGGACTTCAAGATATTAATGGAAGATGAAGAGTTAAACTCAATATAATTTCATGTTTATTGTTCCTAATTTAGACATATATACACTATAAACTATCATTAATATGGTGCACATCTCAAACCCTACATAAACCCCAAAAGTGATCTGATGGTGTATTTTAGCCTCAAAACTGATCTAGATGAAGTGGTTTGACCATGAAGTGACCTTTAAAGTCTCATAAAGTATTATAATAATCACAATGACTTAATTGTTGGCATGTGCATGAGTCAAATATATATAACATGCTTGGAAGTGTTAGTTTGAGCTTAAGAGCAAAGAGATAGGGAGTGTTTGTGTACACAATGATGATATGGAGGGAAAATGAGTCTAAAGCATATAAATGAGACCTATATAAATCATAAAAATGAATTCCATGTATAATTTAGAAATAAGGTAGGCATAAATGTTGAAGTAGATAAATTTGTGCCCTTAAAAGATGTCAAATGGTCCAATTAGGGCAATGATTCTAGTCCATAGGATCTCTGAGGTAATGTCTAGGTTATATACAATGCATGAGTAGTTCATAACCCTAGGGTTTAGGTCAATGTTCAAGTTTCATGTGTACAAATAGAGTAGCCTAAAACTCTCATTAGATTAGTGCCATAATAAGGTTAATAAAAAGACCAATTAATTATGAATAACACTTTAGACCTTTAAGGGAGGGACCATCATGATGTTGAAACACATCCTATTCACTTTGAATGCTAGGGAGACACCTAGAATTGGCAATATTGTCTATAGATATCCAAAATCTTCTAAAAATACATGTTTATCCAAAAAAGAGCATATTTAAATACTCATCATAGTTTGGATTCTTTTCATGGGGATCCTAACACTTAAGGGAAGGTGGGGAGGTCTATTGGCACACTTTTGGTATAATTGGTTTAGAGATTAAAGCCCTCATCTCTATGAACCACCCTAAAACCTTCAAGCACTCTTAAATCCTCCTTAAACCCTAATACATACTTGACTAGAAAGGCTTAGTGAAAATTTCATCCAAACACTATATAATTGCTTGACCAACACCTAGGACATGTTTTCAACTTAGAGGGGCTCATGTCCATGGCACTTAATTATACAGAGGTTGTACAAACACTTCCTAAAAGTTAAAATTTGTATGATTTTGAGTATAAAATATGTTTTAGGGCATAAAAAAGAGTTAAAAACTATTGGAAAGGTAATTTAAATTCTTATTATACTTATCTAATACCATAATGATGCATGAAGGTACTTACAAGTATCTCTATTATCTCATTCTAAATAGCCAATCTGTGGAACTAGTTTAAGAAGGTCTAGTCTAGCAAGGTCAATATATTTTCAGGTGGAAGATAGTTAAGAAAAGGCCTGAGTGTTGATACAAGGATTTGATCAAGGATATTTAAATTCTTATTAGATGTTTTAAAGTCCTAGTTCAACTACCTTAATCATTCAAATAGTGAGTATGCATAAAATGAAGAACTTGCAAATAGGCCTACTTAGCTTGTAGATGGAAATCTATTGTGGGTGTAAAACAATATTCTAGCATTGATGAGACACCATTTCACTTTTTGAATTCCTATTTAGGAGATCTTATCCCAAATTCAAGACCATTATGAAATGATGGAGGTAGTTTCAAGGATAAGTCATCATGCACATTAGAAGAGAGTGTACTCAACACCTCTTGTAGGCCTAATAACACCCAATTTGCATTATGCAACTATCATTGGAGGGAATATTGGGATATTTTTATCATGTTTAGAGCTTACACAAAGTTAAATAAGGGAGTTGAAACCTCTACACCTTCTCTCAATGCCAAAGTGGACCAATTAAAGAGGTGTCAATACTTGAGAGGGGTGAATATGCTTGTTGTATCTACCATACACCTCCTTAGACTCATTAATGGTCTCTTCCATGAATATAATACTCTCTCTTCTCACATAATTTTTTTATTTAAGTAGGCATTGAGCTCTTATTTTGGCATCCCTCAGCTAGATGTAGTATAACTCTGTCAAAATTACCTTATACTCCTTGAATCAATAGAAGAATACTTGCAAATTTCTTGGTTAAATGCTAGTGTGATTTATGAGTGTTTATTTGTAGAATGTATGAGTGTTATTTTCATATATATGTCCTTTCATGCACCTAACATTAGGTTATTATTCTATGAAGGTTGTATGAAGTGTTGATAAGTAAAGGTGTTCTTAAAGTGTCATGAACTAATAGTGTATTGTGTAGATCTAGGTCCTTATCCTTTAAGTTAAAAAAATATCACTTAACCTTCATATGAAACATTCATCATTAAATTATCATCAAGAGGTTTGATCAATTTTAATCTTCATCAGGCTCATTAATGTGTTTAAAGAATAGACTAAGAGAGTATCTTTAATCATCGGTGCATCACCACTTTAGTGTAGGTTCTTTTACTAGTTTTGATCTCTTATACATTTTCATTATAACAAGATTAGGTATTAGTGAGAGTTTAAGTGACAAATTATGGGAGTTATCCCCATAAAAAGTAGAGGGTTTACTTAGATCTTAGGTAGCTTAGAGCCTATAGGTCAATCCAATGCCAGTCTAGGTTTGAGGTGCATGTGAATAGTCTTCCCCAGTAAGGGTGTAACCTAGTTACCTAACACCCATCTTTAGTAATAATTTGTCTTATAATCTTGCCTTTGGTAATGAAAAATGTACTCTTCTTTGGGTTTAGTGATACACCAAACTTCCTACACCTTTCAAAAATGGACTGAAGGTGGTTGCTATAATCAACTCTATTTTTAGAGAAAATAGTGAGAACATCCATGGATATGATTATAAACTTGCCTATCAGTACCTAAAATGTATGATCCATCACTATTTGAAAAGTATCTATAGAATTGATCAATCTAAATAACATTTAATTATATGCATATGTTCCCTATTTTGTAGTAAACATCATTTCATCCTATCTTCCAATATTACTAGTACTTGATTATATCTTAAAAATATGTCAAAAAAAAGCATCATTTCAGACCCACTCATATTTTGTATTACTTCATCTAGGAAGGGTAGAGGATAATTGTCCTTCTAACAATATTTATTCAAATTCCTATAGTTCACACACAATCTGATTTCACTAATCTTTTTTTATTAGAACTAGATTGGCCACCCAAGTTGAATGTTTAGTAGAAAAAACTATCCTATTACTTAGTAGCCTCTCTACTTCCTTATAGATCAATGGTTCTAAGATAGGATTAAATGGACTTTGCCTTTACCTTTATGATCAGGCTTTAGTGGAATTGTATGGCTTATGACTTTAGGATTTAATATACTTAAGTCATCATAGTTCCATGAAATTACATATTTATACTTGATAATTGGTTCCTTAGCCTTTTGTATTTCATTTGGTGTATAACTTAAGCCAATATTAACAAGGTGCACATTCCTCTCATCACCTACATTTTATGAGTTGAATTTAGATTCATTAACTTTAGGGTGCCTCTATAATTGTGCTTAATAATCCATATCATAGGTTATTTTCAAGGCAACCATACCTAATGGGAGATGATTCTAATTTAGTTGGATAACACCCTCTTCATCCAATTTTTCATGGCACCTATGGCTTCTCTCCTCATCATCAATTATCCAAGACTTGAACTATCCTAAATTTGTCAAAAACTAAATGATATATTAGCCATCATTGAACACTTGAATATTTTCAAAAAAAATTGGTATTAAAGGATAAGGTACAAATTTAATGGAGAATTTATGCAAATTTAGTGGTGCCAAATTTTTTGTTGAGGTAGCCAATGAATCGATAGCTTGGTTTTATTCTCTTAGAATGGGAAATATGTTGAAGGATTAAAATGATTCAATTAGATCCCAAGATTTATGCTTGTACTTATTTAAATATAATAATTTGCATTAATATTTGTTTCTAACCTAGTTGATCACAAGTTTAGAGTCTTTGAATACTATCAATTCTTTGACATTATTCTTAAGGGTAAATTTTAATCTCAGAATCATGGCCTTTTACTCTGCTCTATTTTTAGTGCATGGGAATTAGAGCTTATATGCTCTTAAAAATTTATTTCCTTATGGATTGACCATCTTAATAGTAACACTTGATTCTTGTTTAGATCATAATCCATCAAAATGGAGGTTCCATAATTGGGAAGGGCCCCAAATTTCATTCTATGTTTCATGCCTCATAGTGAATGTATAAATTCCAAGACTAAGAGACTTATAACTTACTTCTTCATTAGTAGTGTTATAATTTGTAATAAGATGCTTCATCCTTGGCTCTTTGATCAATCTTGATCTAGTTAGCAATGACTCTCTAGGGTATCCAAATATGTAAGAAGTATATGGAAAGATTCTCATTTAACTTATTTAACCAATCTCTACTCAATAATAATCCATATCCTTTTGTAATATCCATTACCAGTATGCCAATAGTCATTTGTGCTCTAGGTTTTGAGGTAACATATATTATTACATCATTGATGTTGTACCCAACACCTTACTTTTGCCCTAGAAGTAAATGGGTGACCCAATGTTTTTTAAAATGTGATCTTAATAGGGAATCCTTTTCTTATGTTTATAAAAAAATTGGGAAATCTAAAACATTTCACTTTTTTGGTAGGATGATATTGGCATTGTGTTTATAGGACTAACTTGTGCATTGTAAATGAATTATTTGGGTTTATAGTCTTAGAGCTAATTATTTTAGCCTTCATGGAAAAATTATATTTTTAGATGTTATGTTTTAGGAAATTTTTGGTTATATTTTCTTTCTGGCTTATTGTTCAAGGAGCCTTATTTTGTCATAGAAATTATTGCAAACTTTTTTTTCAAAATAATTCACCTAAAAAAATTCAACCTATGGATTCAATACCTTAAGTAATTTTGGACCACATACACTTTACCCAAGAAAAAATATTTGATGGATTATCCCTTTGACGCTACCCAAAATTATCCTTCAAAATTTTCAGAAATGAAAATTAGTTATATGAAAGAACCCTTTCAAAATTTTAGAAGTGCCCTTTGACCTTTGCAAAGTAGACCCTTTAGGAAAACATTTTCCCCAAAATAAACCCTTTGAATTATTTTTACCTAACCTATGGAACCCTTCAAACTATCCCTTTATCCTTTCTTGAATTGACCATTTACCCCCTTCTTGACCATTTTTTTAGGGTACATTACCTTCAGGGTTTGTGTGATAAACCCTTCAAAAATTTTGATCCAAACCCCTTACCCTAAGGGACTTATCCTTTTGGATATTTATTTTGACCCTTTTTTACCCTACAAAAGTGCCCTTCATCCATTTTAAATGAACCCTTTCACCGTGGACATACCCTTCAGGAATTTTGTCCCAAACTTTAGTACTTTTGCTTAGATGAATCATTCAAAGAAATTATTGTGGATACTTTCTCTAAAATAAATTCCATGAAAGAATTAGTCTATGAACATAGGCCCAAAATCATTTATTTGATATACATCTTAAATAACTTTACTAGTAAGTCTCATCATACTTGGCCAATATGACAGGAATAATACTTTTTATTGATATTTTAATGGTCTCAACCACCTTGAGCTAATAAATTTGAATTATACATGAAATGAAAGCCTATAGTGAATGTTACACATTTATTTCACATGAATTGGTACTCAGTGCTATATTATATATAGTCGATCCACTGCATTTAAAAAACTATCATTTGCATTTGAGCTTACTTTTATTCTAAGTCTTCTACTATCAATAAGAAAGAGCCCTGGTTTCTACTTCAAGAGTATATAACGAACAATAGTCAAGTTAGATCCAAGTCATTTACATTGGCATACAGGAATATATAGCACTAGCACATTGAGTAAGAGAGAAGCATGAAGCATATAACCATGGAATTTTGAGGTACCAATTTTCCATCTCCATTCTTGATCAAGGGTTCAAAAAAATTCACTGATACAATCTTCGATGCCATCATGTTCAGAAATAAGTACATGAATTACTCAACATTGTGGGATGTTATTGATTTAGTGGATGTATTTTAATTAGAAGATGATATAGCATTGGTAGACTAATTATTTATGAAGGAATTATTGGTTTACAAATTCTAAAGACTGCACTTTGTTGCTACAAAACTATAAGTGATTCCTTATTTATACCTCTTTTAGGACTTATTCTTTGTTGGTAGAATATCATAAGATGGATTATTTCACCACTCAAACAAAAATATAGTGGTTGATTACATCTTGAGGAATTTTTTTCAAAGATATCTATCATTAAACATCCATGACATCTAATTTTATAAACACACACTATTATAATTCAACATAGAGACCTCAATGGAGAAGGTGTTATCATCATGGTTGCTCTCAAACCAAACTGTCACTTAGAAGAAAAGGAAGCCAAAAGGGGCCATCCAAATAGATAAGTTTAGGATGAGTATCCACATTGTCATGGTGCTTTTAAATAGATTATATAGTATGCCTAGCATTCATTTTATCAACTTGGATTGGGTACCATAATTATATATGTTGTTCATGCATGATGTTGCTTACATCCTTGGTGAGATCATAAGCATGTGGCTAAGGGAGAAAATTATCCATAGAGATAGGCATCGTACACCCATTGGGTATTTCTTCATGATGTCTTATATGTTGGATGTTGTCATGATAACATGATATAGAGACCTAAGCACATCGTGGTCTCTAGCCATAGATTATGAAAAGAACTAAATTTATGATTACTATCAATTTATGCATATATATTGATATACAAGGCACATAGTGATAATATTCAAGGATGTTTATCCTTAGATTTAGAAAACTATTCATGGATCACCTATGCCTCATATTAGGCATAATATAGTTAAGAACCTAGCTAGCAAGGGAGATTTCTTCCTCTATCCTAATTTTACTATCATTCTGGTATGGGGGAACAAGGTTTCCCCAATGTGTCTACTAAGGTTTGTTGTAGATAAGTTAGCTAAATAAGAGATTGCCTTCCAATTATGAAAGAGTGTAGAGGAAGATTTGGTAAGTATAAAAAAGCCTTATATTTTGACTATCTAATCACCATTGGAAGAATGACATATACAATAAGAAAAAATCTCAGAGATGTAGGTAGAGAAAACAAGATCTATATTTTCCCTAGACTTCCACATAGGGACTGAGATCCCTATGGGCAGATCTAGAAACATATCCATGGGTTTAATATTCCATATAGACATCAATCTTATGCCTATCATTTTGTATTTTTGAATGCTTGGTCATATGAGGAGGTATTGGAACAAGCATAACTTGTTGGATTATAGGAGGATCATTTGAGGATGATTCAAGGTAAGACTTATATTTCCACTAGGGAATTAGATAGTAAGAAGGCACTCTTTAAGGGGTGAAATTACTTAGATTTTTGGAAAGGTGAATCCTCAAAGAAACCAAAACACTAGGTTGCCTCCATTTTATAAGGAACCCTTCTAAAGTTGAAGGTAGTAGATAAGGATCCTAGGCTACCTGAGCCCAACATGACTAAAGGAGTACAAGAAGAAGACCCCATCATTCTTGACTCTGATGAGGAAGGCCAAATATAAGAGGAGCCTATTGTAAGTTCTACCCAAGGTCTAATTGTTACATCTATTAGGGTAGAAACTCCTAGGGAATCATCACGTATGGAGTCTCCCACTTAGACAAGGACTCCTTTTGTCTATAAAATAAATCCTAAGACTCCCATGAGAAGTCCCATAATAGAGTCATTATAGGGATCATCCACTCAGCCTCTACATTCATATCCAACCAGGGGAGACATGGTGATAATTAAATACATTGAAGATGATTCTGATGAGGAAGTTGAGTTGGAAATATCCAAGGATATAAACTTCTAAGAAGACCTAGTGGAGCTCTCTCTTCAAGGCACCCAATCTTCTGATAGTGTTCTTTTATCTACTCTACACATTTTTGATTAGGTTACCTCTATGGAAATCCCCTCATCTATTCGTCCCACATCCAATACCACTGTTACTCCTTCCATCCCATTTACAATACCAATCCCTCTTATTCCCACTAATACCTCCATGATTAGAGACATTAAGAAAAAGAATGTGTCTAAAAAAATGAAAATGGCTTTGGCCACCTCCAAAATCCACATTCAATCCACCCAAATCACCCTTCCACTTCCAAACACCACTTCCATAGAAGATACCACTATGATAACCACTAGTAGGGGAAGGAAGGCCAAGCCTCAAATAATCATAGTCTATCCACTCCCCTAGTTTAGAGGGGTGGGTTGTTCAAAAATCATATGGCCTTCTCTCCTAGACATCCTCACCAAGGCCTCTAATAAGTAATAAAAAACACAATAGGAAGCAAAATTAGAGGTTGTTACTATAACCTTTGATGCATCTTAACTTGAAATTCCTACATGGGAATTGGACATGAGGAGTAAGGTTTCTCAACTACCAGACTTTAACATCACATGATTCCCATCTGTCTCCACATCATTTCACCACCCTACTGGCAGCATCCTAAGGGTCCAAAAGAGAAAAATAGAAGATAAAAAGGGAACCCAAATCATCTTAGAGGAGAGGGAGGAGATGTTTTCCATTATTAAAAGGCATAATATATAGCTAATGTAACCTTTATATGAAGAAATTTTATTAGACCAGGCCCAAGCCTATAAAGATGATATAGTTACCATTCATGAAAGCATAGAGCTAGCTTAGCAAGATATATAAGCAAAGGTGTAGGTGTTGGAGAAATAAGTGGAACAACTCAAATAAAATTCCAAAATGGTGAACATCTTAGATCGAATTAAAGTTGAGGTCTAATAGGTAGCCTTGAGATGTTATAACACATTAGAATATATAGAGTTTATGATGGATGAGAGGTTCCTTAATTCAAGCCAAAATAGTCTATTGTATATCTCTTTGAGAGATGATAGTGCCAAATTAAAGATGTTAGTGGCCTACACATGCAACTTGCTCTATAGACATCTCAACTTAATGACTATGTTGGGGGCATCCAATGCCTTGAATCTAGTGGTTATTAGGTAGGAGGAGGTAAAATATTGGTTATAATATGTTGGGGATTTAGTCCCCAAATACCAAAAATATGAGGCTTAGGTGCTTTAGATTTTTCATGAGTTAAAGCTATCACAGGTGAAGGACTCCACTAATAAGCTACTTAGTAGGTTCAATTTTGATAAGCTCATCTAAAAGGAAGCCAATGCATTCAAATAGAGTTTAAAAGTTTTATAAATCAAATAAATTAAATCAAAATTGAGCAAGGCTTGAAATAAGGTCACTAAAGTAGATATCTTCAGGAATAAATTTCAAACAACCAAGGATGAGCATGCCAATCTTCTTGGATAGACAAAGAGAATTTATCAGCCTTTATTGTTAAATTTAGACATCATATAGAAGTAGCATGAAGTAAACCAAAAGGTCTAAAAAGATAAAAAGGTGAGGAAAAGGAAATATTCTAGAGGTGAAACTAAAACTTTAGTGGCCATATCTATTTCCACTCCCACCAAAGTGCATGCAAATCTTGAGACAAACAAGCCTTGATAGGATAAATCTCAAGCATATACAATTTTGTCATGATCCATGTATTTAGTTTTATGAGTGGATAATTATAGTTAATTGACTTTGTATTTTGTGTGCATGCACACATTACATGAATTTTAAAAGCTAATATATTTATTTTTACCTCCTAGATGGTTTTGGAACTACGTGTTCAAATTGATGCTTGTAACCACTTACATGAAATTGGAAGATGAGGTGCCCCCTTACCTAAGTTTATATATAATTTTAAACCCCTCTCAACAAAGGGGGTCAAAAAAAATTAGAATATAGAGCAATGAGTAATTTTGATCATCAGCAACATGTCCTAAGTATTTTCTTTCCAATTGTGTGTAATTGATTGTTATTTCTATGTTTGTGTGATTTAATAAATATTTAGTGTGATATAGTTACAAGTAGATTCTTGATTTATTAATTGATATGCTGATCTTAAGATGTGAAATAAATATGAAAATATAGGTAAATATATCAATAAGGTGAATCAAGTTACTTAAATCATATTTTTGAATGTGTAATCATGTTTTCTTTGGTGTAGTTTTCTATGTGTGTACATCAACTACTTTATATAATTCACTTTCTCGAGCCATAATCCCCTGATCAATGGTGTGTAGTAGCTACCCTAAATGGAGTAACCTTTATCTGAGGCATGTGAGCTTCCTACATATTTATTCCCTTATACTTCTTATCCATATCTAAGTGAATGTGTGTTATTGCTACTAACAACAAACATAGGTTTGAGAAAGCATAGCTCTATTCAGAAACCAACCAATGGAGTAGTCTTATGAACCATATAGTTTTATTTTTTACCCTACCTTACTTTCCTTTTTGATTTTTTTTATTGAGACCTACCCACTTTAAATTAAAATCCATTGGCCCATCTAACTCACGTAGGATTTCAATTTGTTATAAGGTCACACCTCCATCTAAAAAACCTTGTTAACAACATGCATACCCTACCCTCTATTCTATCAACAAATTATCAAAGATTGCATACCTATATATCATTCCCTAGAGTGGAGTTTACCTTCATTGAGATCTTAAAATGTTAGAGGCTACCTTGTTAAGGTTGTGGTGTGCATAAAACTTGCATCAATTGTTTCACTGACACTATAATGAGGGCCCACTAAATTTCCTCCTAGTAATAGAGGTTAGTCCTTGCATAGAGTTGCACTAGAGTCACCTGGGAGAGTTAGCATATCCAATTTCTAGGTTGGTTTATTAGTATCACCTTTGGCAAGCCATAAGATACCTAGAGTTGTGCCAATAGCTCTACTTTAGAATAATCCACCTCCACTAGAGCACTCTTTACCTTAAGGAACCCTTTTCTTGTTAATTAACCAATGGCTTGAAAACAACCATGGTTAGTTGAGTCTACCATTACCATCCTATGGGATGTGGATGATTTACCCCAAAATCCTAAAAAATATCTTACATCCTTTTATCCTTTAGGATTAAGGACTAAAAAATAGCATATCAAATTTGTTAAAGTTGACTTAAGGTTAATGAATGGAGTTAATTAAGATGTTGCATGTCAATTATTCCCTTTTACTTTAATAGATACTTCTTATGATTGGTACTATAGTTTAACAAATAATTCCATCACCAATTGGGAGGAGCATGAAATGGCATTTATTTTATAGTTTGGATAGGTCACCAATCCTAGATTGGTGTATCAACACTTCACCAGTATGAATAGGGATTCTAATGAGCCCATCCATGATTTCAATACAAGGTGGAAAAATATGTATAACTGGTTGACCCCTTAGATCTCATTACCATTGTGTTCTTGAGAAGAGCACCTACTGCTAATACTTTGGCATTAGCATTCAAATAAGCCATTAGCATTGATAGATAACTCAACCCATAGACACTTAGGGCACCTAACATTAACAATAGGTTCCTAATGCTCAATCTGATACCACATGTGAAGTAGAATGTTATGACATATAATAAGAATAAATTATACACACTACCTTTGTTGACACAAATGATGTAGTAAAATTTTGGGTATTTGAACAATCATGTGATGGGAAATAGTTACCAATAGAACCAACATACAACTACGCTGCCTATGAATATTTTAAAAGGTATGAATTCCATAAAAGTTGAATTAGATTTTATTCAAAAGATAGTTCGAAAATTGAGAAACAATTTTCTAAATATACAGTGAAAGATGGGCAATGCCAATGCTCTGATTAGTAGCCAAAACACTAGGTTCCAAAGATATAACATGCCATTTAATAGTCTTACAAATAATATGGAATAACCTAGTAGGCTCCCATAAATCAACATTAATAAAATAACTCTCCCTAATTGGCATAGGATACACAATACACCCCAACATGGTGAGCTTGATTGCATTTAGTTCTATATAGTGTTCAAGATCTTTTAGAGGGAAGTAAGTACGCATGATTAGTAGAATAATATACTAGAATATCATCATAATCCTAGATATTCTAGCATAACCATGTTCTTTGAGACTCATGAATTGACCTTCTTGAGAGAAGATGGCAATGAACCAAAATATAATTCAAATGAAGTTCATGATTTCTAGTAGTTTTAGAGAGGTGTGTATAACTTAAGGAACAATAAGTCACTTACCACCTTGAATCCTTTAAATACCACAATAATTCTTCCAAATCCCAAAACAGATAACAATCCACCCCCTCTAAAAGGGAATGATCAACTACCAAATAATTAACCAAATAAAGGAGGATATAATATTGTAGAAGACATGAAGAAGATTAAGGTAAATATAACTCTCCATGAGTTAGCCTAGATCTTCAATAAAAAACCATTATTATGGAAATCCATTACCAAAAAGGCCCTTGTAGAGAAAACTAGAGTGGCTATGGATAAAGCAAAGGTTGTTGATACCAATGTCATCTATAAGAGTAATCTTGAAGTACCACCATTCTTGTTGACCATCAGAGCATTCGGTAAGAATATTAATAACTATTTAGTTAATTCTAGAGCATCTACAATTATTATGCCTACTTTTATATATATAAAGCTTGGTCTCCTTCCTAACCCTTCAAAGATATTAATTTCTCAACTAGACAAAATGGTAAAACTAATAGTGGGAGAATTAAATAATGTATACATTCAAGTAGCATCAGAACCGAGAGTCCATATGACTATTGATATCTTGGTAGTGGACATACCGGAAGGCTATGGATTATTGTTGAGTATAGATTGGTCTAAATTTCTTAATGGGTATTTTTACATGGACTTCTTACACATCTAGATGCCATGGAGAGGAGTTGCAAACTAGATCAGAATTGATTGAGAGCCAAAAATACAATATCCGATCATAAAATACAACATCAAGAATGAAGAGGTGAAGTATGATTCTCCCTCATTGGGAATTTATACTTTTACTAATCATAATTCAATGTAGAACCTAGAACCTAAAGGTTTAAATCAGATATGGACAATGCATGGAGTTAGGTCCAAGCAAGGATAAGGTGTGGGAATCTAGCTAATTGATCCTCAAGGTAAGAATTTCTTACTCACTTATAGATTATAGTTTTTGTGTATGGATAATATGGCTGAGTATGAGGCTCTAATATTCAGACTATAGTTTACATTGAATAAAAATGTAAAATATATAAAAGTGTTTGAGGATTCAGAGATGGTAGTTCACTAAGTAAGAAATAAATACCAGTGTAAATTTTCTTATTTAAAGAGGTATAAGCATAGAGCCTAGTATTTAATTAATTTTTTTGAAGATTTTAACATAATATCAATCCTTAAAGAACAAAATTAGGCTATTGATTCATTATCTATAGCTGCTACCAATCTCAATCCATTACATGAGTTGAAAGTAAAGAGACTTTCCATTGAATTGGTTCATTATCTTTCAATTCTAGATAATATAGAAAAATTTTAGGCATTCAATGATAATAGATAGATTATCTAGTTCTTAACTAATTTAGGGGATTTTAAATCCCAAATCATTGATGCTAAAGAAATTTACCATTTTTGTCAATAAGAAATAGATAAAGAAGGTATTCTCTAACTTAAATAAAACTAGATCCCAGATAGCTTAATATCCTTAGAAAGACCATTTGACTTAGATCTATAGGCACATCAACTTAGATAGCCTAAGGTCAATGAATTAGACTTTAAGAGGGAAAATTTGGAAGGTGATCCTAACCCACATTATGTGACTATTGGCCTTAACTACACCATGGAGGAAAGGTAGTGAGTCAATGAAATTATATCCTGGATGTATGAAGACCTTAAGGTACATGACCCATAGGTCATCACTTACACAATTAACTTGAAGTAAGACCATAAATCATTTAGATAGAGGCAAAGGTTAGTGAACCGTATTTTATATCCTCTTATTCAGAAGGAAGTGGAGAAGTTATTAAGTGCTAAAGTTATTCTTCCCAATCTAATATTCTACATGGGTGGCCAATTTGGTCTCAATTAGAAAGAAGAATGACAAGATCATATTATGTGTAGACTTTAGAAAACTGAATAGGGCTTCTAAAAAGGATAATTATCCTTTTCCTTCTCTAGATGAGGCAATATAGATAGTGAGTGGTCATAAGATGATGTCTTTTTTGGATGGATTTTTAGGCTACAACCAAGTACTAGTTCAGCTTGAGGACACAATAAAGACAAAATTTACCATGAAATGGGGTACTTATGCATATAAAAGGATGCCATTTGTCTTGATTAATGTAGGATCTACCTTCCAACATGCTATAGATAATTCATTTAGGGGGAAAATATAAAAATGCATAATTATCTATATGTATGACCTCATGATGTTCTTAAAGAATATAAAGGATCACATAACTCACCTATAATCCATATTTTAAAGGTGCAAGAAGCGCGGGATTTATTTAAATCCAAATAAGTGTATATTCAAATCTAATGAGGGGAAACTCTTAGGACATGTTATCAAAAAATATGGGATCACCATCAGTTCATAAATAATCAAGGAAATCTCAAATATTTAGTAGCCAAATAGCAAGAAGAAACTTAAGTCATTTTTTGGGAAAATCAACTTTGTTACGAAGTTTACCTCAGGGTTCATAAAAATCAAAAAGCGTATAAATTCTATCCTCAAGCAAGATGGTAAAATATAATAGACATCTGAAGCTAGAAAGTCCTTCCAAGACATAAAAGTTACCATATCATAGGCTCTAGTATTGATTAGTCTAGACTTCACAAAGGATTTCTATCTATATTCATTTGCCTTAGAATACACCATTAATGTTGTTATCACATAGAATAAGGATGAAAATGAGCATTTGATTGCCTTATGAGTAAAAATCTCAAGGATGTAAAGCTCAAGTATTTGATGATAAAAAAGTAGAGTTTTGCTTTAGTTAAATCAATGATTAAGTTATTATATTATATCTTGAAGAACAAAACCATCACCATTATACTTGATCCTAATGTTAAGCTCACCCTATCACAAAATAATCTAGGAAAATTTTGGGGAAAATGGATGGCTAAGCTCTAAGAGTTTGACATAGAGATCAGTTTTATAAAGATCATTAGAGGAAAAGGCATTATTTAGCTCATGGCTAAGTTAGATCCCTGAATCACCATTGAATAGGTATATACAACAAAGGTTTCAAAAGGGGAATGGTATACTAATATAATCTAGTATTTACTTATAGGAACCTATCCCCTAGAGCTTAGTAGGGAAAAAAGGAGAGACTTGAGACCCAAAGATACTCATGTCATGATCAAAAAAGGAGTCCTCTATAGGAGGAACTATGAAATAATTTATCTTAGGTGTGTGTCTAAAGATGAGGCTAGGGAAATTCTAGACAACTTTCATTAAAAGATAGACAATGGTCACTCTGCTAGGAATACCACAACCCATAAAATTTTGAGGTCAGGCTATTATTGGCCAACTTATTTTAAGGTTGTTCATATGCACATCAGGAATTACCATGAGTGCTAAGTGTTAGACAATAGATAAGTACACATGGTAATGCCTCTACAAATAGTCATCAAAGGAAAGCCATTTGCATACTAGGGTTTGGATTTTATTGGTGGAATTAACCCAAACTATTTATCAGGCCATAAATTTGTACTCACAACTACAAACTATTACACTAGATAAATGGAAGCAATCACCAAAAAGAATAATACAACACAAGATGTGATTCACTTTTTGGAGGAGCACATTACAACTAGATTCGGCATGTCCATCTCTTTACTATGTGATAATGGACTAGAATTTATATCAACAGAGTTCACTAAGTGGGAACACAATAATTAGATTATAATCAGGTCAGCTTTTAACCACAACCATTAGGAGAATAGATTAGCTGGGTCAGTAAATAAAAATTTGATTAAGGCAATTAAGAAGTCAATAGGGGATAAGCCTAGGGATTAACATAGTCTTCTAAAACATGCTCTTTGGGTAGACCAGATGAGATATAAGCAAGCTCTAAAGGCTTCACCTTACTTGTTGGTGTATGGATGCAAACCAATTTTTCCCATCACATTGAAGCTACCCACTTATCAGTTCATATAAGATTACATGGAATCAAATGATAAAGCAAAATCAAGGTTGTTGGATATAATAGATATGGAGGATTCAAGGACTAAATTTTTATAAACATTTAATAAACTCCAAGATGTATTTAAAATGTAGTTTGATAAAAGGGCAAAATTAAAAGCATTCAAAATTTTAGATCTAGTGTTCTTATGGGATAAATCCCATGAAAAAAAGGATAATATGACAAGTTTTCTCCATTATGGATCAAACCATATCATATTTTAGAAATCATGAGCAATAATGTGTTTCATCTAAAAGACCTCAAAGGTAACGAGCTTACATATTTAGCTAATGGAAAATTCTTAAAGTATTACTTCAAAGCTTTTCCATCTATATATATTATTGATTAAGAGGATTTAGATGAGTTTAGACATAGGATTAGATTAAATTTTCATTCTTTCTCGATTAGATTTCCATGCTTTTTATAATAGATTTTTAATGCTTTCTAGTTTAGTTATCATGTTTTTCAGTACTTTGGTATTCTTAGATTAGATTTTAGTGCTTTCTAGAGTAATTTATTGCTTTCTAGATTATTCATCTTTGTTTTTTATTTGGCATTCAAAATTATGTTTGCTCTAGTTACTTCCAAAACTAAAATACAAAACAACTAAGTGTGAGAAGGGGAAAAGTAATTTTGACACATTTTTGGGGCTAGTTTATATATTGGATGTATTTCTATATCTGGAGACTTTAGAATGAAGGGAAGTGATCATATGATTAGTTTGAATTATGTCACAATTATTTACTTTTATTAGGCATATAGAAGTTTTTCTTGGGATACTTCATACAAATTTAATATTTTCTTCTTATTTTATTGGATTAAATGTACTCATAATGTTAAAAACTTGTTGGAAGTGATGATTCAAGATCTAAATTTGGCTAGCAGGGATATTCTAGTAATGATTTGTTTTCTAATTATACCTAATCATCAGGGTTTTCTCCTCTCTCTTTTTCACTGATCTAAACATTAAAAAATAAAAAAAAAGAAACTAAAGAATCAATGAGTTTAAAAGAGAAAAATAAAATTAAAATAACTCACATGATGAAATAAGGTCAATGCACCATGCATCATGATTGTGAATAATGGAGGGAGTGGATAAATATCCTAAGGTATCTCTATCAAGAATATAGATGCCTGGTTAGTAGCAGAGAAATGCTTGAGCTTCCCTTGATTTAATAAGCTTTAAAATATACTAGAATGAAACATATATCTACATCAAAACCTTTTAAAAAACTCATCATATAAAGGGTTAAATCAATAACACTCTTACACGTAGATCTAAGGAATTAGAAGGCAAGTATGTTGTGTGAATTGACTTGGGAATCTCCATGTTTCTAATTTGAACATATTTTTTATATGACATACTCTAAGATTGATCTAAAGATTGTAGACTAGATTTCTAGGATCTTGAATACTCAAGAGTATTCCCCCTATAAGTTGTTATTTTTTGTACCCAACACCCCCCTTTTTCCCTAGAAGGAAATGAATGACCCACTTTTTTAAAAATGTGATCTTAATAGACAATCCTTTTCATATGTTTATGTAAAATTTGGGGAATTAATGACATTTCACTTTTTAGGTAGGATGATATTGACATTGTGTTTATGAGATTAACTTGTGTATTATAGATGAATTCTTTGAGTTTATAGTCTTTACACTAATTATTTTAGTTTTCATGTAAAATTATCTTTTTGGATGTTATGTTTCAGGAATTTTTTGATCCTATTTTCTTTCGAGCTTATTATTTATAGATCCTTATTTTGTCAAATAAATTATTGTGGAATTTTTTTCTACAATAATTCTCCTAAAATAATTTTGCCTATGAACTCTTTGCCTTAAGGAATTTTGGACTGCATATACTTTCCCCAAAATAAATTCCTTGATGGATTATCCTTTTGACCCTACCTAAAATTATCCTTCAGAAATTTCAAAAATGACCCTTAGCCATATAAAAGAACCCTTTGGGAATTTTGGAAGTGCCCTTCAACTTTTACGAAGTAGACCTTTAAAGCAAACTTTTTGCTTGAAGTAGATCCTTCAAATTCTTTCCACCTTCCCTTCACAACCCTTCAAACTAGCCCTTTAGCCTTTCCCAAATTGACAATTTACCCCCTTCTTAACCACTTTTTTAGGGCACATATGCTTCAAATTTATGGGATAACCCTTTGGAACTTTTGATCTAAACCCCTTAACCTAAGGGACTTATCCTTCAAGATATTTATTTTGACCATTTTTTCCCTACAAAAGTGCCTTTTGGCCTTTGTAAATGAACCCTTTCACCATGGACATACCCTTTAGGACTTTTATCCCAAAATGTTTTTCCCTTAGTCAATTCCTTCAAACATTTTGTCTAAGATAATTATACCCTTTAGAAAATTTTAAGTGCCCCTTAGCCATACAAAATTACCCTTCGAGAGGCTCCAAAGTGCCCTTTGACATTCATGAAGTAAACCCTTCAAGAATTTTATCATGGATAAAATGCCCTATGAAGTGGACCCTTTGAACCAAAAGTACCCTTCAAGGAAATTGAAAGTGCCCTCTAGACCTTTGAGATATCCCTCTAAAAGAATTACTTTGGGACTTTTTCTCAGATTAATCCTTTAGATAAATTTTTGTGGACACTTTTTCTAAAACAAATTCCTTGAAAGAATTAGTCTATGAACATAGTCCCAAAAGCATTTTTTTGGATACACATCCTAACACACTTTAGTACTAAGTCTCATCATACTTAGCCAATATTATATAAAAAATACTTCCCATTGATATTTTAAAGGTCCCCACCACATTGAGCTAATAAATTTGAATTATATGTGAAATGAAAGCCTAAAGTGAATGCTACACTTTATGTCACAGGTACTAGTATTGAATGTTAGATTCTATATAGGTGATCAATTGTGATTAAAAACTATAATTTGAATTTGAGATTACTTGTATTTGAATTCTTCTACTATCTTGTATTAAGAAAGAAACCTAGTTTCTATTTCAAGAATATACAATAAAGAACCATCGAGCTAGAGCCAAGGTATTTACATTAACATATAGGTATATATAGCATGCAAGATGTTGAGTAATAGATAAGCATGAAGCATATAGACATGGTATTTTGTGGTAACAATCTACCATCTCCATACTCAAAAAAAAAATTATTAGAATTCACTGATATAGTCTTTGAAACCACTATGTACAGAGATAAATACATGAATTACCCAGCATTATGAGATGTTATTGATTTAATGGACATATTTTCATTAGAGGATGATATAATATTGGTAGACCAATTATTTATGAAGGAATTATTAACTTACAAACACCAAAGACTACACTTTGACGCTATAAAACTATAAGTGATACCCTATATAGACCTCTTGTGAGACTTATTATTTAATGGTATAATATCATAGGACACATTCTTGCACCACTCTAACAACAATACATTGGTCTCTTATATCTTGGGGGAAGATTTTTAGAGATATTTATCATTGAACATTTATGATGTCTACTTAGATAAGCACACAATGGTGCAATTAAACATAGAGACCTTGATAGAAAAGGTGTTATCATCATGGCTCCTCCCAGACCAAACTATCACCTAAAAAATAAAGATGCCAAAAGGGGCCATCCCAATTGATAAGTTTAAGATGAGTATCTGCATCAGGATGGCACTCCTCAATATATTATATGGTATGATTAGCATTCACTTTATCAACTTTGATTGGGTACCATTATTATATACATTGCTTATGCACTATGTCACTTACACTCTCGATGAGATTATAAGCCAATAGTTGAGTTAACAAATTATCCACAAAGATAGGCATCCTAAATCCACTAGGGATTTCTTCATGATGTGGTATCTATTGGATGTGGTCATGATAACATGCTACAAATATCTAGGCACATTGTGGTCTCCAACACAAACTACAAAAAGAATAGAATTTGTGATTACTATCAGTTTATGCATATCTATTGATATAAAAGGCATGTGGTTAGAATCTCCTAAGATGTTTATCCTCAAATTTGGAAAGTTATTCATGGCTCACCTTGGTCTTGGATTGGGTATAATATGGTTAATAACCTAGATGGAAAGGAATATTTATTTTTCTACCCTAATTTTACTATCATAATGGTATGTGGGATATGGTTGGCCCCGTATGTCTACCAAAGTTTGTCTTAGATAAGTTTTCTAAATAAGAGATTGCCTTCTAATTATAGTAGAGTGTAGAGGAATATTTGGCAAGGCAAAAAAAAGCCTTATATTTTGACCATCTAATCACCATTAGCAGAATGACATATATAATAAGAAAACATTTTAGAGATGTAGGTGGAAATTCAAGAAATATCCTTTCCTTGAACTCCCATAAAGGGACTGGGATCCCTATGGGTAGATCCAAAAACATATCCATGGGTTTAATATTCCATATAGGCATCAACCATATGACTATGATTCTATATTTTTGAACACTCAATCAAATGAGGAGGTATTGGAATGAGCACAACATATTAAATTATAGTAAGATCATTTGAGGATGATCCAAGTGAGCCTTCTATTTCCACCATGGAATTAGATAGTAGTAAGGCACTCTTTAAGGGTTTGTAACACTTGAATTTTTAGAAAGGTGAATCCTCAGAGCAACTAGAAGACTAGGCTACCTCCTCTTCCCAAAAACCCCCTCAAAATTTAAAGGTAGTAAATAAGGAGATTGGGTTACTTGAACCCAGCATAACTAAGGGAGTATAGACAATAAACCCCATCAGTCTTGACTCTGATGAGGAAAGCCAAACACAAGAGGAGATTATTACAAGTTATACCAAATGGCCAATTGTTACATCTGTTAGGGTAGTAAATCCTAGGTCATAATCACCTTTGGACTTTCCTATATAAAAAAGGACCCCTTTGGTCTACAAAAGAAAGCCTAAGATTCCTATGGGTAGTCCCATAATAGAGGTATTATAGGGCTCATTCAATTAACCTCCATGTTTAAAACCAACTAGGGGAGATGTGGTGATAATTAAATACATTGAAGATGATTCTGATGAGGAAGCCAAGATGGAAATAGCTAAGGCTATAAGCCTCCAAGAATAACCAATAAAACTCTCTCTTCAAGTTACCTGATCTTTTAATAGTGTTCTTTTATCTTCTCTACACATTTTTTTTATCAAGATGATTCTATGAAAGTCCCCTCATCCATTCTTCACACATCCACTACCACTATTGCTCCTTACATCTCCACTTCTATCCTATTTACAACACCAATCCCTCATATTCCTACTAGCACTTCCATGGTTAGAGATCTCAAGAAAAAGAAGGTGTTTAGGAAAGTGAAAATGGCTTTGCATACCTCTAAACTCCATATTCAATCCACTCAAATCACCCTTCCACTTCCAACCACCATTTCCATAGAAGAGATCACTATGAAAACCACTCATAGGGGGAGGAATGCCAAGTCTCAAATAATTATAGTCAATCCATTCTCATAGTTTGGCAGGGAGGATTGGTCTAAAATCATATGGTCTTCCCTCCCAAACATCCTCACCAATGCCTCCAAGAAGCAACATGAAGCCCAACAAGAAAAAAAATATAGATTGTTACTACAACCTCTAATTTATCTCAACTTGACATTCCTGAATGGGCACTAGACTTGAGGAGTAAGGTTTCCCAATTGCCAAACTTTAAGATCACAGAACTCCCATTTATCTCTAGATTTATATGACCCCCCACTAGTAACATCTAAAGGGTCAAGAATAGAAAACTGAAAGATGATAAGGGAACCCAAATCATCTTAAAGGAGAGGTAGAATGTGTTCTCTCTTACTAAAAGGTAGAATAGATAGCTAGGGAAACCCTTATATGAATAAAATTTAGTAGACCTAACCCAAGCCCATAAGGATGTTGTAGTCTCCATTCATGAGAGAACATAGATATCTTGATAAGAGATAGAAGTAGAGGTGTATATGATGGAGAAATAAGTGGGAAAATTCAAAAATAAGGGAAAAATGGTTCACGTCCTCACTGAATTTGAAGTTGAGGTCTAGGAGGTAGCCTTAAGATGTTACAACACATTGGAAGCTATAAAGCTTATGAGTGCTGATATGGTCCCTCATGTGAGTAAAACTAATCTATTATAGAAATTCATAAGAGATAATAGTGCTAAATTAAATATGATAGTGGTTTGCATAGGCAACTCACTCTATAAACATCTCAACTTAATGATTATGCTAGAGGTATATAGTGCCTTGAACCTAGTGGTCATTAGATAGGAGGAAGTAAAATATTCATTATAGAAAATTGGGCCTTTAGTCCCTAAATACCAATCACATGAGCCTTAGGTCCTTCAAATTTTGCATGAGTTGATGTTATCAGAGGTGAAAGACTCCACTAGTAAGTTGGTTAGTAGGGTCAAAGCGATAAGCTTATCCAAAAAGTAGAAAATGAATTTAAATAGAGCTTACAAGGTTTATCAATCAAATAAATTGAATTAGAATTGATCAAGGTTCAACATAAGGTCACTAAAGTGGAGATATTTAGGAATAAATTTCAAATAGCTAAGGATGATCATGTCAAGGTCCTTGGATAGACAAAGAGAATTCATTGACCTTCACTACTAAATTTAGACATCATATAGAAGTAGAATGAAGCAACACAAAAGGTCTATATAAATAACAAGGTGAGGAAAATGCAAGCTTCCATAGGTATAACTACAACTTTAGTGGTCACATCTACTTCCACTCCCACCAAAGTGCATCCAACACTTCAAATAAGTGAGCTTTTATATGCTAAATATCATGCATATACAATTTTGTAGTGGTCTATGTATTTAGTTTTGTGAGTGGATAATTATAGAAAAATATCTTTGTATTTTGTGTGCATGCACATGTTACATGACTTTGAAAAGTAAATTTATTTATTTTTAGCTCCTAGACAATTTTAGAACTACATGTTCAAACTGAAGCTTGTAGCCAATGCATGAACTTGGAGGATGAGGTTCCCCCTTCGCTAAGTCTATAAATAATTATAACCCCCACTGAATAAATATTGTCAAAAAAAGTTGGAATATAGTGTAGTGATCAATTTTAATCATCAATAAACTATCTCAAGTATTTTATTTCTAATTCTATGTAATTGATTGTTATTTCTATGGTAATGTGGTTCAATAAATCTTTAGTGTGCTATAGATATTAGGAGATTCTTTATTTCTTGATTGATATGCTAATCTTAAGATTTGAAATAGCTATTAAACTGTAGGTAAATATATCAATAAGGTGAATCAATTTATTTGAATCATAGTTCTGAATGTGTATTCATGATTTCTTTGGTATAGTTTTCTATGTGCGTGCAACAACTACCTTAGATAATTCACTTAACTAAGTGATAATATCTTGATCAAGGGTGTGAAACAACTACCCTAAATGGAAAAACCTTTGTTTTAGGTGTGTGAACTTCTTACATCTCTATTTCCTTAGACTTCCTAGTTGTGTTTGACTATATGTGTGTTATGTCTACTGACAATAGACATAGGTTTGAGAAAGCATAGGTCTATTAAAAAACCAACCAAGGGAGAAATCTCAAGAACCACAAAGTCTTCTTTTTTGGACTAATTATCCAACCACCCATCTAACTCACATATGATTTCACTCTATTAAAAGGTCACACCTCCATCCAAAAAACCTTGTTAACAACCTATATACTTTACCCACTATTCTATCAATAGGTTGTCAAAGACCACACACCTACAACTTGTGCCTTAGAGTGGAGATTACCTCCATTAATATCCTAAAATTTTATAGGCTACCTCATTAAGGTTGTGGTGTGCATAAAATTGCATCAATAGTTTCACTAGCACTAGAAGGAGGGCACACTGAATTTCCTCTCAACAATAGAGATTAGTACTTGTATAGAGTTGCATTGGAGTCACCGAGGAGAGTGACCAAATCCAATTTTTATGCTGGTTTATTGGTGTCACCTTTATCAAAACATAAGAGACCTAGATTTGTGCCAATAGCTCCAGTTTAGAATAATCCACCTCTATTAGGGTACCCTTTAATCGTAAGTAACCTTTTAACTATTAATCAACCAATGTCTTGGAAAAATCCATGGATAGTTAGATCTACCACTTCCATCCCAAGGGAAGTGTATGATTTACCCTAAAATCCTAAAAAATATCTACAACCCTTTTCTCCTTTAGGATCAAGGATGATAGAAGAGCATATCAAATCTATGAAAGTTGCTTTAAAGTTAATGCATGTAGTTTTGAATATGTTGTATGTTATTTATTCCCTTTTAATTTAATGGATGTTTCTTATCATTGGTACTTTAATTTAATGAAAAACTCCATCACCAATTGGAAGGAGTGTCAAACAACTTGTCTTTCATAGTTTGGATAGGTCACCAATCCTAGATTGGTATATCAACACTTAACTAGTATGAAGTGGGAGCCAAATGAGCCCATCCATGATTTCAATGCAAGGTGGTTGACCCCAAGGTATAAAATAAAAGTGGAATTATCACTGGAGATGTACAAAAATGACTTAGATCCCATTACCACTATGTTCCTTAGAAGAGCACCTATTGCTAATACTTTGGTGTTAGTATTTGAATAAGCCATTAGCATCAATACATAGTTCAACCTAAAAACACTTAGGGAAAATAGCAACAATGGATTCCCAATGATCAATTCAATACCACATGTGAAGTAGAATGTTCCACCATACAATCACAATCAATTATACATGCTACCTCCATTAACACAAATGATGTAGCTAAATTTTGTCTATTTGAAAAATCATGTGATTAGAAATAGTTACGAACAAAACCAACATGAAACTGTACTTCTTAGGGCTATTCTACAAGGTAAAAATTCCATAAAAGATAAATTTTTTTCTATTCAAAAGATGGTTTAGAAATTAAGCAATGATTTTTTGAATGTGCAATAAAATATGGGAAATTCCAATGCTCCAATTATCAACCATAACACCGGGTTCCAAATATATAATAGGCCATTTAATAGGCCTACAAATAATATGAAGTAGCCTAGTAGGATCCAAAAAATCAACATCACTGAAATAGCTTTCCCTAATTGGTGCAAGATACACATTATGCCCCAACATAGAGATCTTGATTATGTTGAGTTATGTACACCATTTAATATCTTTTAGAGGGAAGTAACTAGGTAGGATCAGATGAATAATCCTCTAAAATCTCATCAGGATCCTAGATATTCTAGCTTAGCCATGTTCTTTGAGGCTCATGAATTTTTCTTGTCAAGAGAAGATGACAAAGAACCAAAAGACAATTCAGACAAAGTTCATGTTTTCTAGTAGTTTTAGAGAGATGCATACAACTTAAGGAAATAAAATCCACATACCACCTCAACTCCTATAAATACCACAATAATTCCTCCAATCCCAAAGAAGACAATAATCTACCCCTTCCAAAAGGGAATTATCAACCACCAAATAAAGAAGAATCAAATAAAGGAGGATATAATATCATAAAAGACATGAAGAAGATTAAGACAAATATAACTCTGCATGAGTTCTCCTAGATAACTAAGCAAAAAGAACTATTATGGAAATAGATTACTATAAAGGCCCCTATGGAGAAAACTAAAGTGGCTACAAATAAAGCAAAGTTTATTGATACCAACATCATGTACAAGAGAAAGCCTAAAGTACCACTATTCCTCCTGACCATCAAAGCATTTGATAATAATATTCATAACTATTTAGTTGATTTTGGAGCATATACAACTGTTATGGCTACTTTTATATGTAAAAATTTTGGTCTCACTCCCCCCCCTTCAAAGAGGTTAGTTTCTCAACTAGATAAATAATAGTAATAGTAGTGGGAAAATTGAATAATGTACATAGGCAAGTAGCATAAAAATATATATTCTAAATGACTATTGATATCCTAGTAGTGTACATTACAAAAAGGCTATGGATTATTGCTAAGTAGAGATTGGTCTAAAATGCTTAATGGGTATCTTTCTATAGATTTCTCACACATATGGCTACCATGGATAGGAGTTACAACCTAGATTAGAATTGATAGAGAGTCAAGAATGAAATATCCCATCATAAAATATAATATCAATAATGAAGAGGTGAAGTATAATTCTCCTTCATTAGGAATTTATAATTTTACCAGTCATAATTTAGCATAGAACTTGGAACCTAAAGGTTCAAATCAGCTATAAACAATGCATTTTGATGGAGCCAAGTCTAAGAAAGGATCAGGTGTGTGAATTGAGTTAATTGATTTTCAAGGTAAGAATTTATTGTCCACCTATAAATTATAGTTTGCATGTATGAATAATAGGGCTAAGTATGATGCTCTAGTCTTAGGAATATAGTTTGCACTAAAGAATACTATAAAATAGATAAAAGTATTTAGGGATTCGGAGCTGGTAGTTCACCAAGTAAGAAAAAATACCATTGTAAATTGTCTTATTTAAATAGGTATAAGCACTATGTATGGGATTTAATTAAAAGTTTTAAATTTTTCAACATAGTATCACTCCTTAGAAAATAAAATCAGGCTAGTGGTTCACTAACTATAGTTACTACCAATATCAAGCCATTATAGGAGTCTAAGGTAAAGATTTTTCCATTGAATTGGTTCCCTATCCTTTTTTTACAAATAAATATAATTTTTTTATGTCTTCAATGATCATCAGAAGATTATCCATTTCTTAACTAATTTAAGGGATTTCAAGTCCCAAATCATTGATGACAAGGACATTAACATTTATGTCAAGAAGAAATAGATAAATAAGGTATTCTCCAACTTAAATAAAATTGGATCCTAGTCAGATTAGTCTACTTGGAAATGCCATTCAAATTAGATCCTTAGGTGAAACAACTTAGATAGCCTAAGGTCAATGAATCAGACTTTAAGAGGGAAAATTTGGGAGATGATCATAACCCACATTATGTGAATATTGGCCTCAATTGCACCATGGAGGAAAGGTAACGAGTCAAAGATTTGATTATTCAATATAAGGACATTATCATTTGGATGTATGAAGACCTTAAGGTATATGACCTATAGGTCATCACTCACACAATTACCTTGAAGTAAGACCATAAACCATTTAGATAGAGGTAAAGGCTAGTGAACCCTATTTTGGATCATCTTATTTAGAAGGAAGTGGAGAAGTTATTAAGAGCTAAAATCATCTTTCCAATCCAACATTCTACATGGGTGGCCAATTTGGTCCCAATTAGAAATAATAATGATAGGATTATATTATGTGTAGACTTTAAAATTTTGAATAGGGCTTTTGAAAAGGATAATTATCCTTTGCCTTCTCTAGATGAAGTAATACAAATGGTGAGTGGTTTTGAGATGATGTCTTTTTTGGATGGATTTCTAGGCTATAACAAAGTACTAGTTCATCTTGAGGACAAAATGAAGATGATGTTTACCATGAAATAGGGTAATTATACATATAAAAGGATGCTATTTGGCTTGACTAACATAGGAGATACATTCTAACATTCCATGGATTGTGACTTTAGGATAATAACAATAAAATGCATAATTATCTATATGGATGACCTCACAGTGTTCTCAAAGAGTTGAAAGTGTAGACACCGCAAACGTGTCTGCACCTTGGTCCTCCCCCTTGGCCTTAAACCCCTATCCTAACCCTTGACCTTGGCCCCCTTTCCACCCTACCCTTGCCACCTTGGATCCTCCCTTGAATCCCTCCACCTTCCCCCTAGCATTTATTAGGCCAAATCTCTTCATTGTCTTCCCCCCACGCCCATTTTGGCATCCTCGTGACCATTCTTCCCACACCCCCTCGCTCGGCGGCGTGCAAGAATGGGCAGAGGCTATTTTTAGCCTCTGTCCCCATTCTGTGACCGCCGATGTCAGCGACCCTTCGGCTGACATCAGCGAAACTACCGGCGTCGACATCCTTCATTACCCCTTTCTGTATCTGTTGCAGCCCCTTGGACCCTTGAGCTCGCAAACAGATCTCTCTTGGTGTTTTGGCATTCCTCTTGTCTCTGTTTGGACCTCGTGCAACAACATCAATAGGTACAAAGGTTCTTCATCAGAGTTCTCTTCTTGCAGAATCCTCTGTGGCTTCAACAATAGCTTCTTCAACTCTTCATTCAACAAGCAAAAAGGTAAGCAAGTCTGTTAATTGATTCTGTTCTTTAAGCTTTCAGTTATCTGTTGTTTCTTTCTTCCCTCCATCCTTCCCCCTGAGAGGCTGAAAAGCCTTCTCAGGACCTGTCCTCTATCCATCCTCCTCTCACATTGTCCCACTCTTCATACCAATCCCAGACAACTCCCTCATCCCCCTTGTGCCAACAAAGACCCTGTACAGGGCAAGATCACTCCACAGTCCATTCAGACCCGTCCCCAAACTCTGTCTCGACCCTCTTAGCATCCCGGCCCTGTCCACAGTCCAGAACACATCCCAGACCCGACCACAGGCTACTACCCCGACCTACGCCGGTCACTTCCCCAACCGACGTCAGCAGGATAACCGACGTCGGCAGACCTCATAACCGACGCCGGCAGCATTTTTGACCTCGGCGACTGTCATCAGCCCGACTGCTCCTTTCAGGTAATCATTGGTGTTTTCTTTCATTTCTAATCTGTTTATCACTTCTATATTCTGGCATCTTATATTTTCTTAGTCTTTATCTGTCTGTTATCTGTGGGTTGACCTCCCCTTAAGGAAGTTTTTACACTTTCAGGAACAATCTTTTGCTTGGCAACCCACTGCCTATCTATCTAACATCCTCTTGTCCAAGTTTTCTTCTTTTGCAGGTGTCATTCCTCCACAGCCAAAGAGGAGTGCTCACAAGCGTCTGGATTTACGGTGCGCAATCTTTAGTCCAGGTACTTCCCATGCCTTGTCCATTACTTT
The DNA here is from genome assembly GCA_037957365.1 of Torreya grandis. NCBI lineage: Eukaryota > Viridiplantae > Streptophyta > Pinopsida > Cupressales > Taxaceae > Torreya > Torreya grandis. Next base: position 4,312,142 of record JARHVA010000205.1, on the reverse strand, counting down.
TTAGTTTCTTCTTTCTTTTAGATCTAAAAGCGAATTTTGAATAGAAACATTTTGGCACGCCCGGTGGGACCCTAGGTTCCTTTTTCTTCATTCATTTAGGAGCATTAGGTTCTTACCTTTTCTCCCCTTTCTCTTCTTCTCAATGACACTATAAGCAGGACTACAACGAATCTTTCTTCCTTGCATTTCTAGACTAGTCTAAACATCATACTCTTGACCCTTTCTCAAAACTTGTTTGCATCACAAACATCACATTTCGACTTGGGCATTAAAACGTATTACACTTTCATTTCTGCTTGTGCTTGCATTAGTCCACAACTAGTAACTTAGACGCATATTGAATGAACCGTAGACACTTGATGTTACACTACCAAACCACATGCACTAAACGAACATAAAACTTACTTGAGACAAGGCCCGACTGGGATTTCATCCCCCAGCGGATACCTTACCTATCCCGGTGACCCTACTTGGATTTCATCACCAAGGGGGAAGCCCACTCCATTCTCTGGCGGAGGATAAACTCTAGGCAAGGTATATCTTGGCTAAGCGAGACCAGCTAACCACTGGAATCGTGAAGTGAGGGGAGCTTGCTCCTTAGCACCAGGCCACGTACCAGACCCTAACACAGATTTTTGAGCACCTAAAACAACACCCGAAACCATCTTTAGACTGCCTTCTTCTAGGACCCATTTTTCAGCCAATCTCCCCAAACATTCATCTAAGGCATAAGCCACAATTTCTAAGGTTAATTCCTAGGATTTATTGCTTAGGCTTGTCTGTCTCTCTCTGTTTTCCTCTTCTCATCTGATTGTTTGAGTATGTGAGGACGCTTTCTTCTTTGTTTTTCCAAGAATCATCAAACCTTTTGGTTCTCTGGAAGACACAGTCACCGACATCGGTTCTTCCACCGATGTCGGCCTTTCCTGTCACCGGCATCGGTTCTGATACCGACGTCGGCTTCATCTGTTATCGGCATCGGTTATCTGACCGACATCGGCCACATTTATTACCAAAATCAGTTTTTAAACCGACATCGGTCTTTATCACTGTCCTTTTTCTTCAAAACTAGTAGCCTGAAACCTATCCCTTCTCTGCCAAAAACTCCATTCTGGTTTTTTGAGATTGCAAAAACACAGTTTTCTGGAACCAGGACTCTCTTCTTAACCACTTTAGCCAACAGCCGCTTCTGTCTATCCTGTCTCTAACCAGTCCTATCATGGAGTTCCACTCGGAGACTGAAAGAACTCCTACAGGACCAACCCCGACCCCGACCCCGACTCAAATTCCCATCATCCCTAAAGGGGACCAAGATTTCGAGAGATTCTTGGACCTCAATACCGCAGCCCTCCAAAACTATCTCGTGAGAAACCCAACGCGAGACCTTTCGGGTGACGTGGCGATGACATCCACACCATTCGCCACCCAACCCTTTATGACTCAGCCTTTCGCCTCAACTATTAACCCAACCATGGCCAATACGCAAAGTTTGGCCTCCCCGTCTATTTTTAGACCGACCTCCATCGGGGTTTCGTTACCCCCTCAACTACCTGCAATTCAACCAAGTTCTACCTCATATCAGAACTTGATTGCCTCGACCCCTTACACTCTTGCGCCCACAAATGTAGGAGTGCCAACCTATTCCTCTACCAGTGCCACTATTCAACCACCTTTGGTGGTGCCCAATCAACCTATACCTTTGACCTTCGTAACGCAACCACCTCTAGCCTCCACTTCCGCCCCTGCGACTAGTCATCCGTACATTGTACAACCGACTATGTCGCACGCCTCCTCTAACCTCTTCCAAGCGCCTTACAACTTAGGTGGCGCTCAACCCGCTAATCCGTCAGCAGATCTTATCAAGATGCTGATGGATAAAATGTCCAGTCTCGAAGCCTCCATTTCCGGTTCAAGCAATACTTTGTCATATGAACAAATTTGCAATGAGCCCATCCATCCTTCCGTCCCTATTCGACCATACCCTAACCATTGGGAGCTTCCTAAATTCACTCGCTTTTAGAGTAAGGAAGACCCACAACAACATCTACAGGCATTTAGACATGCCTGTTATCTTATCGCCCACGACGATGCGTTACTTCTATGCACGTTCCCTATGTCCCTTTCTGGCCCTGCCCTTGACTGGTATAGTTCTCTTGCCAGACACTCTATCTTTTCATTCATCCAACTCGCCCAACTATTTCTTGACCATTTCTCAATCAACATCACCAAACAAGTCTCAATCACAGACCTTTACTCCATCAGGCAATTTGACGACGAATCAATTGTCGACTTTGTCGCTCGTTGGAGAGGTCTGATTAACCAGCTCTCCTTCTCTTTACCTCAACCCGAGCTCATCAAGCTCTTCTCTCGAGCATGTGCCAGACACATCTCTTCTACCTTTTGGATTCAGACATTTCACACTTTTGACAAAGCTTTCATCATGGCTTGAAAGCTCAAACTTCGTGCCCTTGAAGAAGATAAGGTCAAATTGCGTAATACCAACGCAAAATCTACTGACCATTCTTCTTCCAGACCTTCTTCTTCTGCCAACTCCAAGTCTAAAGGAGTGGCTAACACTGTGGTCATTAGATCACCATCCTCAACAACAATGAATTACTCTCAACCTTTGACATCTTCCAGCATCACCAAACAATTCCAACAATGGTACATTCAGCGTTCTTACACTCCACTTGGAGAACCATACGCTTCCGTTTTAGAAAAACTTCTCAAGTAGGGGGTCCTCAATCTCCCTCCAATCCGACCACCTCAATTTGACCCTTCAAAGGCTATCCCTACATGGTATAGGGAGGCTGACTTCTGTCCCTTTCATCGCGTCCAAGGCCATGACATCGACAACTGCCAAACTTTCAAAAACATCATCCAAGACATGATCGACAAGGGGGATCTTATTTTAGATAACCCGAACGCCCCACCCAATCAACATATCGACATCTTTAAACAACCATTTTCGAATCATCCGCCTACTCAAAACAACATCCAGACTTCGACCAATGACCCTCAAGACCATGACATTCACACGATTAGCACTATCTTGCCTCCTGTCCTTGACCAACCTCTTCCATTAAAGGATGAGGAACCTCCTTCTCCTACTAGTCCTCCATCTACCTCTCTTGTATCGGAGGACGCTTTGACCACATCAACGCCATTAAGCCCACCTTCATCCGAAGACCTTACCTTACCTACTCCTCAACTACAAGTAGAAGGCATGATCATCCATGCCCTCTGCCCACTTGAAGAGCCAGACTCTCTTATTTCTTCTCCACCAAGAGAAGAACCAGTCTCTCCACCCATTTTAATCGAGGAAGACCCAGTCACGGTTTCCTCTTGCCCTTTGCATGAGATTTCTACATCTCACTCACCTCCGTCCACATCTAAACCCAAACCCACATCTAACCTCACCTCGCACAACGGTGGCCCTCGACCCAAACACACGAAAGCTACTAGACCACACCGGAGAACTCCTCCCCCACCTTCGTCATTACCTTCAATCTTGGGCCCGCATCCATCCACTTTAATAGGAGTGCTTCCCACTCCCATCCTTCACAGAGGCACATCGCCTCCATTATTTCCTCATCCCATCAGACATACATCTCATCCGAACTCTCGACCTATGCCTCTTTCACCTCCCAAACCAACGTCACCAACCCTCACTGCAATAAAGCATCCAGACCCGTTAGCAGGTTCATATGTCTTGCTCTTACGGCACTTGTTGCAGTCGTCTCGTATCGACCTCCCGCCTCTTAGACAATATCAATCTCTCAGACCTAAACCACCATGGTTTGATGACACTTGCATTTATGCATATCATCGCACGCCTGGGCACAACACAGAGCATTGTCATGCCCTTAAGGTCGCCATTCGCCAATGTCTTGGGAATGACGCCCTTCTTCTCGACCACGTTATCAACAAACCCTCAACACCACCCCACTCATCAACTCTCAGATTAAGACCATCTTGGTTCGACAACTCCACATTCTGCCATTATCATCACACTCCGGGACATGACACTGAGCGTTGTTGTGCTCTTAAAGCTATCATTTGTCAGCACCAGAAAAAGGATTCCCTTCTCATCAAGGGTCCTCTTGACCACCTTTTCGACAAAACATCAACCTCGACTCATGCCTCTCTAACCTCATCACCTAAATTGGGATCTCCACGCCAGACTGTGGTCCCTTTACCGCCTTTGACCCCCTTATTTGACATTAATACCGTCCATCTGACCACTAAACTTCAACCGACCTTAACCAACCGTTCAGACATTCTCCCTACCCGCTGGGGGAAATCATCCTTTATTCAAACCTCGACCAACTGTTCAACCCAGTCTCTACCACATATCAATCACTCATTTTATCTTAAAACCCGACCAAGTATCCGTCGACCCAACCCCCGACCAATTATTCGACCAGTCTCAATCAAACTTCAACCAAATATCAATCAACTAAACCTCTCGACCAAACATTCAACCTTTTTCAACCAACCAACGACAATGTCAACCAACTTCACATCCATTAATCAACACCTAACCAATCTGGAAAGAGCCAAATGGGGCAAGTCCACTCCTAATTGACTTAGACCTTAACGCACTAGCATGGCCCAGGGACTTATCAGACCTTGAGCCCCCCCTTTTTTTTCTGCGCTGCATCTTTGACCATTCTTTTGCTAGTCGAGTACTCGTCTACTTGACACGTAACTTCAGCTCGTCCCTTGAGCAATCCTCGTCCTCTTAACCCTCATCCCTTTCAACCCTATTCCCCTTTAACAAGTCCTCTACGACCCTTTTATGATGCATGGATGCTTTGTCCTAATAAAAGGGGCGTCCTTGAACTTCTACAGCCTTATCCATGACTCTAATCAAAAAATCAAAAAATATATCAAGATGTCAAAACATATCCATGGTCACAAAATCAAGTCAAATTCAAAAAGACAGACTGCTCCCTCGAAGGACAGCTGCACTATCATTACTGTATTACTAGACTGATCCCTCGAAGGACAGCTAGGCCAACTTATCAAACATTATTAAGCAAAAATATAGACCACTCCCTCGAAGGATGGCTATGACTAAATCTCACTACAAACAGCGCCTTTCTTAGAAGCTTCCCGCATTGATCAGCTTCGCAACATGACCACTACATCAAAAGACATCTCTATGTAGGCTTCCCGCATCGATCAGCCTGCACCAAAAAAAATAAAAAAAGGTCATGGACTTGGCTTGTAGTTGTCTCAGGGTCTCTTATAAAAAGGGGCAAGGTTATTCCTACTCTTAAACTGGGTTACCCTATCCTCCTCCTATCACCTGCTCAAGGGACTTCTAGCTCACTTTAATGTCAAAGTGATTCGATTACCGTTTTAACTCAACACTGGTCAACGACGTAATGCATGAACGGGGATTTTGTTTTAATAACCCCTATCTATGCTTCCTTTCTGGTCCTTGTCAATGAAAGAGAGATTTGCCTTTCATCTTTTCTCTTCACTTTGGTCACATTTAACCGCATCAATCGGCGACTCATCTCAAACCTAGCCATTTTCATCATTTTCAGCTGACATCATCCTAGACCATTTCACATAGTTTCTATGGACACCAGTACACATAGAAACTACCGACTAGACCCAATTTATGTTAAGCATAAACCAATACTTGCTGAAGCATAAATAGACTTCTATTCATTCTTAGCATACATCCATCGTGACTATGGAAACTTGCTAGGGATGAAAGACTCTCGACCAATTCTACAGAGTACACCATCTGTAGCATCATTTTATCCTCATCTTACCCTCGTCATTTCAACACATGACCAATCTCATCATCGACCAATATTCTCAATTTATCTGAACTACATTGGTCTGAGGCCCTATGACCAGGGCTATGTAGGCAACACTCAGATAACACATCCTCTGAGGTTAGCTCGACCACCCCCGTTTGTTCATCTCTTTGATGAACAAACCTTCTCTTTTGCGACCTTGACCTTGACCAAGACCAATCATTCTCTTTGACCAAGACCAATCATTTTCTTTGTCCAAGACCAATCATTTTCTTTGTCCAAGACCAATCATTCTCTTTGACCAAGACCAATCATTTTCTTTGTCCAAGACCAATCATTTTCTTTGACCAAGACCAATCAATCCCTCTGACCCTCCCTCCCTTTTAGGGAGAACTACATCGGCCTGAGGCCCCTTACGACAGGGGCTATGTAGGCAGCACTCAGTTGACATGGGGTCTTCTGGGGTTAGCTCGGCCGCATCCTTTCGTCCATCCATCCCCTTGACCAACGACCATCCTTCGACCTTCGACCACTTCCAAGACAATGTTGCCTTGGTTGTTTTTGCGTGTGTGCTACCTCACGGCTGGTTAGCAGAATTGTCTGCAGACTATTTTTGACCCTTTGCAAGTATAGGATCGCGAGCCAGTTGATCCCTACTACTTGTGGCTTTTTCGTGTTTCTGGGAGCACTTCTTGAGCCCTGGATACCTAGAACACGTGACCATTTGGAGCTTCAGCTTAAATTGAGTGACCCGATCAGTAGATGACTAAATGCTGGGGCCCGGTTACTTCAATTTTGGCACTCCTTGACCCTCGACATGCGACAATTTGACCCGACCATCCCGTGACGTGGTATACGCATAATCACGACTTTTGCAGCATTTTCACTCACTTTTCATCTTTCTCATCCACCTTTTGTCAAATTGACACTCGATCTTCGGTTCCCTTCTCTCGACTATCACTTTGAGGGGGGAACACCTCATCCCTTTTCTGGGGTAACCAACTCCTGTTTTTGTCTTGCAGTTCATCTAGAATAACCAACAAGACAAAAAGGGGCAAATGTAGACACCGCAAATGTGTCTGCACCTTGGTCCTCCCCCTTGGCCTTAAACCCCTATCCTAACCCTTGACCTTGGCCCCCTTTCCACCCTACCCTTACCACCTTGGATCCTCCCTTGAATCCCTCCACCTTCCCCCTAGCATTTATTAGGCCAAATCTCTTCATTATCTTCCCCCCACACCCATTTTGGCATCCTCGTGACCGTTCTTCCCACACCCCCTCGCTCGGCGGCGTGCAAGAATGGGCAGAGGCTATTTTTAGCCTCTGTCCCCATTCTGCGACTGCCGATGTCGGCGACCCTTCGGCTGACGTCGGTGAAACTGCCGGCGTCGGCATCCTTCATTACCCCTTTCTGTATCCGTTGCAGCCCCCTAGACCCTTGAGCTCGTAAACAGATCTCTCTTGGTGTTTTGGCATTCGTCTTGTCTCCGTTTGGACCTCGTGCAACAATAGCAACAGGTGCAAAGGTTCTTCATCAGAGTTCTCTTCTTGCAGAATCCTCTGTGGCTTCAACAATAGCTTCTTCAACTCTTCATGCATCAAGCAAAAAGGTAAGCAAGTCTGTTAATTGATTCTGTTCTTTAAGCTTTCAGTTATCTGTTGTTTCTTGCTTCCCTCCATCCTTCCCCCTGAGAGGCTGAAAAGCCTTCTCAGGACCTGTCCTCTGTCCATCCTCCTCTCACATTGTCCCACTCTTCATACCAATCCCAGATAACTCCCTCATCCCCCTTGTGCCAACAAAGACCCTGTACAAGGCAAGATCACTCCACAGTCCATTCAGACCCATCCCCAAACTCTGTCTTGACCCTCTTAGCATCCTGGCCTTGTCCACAGTCTAGAACACATCCCAGACTCGACCACAGGCTACTACCCTGACCAACGCCGGTCACTTCCCCAACCGACGTCGGCAGGATAACCGACGTCGGCAGACCTCATAACCGACGCCGGCAGCATTTCTGACCTCGGCGACTGTCATCAGCCCGACTGCTCCTTTCAGGTAATCATTGGTGTTTTCTTTCATTTCTAATCTATTTATCACTTCTATATTCTGGCATCTTATATTTTCTTAGTCTTTATCTGTCTGTTATCTGTGGGTTGACCTCCCCTTAAGGAAGTTTTTACACTTTCGGGAACAAGCTTTCGCTTGGCAACCCACTGCCTATCTATCTAACATCCTCTTGTCCAAGTTTTCTTCTTTTGCAGGTGTCATTCCTCCACAGCCAAAGAGGAGTGCTCACAAGCGTCTGGATTTACGGTGCGCAATCTTTAGTCCAGGTACTTCCCATGCCTTGTCCATTACTTTTTAGTTTCTTCTTTCTTTTAGATCTAAAAGCAAATTTTGAATAGAAATAAAAAGGATCAGATAACTCACCTACAATCCATATTTGAAAGGTGTAAGAAGTTTGGGATTTATTTAAATCTAAAGAAGAGTATATTCAAATTCATTGAGGGGAAGATCTTAGGACTTTTTATCATAAAATATGGGATCAACATCGATCTATAAATAATCAATGAAATCTCAAATATTCATCAACCAAATAGAAATAAGGAGATTAAGTTATTTTTGGGGGAATTAACTTCAATAGGTAGTTTATCTCAAGATTTGTAGAAATCATCAAACCTCTAAATGCTATGCTCATGTAAGATACTAAAATAGAATGGATAGTTGAAGCCATAAAGTCCTTTCAAGACATAAAAGATGCCATATCTCAAGCACCAGTATTGATTAGTATAAACTTCACAAAGTATTTTTCTCTTTATTCATTCTTCTTAATGCACACCATTACTACTATTATCACATAGAAGGAAAAAATTAGGCTTTTGATTGCCTTCATGAATACAAATCTGAAGGATGTAGAGCTTAAGTATTTGATGACAGATAAGTAGATTTTTACTTTGGTAAAAGTAGTGAATAAGTTTTGACATTATATATTGAGGAACAAAACCATCACCATTATACCTAATATTTTTATCAAGCTCACCCTATCATATAATGAGTTGGGAGAATGTCAAGGAAAATGGATGGCTAAGCTCTAAGAGTTTGACATAGAGATCAGGCCTACAAAGATCATTAGAGGATAAAGCATTATTTATCTCAATACTAAGTTAGATCCCTAAATCACCATTGAAGAGGTATGTACAACATAGGTTTTAAAAGGGCAATGGTATACTGATGTAATCTAATATTTATTTAATGGAACCTACTTGCCCAGAGCTTAGTAGGGAAAGAAGGAGATCCTTGAGACTCATAGCTACTTATTTCATGATAAAAAGGGAGTCCTCTATAAGAGGAACTATGAAGGAATCTATCTTAGGTATGTGTCTGCAAAGGAGGTTAGGGAAATTATAGAAAACTTACATCAAAATATAGGTAGTGGTCACCTTACTAGGAATACTATAGCCCATAAAATTTTGAGGTTAGGCTACTATTAGCCAACTATTTTTAAGAATGCTCATGTGTACATCAAGAATTACCATGAGTGTCAAGTGTTAGGTAAGAGAGAAGTAAAAGTGATATTGCCTCTACAACCAGTCATCAAAGGAAATCCATCTACATAATGGGTTTTGGATTTTATTGGTGTAATTAACCCAAAATCCTTAGCAATCCATACATTTGTGCTTGTGATTATATACTATTACACTAGATGGATGGAAGTAGTCACCACAAAGAATAGTAGAGCACAAGATGTGATTCATTTTTTGGAGGAGCACACTACAACTAGATTTGGCATGTACATTTCTTTGGTATGTGATAATGGACCAACATTTATATCAATAGAGTTCATTGAGTGGGCACAAAATAATCAGATTATAATCATGTCAACTTTTAACCACTACCCTTAGGGGAATGGATTAGCTGAGTCAATAAAAAAAATTGATTGAAGAAATTAATAAGTTAGTAGAGGACAAACCTAAGAACTATAAAAATATACTAAAGTATGCTCTTTGGGTAGACTAGATGAGATACAAGCAAGTCTTAAAAACTTTGCTTACCTACTAGTGTATGGATGTAGAATAATTTTTTCCATCACATTAAAGCTACCCACTTATCAGTTCATACAATATTACATAGAACCAAATGACAAAGTAGAATCAAGATTATTGGATATAATAGAAATGGAGGATTCAAGGACAGAAGCTTTTCAAACATTCAACAAACACCAAGATGTAGTTAAAAGGTGGTTTGATAAAAGAGCAAAAGTCAAAGCATTGAGAATTTAAGATTAGGTGTTATTATGGGATAAAGCCCATGAAAATAAAGGACAACATGATAAGTTTGCTTCATTATGGATTATACCATATCATATTTCAAAGATCATGGGAAATAATACATTTCATCTAAAAAACCTCCAAGGCAATGAGTTTACATATCCAGTTAATGGAAAGTTCTTAAAGCATTACCTTAGAGTTATTCCATCTATAGATATTGTTGATTAAGAGGATTCAGATGAGTTTAGACATAGTACTAGATTAAATTTCCATGATTTTTATATTAGACTTCCATGCTTTCTAGAATATATTTTCAATGCTTTCTAGTTCGGTTATCTTGCTTTTCATTACTTTGGTTTTCTTAAATTAGATTTTAGTGCTTTCTAGAATAATGTCCTACTTTATAGATTATTCATTTTTGTTTTCTTCTTTGGCCATTCAAAATTGTGTTTGCTTTAGATATTACCAGAACTAAAATCCAAAACAACTGAGTGTGAGAAGGGGAAAATTAATTTTGACACTTTTTTTTGGCTAGTTTATAGATTGGACATATTTTTGTGTCTCAAGGCTTTATAATGAAGGGAAGTGATGATATGATTAGTTTGAATTATGTCATAATTAAATACTTTTATCAATCATATGGAAGTTGTTCTTCAAATACTTCATATAAAATTATGAAAGTTTTCTTATTTTATTGGATCAAATACACTCATAATGTTTAAAACTTATTGGAAGTGAAAATTTAGGATCTAGATTTCACTGACACGGATGTTCTAGTAATGATTTGTTTTCTAATTATACCATCTCACTGAGGTTTCCTCCTCTCTCTTTTACACTAATATGAACTTAATAAAATAAAATAAAGAGAAAGAAATGAATAAATGAGTTCAAAAAAACAAAATAAAATCTAAATAATATTAAAAGATCTCACATGATGAAATGAGGTTAATGCACCATGCATCATGGTTGTGAACATATAATGGAGGAAATGGAGAAGAAACCTAAGATATCTATCATAGTTATAGATGCCTAGATGGAAATAGAGCAATGCCTAAACTTCCCTTGATTTAATAAGATTTAATATATAATATAACAAAACCTAAAACTACATCAAAATCTTTTGACAAACTCATCACAACAAGGGCTAAATCAATAACACTCTTACACACATAAATCTAGGGAATTAGAAGGCAAGTATTTTGTATGAATTGACTTAAGAATCTCCTTCATGTTTTTGATTTGAGAATATTATTTTTTTACTTACTCCAAAATTTATCTAAATATTATGGACCAGAGTTTTGGGTTCTCAAATACTCAGGAGTATTCCCCCTGTAAGTCACCATTTGTTGTACCCATCACCCCCCTTTTTCCTTAAAATGAAATGGGTGACCCAATTTTTTTTGAAATGCAATCTTAATAGGGAGTCCTTTTTATATGTTTGTACAAAATTTGGGAAATCTATGACATTTCACTTTTCTGGTGGGATAATATTGACATTGTGTTTATGAGACTAACTTGTGTATTATAGATGAATTCTTTAGGTTTATAGTCTTCAAGATAATTCTTTTGACCTTCATGTAAATTTTTATTTTTGGATGTTATGTTTAAAGACATATTTGGTCCTATTTTATTTCAAGATTATTGTTCAGGGAACCTTATTTTTTTAGAGAAATTATTGTAGACTATTTGTTTGAAATAATTCTCTCAAAAGAATTCAGTGTACAGACTCTTTTCCATAAGGAATTCTAGACTACCTACACTTTACCAAAAATAAATTCCCTAATGGATTATCCCTTTAACCCTACCCAAAATTATCCTTTGTAACTTTTACAAAAGTACCCTTTGGGAATTTTGGAAGTGCCCTTTGGCTTTCCTGAATTGACTATTTATCCCCTTCTTAACCACTTCTTTTAGGGAACATACCCTTCGAGTTTTGTGTGATAGATCCTTTGAAACCTTTGATCCTAACCCCTTACCCTAAGGGACTTATCCTTCAAGATATTTATTTTGAAATTTTTTACCCTACCAATTTTCCCTTTAGCCTTTGTAAATAAACCATTTTCCCATAGACATACCCTTTAGGACTTTTGTCTTGGACCTTTTTTCCCTTAGCTAATTTCTTGAGACAATTTTGTTTGAGAGAATTATACCCTTCAAAAAAATTTAAGTTCCCATTATTATACCTTTCAACAGGCTCCAATGTACCCTTCGACATTCATGAAGTAGACCCTTCAATATTTTTTTCATGGACAAAATGCCCTATGAAGTGGACCCTATAGACCAAAATTACCCTTTGGGGAAATTGAAAGTACCCTCCAAACCTTTAAAATATCCCTCTAAAATAATTACTTCAGGACTTTTACTCAAATGAATCCTTCAGAGAAACTCTAAAACAAATTCCTTGAATGAATTAGTCTATGAACATAGGCCCAAAAGTATTTTTTGATATACATCCTAAAGAACTTTAGTACTAAGTTTCATAATAATTAGATAATATGATATAAAAAATACTTCTTATTAATATTTTAAAGGTCCCTACCACCCTGAGCTAACAAATTTGAATTATACATGAAATAAAAGCCTAAAGTGAATGTTACACATTTATGTCGCATGAACTGGTATTCAATGCTAGATTATAGATAGGTGATTTACTATGATTAAAAAATTGTCATTTGAATTTGAGATTACTTGTATTTGAAGTATTCTAATATATTAGAGAAAGAAAGATCCCTAATTTCTACTTTGAGATTATAAAATGAATAATAGTTGAGATAGAGCTGAGTCATTTGTATTGCTATGCATGTATATATAACACATAATAATTGAGTAAGAGAGAAGCATGGAGCATATAACCATGGCATTCTGAGGTACCAATCTACCATCTCCATACTTGATCAAATATTTAATAGAATTCACTGATATAGTCTTTGACACCATTGTGTGTGGAGATAAGTACAAGAATTACTCAATGTTGTGAGATGTTATTGATTCAGTGGACATATTTTCATTAGAGGATGATGTAACATTGGTAGACTGCTTATTTATGAAGTAATTACTAGTTTACAAATGCCAAAGACTATACTTTGCTTATATAAAACCAAAATAGATGCCTTGTATAGACCTCTTGTGGGACTTATTCTTTGCCAATAAAATATCATAAGATGCATTCTTGTGCCACTCAAAAAATAATATAATGGTCGCTTATATCTCAGGGGTATATTTTGAAAGGTATTTGTCATTGAACATTCACAATGTCTACTTAGATAAATACACACTAGTACAATTCAATATAGAGACCTCAATGGAGAACGCGTTATCATCATGGCTCCTCCCAAACCAAACTATCACCTGGAAAAGAAAAAGCCAAAAGGGACCATCCCAATTGACAAGTTCAAGATGAGTATCTATATTGACATAGTACCTAGATTATACGATATGCTTAGCATTCACATTTTGAACTTGGATTAGGTACTATTATTATATATTTCTCATACATGATGTTTCTTATGCCCTCGATGAGATCATAAGCCTATGACTGAGGGAGAAAATTATCCACAAAGACAGGCATCCTACACCCACTAAAGATATCTTCATGATGTCATATCTATTAGATGTGGTCATGGGAACATTCTATAGAGACTTGGTTTCATTGTGGTCTCTAGCCATAGATGATTAAAAAAATAGAATTTGTGATTACTATTAGTTTATGCATATCTATTTCTATATAAGGCACATGGTTAGAATCTCCAAAGATGTTTATCTTTAGATTTGAAAATCTATTCAAAGCTTTCATATGCCTCAAATTGGGCATAATATAGTCAAGAACCTGGCCAAAAAGGGAGATTTAATCCTTTACCTTGATTTTACTATCATTATGGTATGGGGTAATAAGGTTGGCCCCTTATGTATATCAAGTTTTATTCTAGATAAGTTACCTAAAAAAGAGATTACCTTCTAATTATGGAAGATTATAGAGGAAGATTTGGCATGGTAGAACAATCCTTATATTTTGGCAATCTGATTACCATTATTAGAATGACATATACAATAATAAAACATCTTAGATATGTAGGTGGAAAATATATGGCCTATCCACTTCCTAAACTTTCAAATAGGGACTAGGATCCCCATGGGTGGATCTAGAAACATATCCATGGGTTTAATATTCCATATAGGCATCAGAAATATGAATATGATTTTGTATTTTTGAATTCTCAGTCAAATGAGGAGGTATTGGAATGTGCACAACTTTTTAGATTACAAGAGGATCATTTGAGGATGATCTAAGGTGAATCTTTAATTTCCACTAGGGAAATAAATAGTAAGAAGGCACTCTTTAAGGGGTGGCATCACTCATATTTTTGGAAAGGTGAATCCTTAGAGAAACTAAAGGACTAGGCTACCTCCTCTTCCTAAGGAACCCATCTAAAGTTGAAGGTAGTCAAGAAGGAGCCTAGGCTATTCAAGCCTAGCATGACTAAGGGAGTGCAAGTAGGAGATCCCATCAATCTCAACTCTGATGAGGAAGGTTGAATACAAGAGGAGCCTATTACAACTTCTACCCAAGGGCCAATTATTACATCTATTGGGGTAACAATTCTTGGGGCATCATCACCTCTAGACTCTCCCACTTTTACAAGGATCCCTTTGGTCTACAAAAGAAAGCCTAGGACTCCCATGGGTAGTCCCACAATAGAGGCATTATAAGGCTCATCCACTCATCCTCCATGTTTAGAACCATCCAAGGGAGACATGGTGATAATTAAACACATTGAAGATGATTCTAATGAGAAAGCCAGGCTAGAAATAGCCAAGGCTATAAACCTCCAAGAAGAACTAATGGATATCTCTCTTCAAGGTACCCAATATTTTGATATTGTTTCTTTGTCTTTTATACACATTTTTGATTAGGTTTCCTCTATGGAATTCCCCTCATCAATTCCTCCCACATCCACAAGCATTCTTGTTCCTTCCATCTCCACTTTCTTCCAATTTACAGCACTGATGCCTCATATTCCTAATGGCACCTCCATGATTAGAGACCTCAAGAAAAAGGTGTCTAAGAAAGTGAAAATGACTTTAGCCACATCTCAAATCCATATTCAATCCACCCAAACCAAATTTCCACTTCCAACCACCACTTCTATAAAAGATACCATTGTGACAACCACTAAAAGGGGAGGAATGCCAAACCTCAAATAACCATAGTCTATCCACTCCCCCAATTTGGAGGGGTGGAGTGGTCTAAAATCATATGGACTTCCCTCTTAGATGTCATCACTAAGGCCTCTAAGAATTAATAGGAAGCCAAATAGGAAACAAAAGTAGAGGTTTTTACTATGACATCTGATGCATCTCAACTTGACATTTTTATATGGGTACTGGACTTGAGGAGTAAGGTTTCCAAACTAACAAACTTTAAGATCATATAAATCCTATCTATTTTAATAAGATAAAACTAGAAGATGATAGGGGAATCCAAATAGTCTTAGAGGAGAGGAAAGAGGTCTTCTCCCTTATTAAAAGGTAGAATTGACAGCCAACTCAGATGATGACAATGATGCAGTAGCTCTCGAGTCACTAGCTGATGACTTGGAACAGCCGCTCACAAACATGCAGCGACCACAACGCCCCTACAGGCCAAGACATCATGATTGGTCTATGTTGCCGAATGAAGCATATGGAGCCTGGTCTAGACATCATCATGAAGTCCCAGAAAGACCAGAGAAACCCAGAGGAAGAGGATACTCTAGAGGAGAAGAAACATCCAGAAGGAGACAACCCTCAATGCCAAGAATACCTCCCACTATGCACAGATCTCAGCATCCTCCTATGAAATATCCGAGCTCTTTCAAGCCAAGTGACTCTTGGATTAAGAACAAGTTCACTAGCAAAGAACCTCCAAGAGAAATCAAAGTTCCAGTCACAGAGCCGCATTGGGATGAGTTACTACTAGAAGAAGAAAATGAAGAGGATGACGAAGTAGGAAGCATTTTCTACTTTGACCAAGATTACTGTCCTGGTGAATGCAGTAATCTCTAGGAGGAAGAAGAAGCAGAACCAAAACCTGACATCTACACTGAACAACCTATTGTTTAGGATCCTGGGAGACAAAAATTGGTATGTACCAGCATATTTAAATCATTTGATCAATGGAAGGTTTGCCCAGTTCTTTACTCTAGAAATCAATGGCAGACTAATAGAAGCATTCAATGGTCTATAATTAATGACCATTCTTTTCTTACCTCATTTCTACTTAGAATGTTTATTAACCATAAAGGCGTAGCAACATAAAAGAGAGGTGGATTTCTCAATAAAACCATTTGCCTCCAGTTCCTTGATCTGGAGTTCCATATCATTGTAATCTTGAGCTAGTATTGGGATTTTCTTCCCAATATTCATATGCTTGCCTTCAATGATTTTGATTTCCATTTCAGGCATAGACTTAGACCAAAACTATTGTGGATTGTCAGAGCAGATTGTTGTTTTGATCTTTTCTCCTATTTCTTGTATCTTAGCTGGGATTATTTCTGGAGCTTGAGTCATTGAGCTTGGAAATTGTTTAGTGGCATAAATTAGGCCAGGGATTCTGAGCCTTTCATTATCAATGGTGAACATGATACTCTTGGTTGTGGAGCCATAAGGAGAGTATCTGTCAATGAATGATCCTCCTAGAAGGATATCTATAGGCATTTTCTCAAGGGCAAAAAAGTCAGCATGGAAGATTTTATTATGTATCTGAAGGGGTTGCTGATGCTTATAATCTTTACAAATAAAACTATTCCCTTGGATGTCTAAGCTATTATAAGCTAAATGGTCATCCAATGTCTTCCAATCATGGATGAGCTGTGGTTTGGCAAAGGAGAGAGAAGCACCTGTATCTACTTGAGCATCTATTAGTCTACCATTGATTTCTAGAGTAAAGAACTGGGCAAACCTTCCATTGATCAAATGATTTAAATATGCTAGTTGTGGAAGTTCTAAGGGAGGAATGCTGGTACATACCAATTTTTGTCTCCTAGGGTCCTGAACAATAGGTTGTTCAATGTAGATGTCAGGTTCTAATTTTGCTTCTTCTTCTTCTTGGAGATTACTGCATTCACCAGGACAGTAATCTTGGTCAGAGTAGCAAATGCTTCCTACTTCATCATCCTCTTCATTTTCTTCTTCTGGTAATAACTCATCCCAATGTGGCTCTGTGACTGGAACTTTTATTTCTCTTGGAGGTTCTTTACTGGTGAACTTTTTCTTAATCCAAGAGTCACTTGGCTTGAAAGAGCTCATATATTACACAGGAGGATGCTGAGATCTGTGCATAGTGGGAGGTATTCTTGGCATTGAGGGCTATCTCCCTTTGGATGTTTCTTCTCCTCTAGAGTATCCTCTTCTTCTGGGTTTCTCTGGTCTTTTTGGGACTTCATGATGATGTCTAGACCAGGCTCCATATGCTTCATTCGACAACATAGACCAATCATGATGTCTTGGCCTATAGGGGCGTTGTGGTCACTGCATGTTTGTGAGCGGCTGTTCCAAGTCTTCGACTAGTGACTTGAGAGCTACTACATCATTGTCATCATCTGAGTTGCCATTATATGAATTTAGCAGATTTGGCATAAACCCATATGGATGTTGTAGTTTCCAGTCATAACATCTTGAGGCTGCCTTCTAGACCTTAGCTTCAATTCCAACTAGGATGTCTACCATTTTGGCCATTTCTTTGACCTATTCCACTTCTTTCTCTAACATCTACACCTCTAGTTCTAGAGATTATATATATATATATATATATATATATATATATATATATATAATCTCTAGAACTAGAGGTGTAGATGTTAGAGAAAGAAGTGGAATAGATCAAAGAAATGGCCAAAATGGTAGACATCCTACTTGGAATTGAATCTGAGGTCTAGAAGGCAGCCTCAAGATGTTATGACACATTAGAAGCTATGGAGTTTATGAACTCTAATATTATCCCTCATGTGAGCCAAAATAATCTATTACACAACTCCATAAGAGATGATAGTGCCAAATTAAATATGCTAGTGGCCTACACAGGAAACCCACTCTATAGACATCTCAACTTAATGACTATGCTAGAGGTATCAAATGCCTTAAACGTAGTGGTCATTACATAAGAGGAGTAAAAATATTGGTTATATAAAATTGGGGATTTATTCCCCAAATATTAGGCACATGAGGCTCAAGTCCTTTAGATTCTGCATGATTTAAGGTTATCATAGGTGAAAGACTCCACTAGTAAGCTGGTTAGTAGGCTCAATTTTGATAAGTTTATCTAGAAGGTAGCCAATCAATTCAAACAAATATTATAAGGTTTATCAATCAAAGAAATTAAATTATAATTGAGCAAGGGTTGAAAGAAGGTCACTGAAGTGGAGATCTTCAAAAATAAATTTCAAATAACTAAGGATGAGATGCAAATTTCCCTAGATAGATAAAGAGAATTCATCAGCCTTCATTACTAAATTTGAACATCATAGAAAAGAATCATGGAGTAGCCTAAAATGTCTACAAAGATAATGAGTCAAAGAAAAGGCAAGCTTCCACAGGTGCAACTAAAACTTTAGTTCCCACATCTACTTCCACTCCCACCAAAGTGCATACAACACTTCAAACAAACAAACCTTGATAGGATAAATCTCATGCATATACAATTTTGTAGAAATCTATGTAATTATTTTTATGAGTGCCTAATTATAATGAATTGACTTTGTATTTTTTGTACATGCACATGTTACATGACTTTGAAAAGTCAATTTCTTTATTTTTAGCTCTTGGATAGTTTTGGATCTACATGTTCAAACCAATGCTTGTAACCACTTGTATGAAGTTAGAGGATGAGATGCCCCCTTCCACAAGTATATATATAATTGTAACCCCCACTCAAAAAAGAGGGTGAGAAAATTTTGGAATATATAGTTAAAAGTAATTTTTATCATCAACAAATTGTCCTAAGTATTTGCTTTCCAATTCCATGTAATTGATTGTTATTTCTATGGTTGTGTGATTTATTTAATCTTTAGTATCTTATATATTTGAGTAGATTCTTGATTTCTTGATTGATATGCTAATTTTAAGATGTGAAATAACTATTAAAATATAGGTAAATATATAAATAAGGTTAATTAGGTTATTTGAATCATAGTTTTGAATGTGTATTCATGATTTCTTTGGTGTAGTTTTTTATTTATGTGTAACTACTATTTTAGATAATTCACTTTCCTAATCCATAATATCTTGATCAAGGGTTTGTATTTTCTACCCTAAAAGGATTAACCTTTATCTGAGTCATGTGAACTTCCTACATCTTAGTTCCCTTAGACTTCCTAGCCATGTTTGATTATATGTGTACTATTGCTACTAGCAATAGACATAAGTTTAAGAAAGCATAGGTCTGTTAAAAAATGAACCAAGGGAGTAATCCTAAGAACCATGGAGTCTTTTTTTCTACCGTACCTTAAATTTCTTTTTGAGTTTTCCATTGAAACCTACCCAACTTAGATTAAAATCTAGCCACCCATACAACTCATGTAGGATTTCACTCTGTTATAAGGTCACACCTACATCCAAAAATCTTTGTTAATAATTTTCATACACTACCTGCTATTGTATTAATAGGTTGTTAAAGAATACATACCTATAACTCATGCCTTCGAGTGGATTTTACATCCATTGAGATCCTAAAATGTTATAGGATACCTCATTGAAGGTTGTGGTGTGCATAAAACCTACATCAACAACTTCACTGGTGCTGGAAGGAGGGCCCACTGAATTTCCTCCCAGTAATAGAGGTTAATCCTTGCCTAAAATTATAGTCGAGTCACCTAGGAGAGTGACCAATTCAAATTCCTAGGTTAATTAATTGGTATCACCTTTAACAAGCCATAGGATACCTAGAGCTATGACAATAGCTCCAGTTTAGAACAATCCACCTCCACTAGGGAACCTTTTATCTATAAGTAAGTCTTTGCCTATTAATCAACCAATGGATTGGCAAGAACCATGATTAGTTAGATCTGGCATTGCCATCATAGGGGATGTGTATGATTTACCCTAGAATCCCAAAAAATATCTACCATCCTTTTCTCCTTCAGGATAAGGACTATGGAAGTGCATATCAGTTTTTTAAAATCTATTTTAAGGTTAATGAATGTAGTTGACAAAGATATTGCATGCCACTTATTCCATTTTACTTTAATGGATGTTGCTTATGATTTATACATATATAAGTAGGCATGATAGTAATAAACATTATTTTTAACCATCAAAGCATTCTTTTTATGCCTACTTCTATATGTAAAAATCTTGGTCTCACTCCTAACCCTTCAAAGAGGTCAGTTTCTCAACTAGATAAAATGGTAAACAAGTAGTGGGAAAATGAAATAATGTACACATTCAAGTAGCATCATATATTATAGTCTATATGACTATCAATATCCTGATAGTGGACATAATAGAAGGCTATGGATTATTGCTAAGTAGAGACTGGACCAAAATTCTTAATGGGTATCTTTCCACATACTTATCACACATCTGAATGCCATGGAGAGGAGTTGAAAACAAGTACAAAATTGATAAAGAGCCAAGAATGAAATATCCCATCATGAAATACAACATCAATAATAAAGAGGTGAAATATGACTCTCCCTCATTTGGAATTTATACTTTTACCACTCATAATTCAGTGTAGAACTTGGATCTTAAAGGTTCAAATTAGCTATGGATAATACATTTTGATGGAGCCAAGTCTACGCAAGGATTAGGTATGGGAATCAAGATAATTAATCCTCAAGTTAAGAATTTATTGGCCACCTATAGATTACAATTTATATATACAAATAATAGGGCTGAGTACGAGGATCTAATCTTGGGACTATAGTTTACACTAAAGAAAAATGTTAAAAAGATAAAAGTATTCAAGGATTCAGAGCTGGTAGTTCACCAAGTAAGAAACAAATACTAGTGAAAATTATCTTATTTAAATATGTATAATCATAGATCATGGGATTTAATTGAAATTTTTGAAGCTTTCAACATAGTATCACTCCCTAGAGAATAAAATCAAGCCATCGATTCACTAGTTATAGTTGCTACCAATCTCAAGCCATTACAAGAGTTTGAAGTAAAGAGATTTTCTATTGAATTGGTTCCCTATCCTTCTATTATAGATAATATATAAATTTTTTAGGTCTTCAGTGATGGTCAACAAATTATCAAGTTCTTAACTAATTCATGGGATTTTAAGTCCCAAATCATTGATGATAAGGACATTAACCATTTATGTCAAGAAAAAATTGATAAAGAAGGTATCATCCAACTTAAAGAAAATTGGCTGCTAGCTAGCTTAGTCTCCTTGGAAAGACCATTCAACTTAGATCCTTGGGTACAATAACTCAAACATCCCAAGGTTGATGAATTATACTTCAAGAGGGAAAATTTGGGAGATGATCATAACCCACATTATGTGAATATTGGCCTCATTTACACCATGGAATAAAGGCAATGAGTCAAATATTTAATTTTTCAATATAAGGATGTTATCACCTAAACATATGAAGACCTTAAGTTATATGACCTGTAAGTCATCACTCATATAATTACCTTGAGGTAAGAACATAAATGATTTAGATAGAGGTAAAGGATAGTGAACCCTATTCTGGAGACTCTTATTCATAAGGAAGTGTAGAAGTTATTAAGTGATAAAATCATCTTCCCAATCTGACATTCTACATGGTTGCCCAATTTGGTCCTAATTAGAAAGAAGAATGGTGAGATTAGATTATGTATAGACTTTAGAAATTTGAATAGGGCTTCTAAAAAGGACAATTATCCTATGCCTTCTCTAGATGAGGTAATATAGATAGTGAATGGTTCTAAGATGATGTCCTTTTTGGATGTATTTTCAAACTACAACCAAGTACTATTTCAACCTAAGGACAAAATGAAGATGGTGTTTACCATGAAATGGAGTACTTATGCATATAAAAGGATGACATTTGGCCTGATTAATGTAGGAGCTATCTTCCAATGTGGCACGCATCATGCCTTTAGGAGACTAAAAAGAAAATACATAATTATTTATATGGATGACCTCATAGTGTTCTTGAAGAATATAAAAGATCACATAACTCACCTACAATCCATATATGAAAGGTGTAGGAAGTTCATGATTTATTTAAATCTAAAGGAGAGATATTTAGAGTCACTGAGTGGAAACTCTTAAGACATGTTATCACAAAAGACAAGATCACCATCAATCTATAAAAAATAAAGGAAATATCAAAGATTCAATAACCAAATAGAAAGAAGGATCTTAAGTAATTTTTTAGGATAATCAACTTCATCAAGAAGTTTATCTTAGGGTTCCTAGAAGTCATCAAGCCTCTAAATGCTATGCTCAAGTAGGATGCTAAAATAGAATGGATAATTTAAGCTAGAAAGTCCTTCCAAAAAATAAAATATGCCATATCTTAGGATCTAGTATTGATTAGTCTAGACTTCACAAAGGATTTATATCTATATTCATTCACCTCTAAACACACCATTACTACTATTATCACATAGAAGAAGGACAAAACCAAGCATCTAATTACATCCATGAGTATAAATCTGAAGAATGTAGAGCTCAAATATTTGATGATCGATGAGTAAATTTTTGATTTGGTTAAAGTAGTGAATAAATTTTGACATTATATCTTAAGGAATAAAACCATCACCGTTATATCTGATCCTAATGTCAATCTCACCCTATCATAGAATAGGATAGGATAACATCAAGGCAAATGGATGGTTATGATCTAAGAGTTTAACATAGAGATTAGGCCTACAAATATCATCAGAGGATAATTAATTATTTATCTCATGATTGAGTTAGATCCCCAAATCACCATTGAAGAGGTATGTATAACATATGTTTCAAAAAGGGAATGGTATACTGATATAATCTAGTATTTACTTGTAAGAACATATCCCCTATAGCTTAGTAGGGAAATAAGGAGAGACTTGAGGCTCATAGTTTCTCATTTCATGATAAAAGAGGGAGTCCTCTATAAGAGGAACTATGAAGGAATTTATCTTAGGTGTGTGTCTGTAGAGGAGGCTAGGGAAATTAGAGAAAACTTGCATCAAAAGATAGGCTAGTTACCCTTTTGGGAATGCTATAACCCATATAATTTTGAGGTTAGGCTACTATTGGAAAATTATTTTTAAGGATACTCATATGCACTACAAGAATTTCCATGAGTGTTAAGTGTTATCCAAGAGAGAAGTACACATGACAATGCCTCTACAACTAGTCATTGAAGGAAAGCCATTTACATAATGGATTTTGGATTTTATTGGTGTAATTAACCCAAACTCCTCAATGGACCATAAATTTGTGCCTATGGCTATAGACTATTGCATTTAATGGATGGAAGAAGTTACCACAAATAATAGTAGAATAAAAGAATGTGATTCACTTTTTGGAAGAACACATTACAACTAGATTCAACATGCCCACCTCTTTGGTATGTGATAATGGACATACATTTATATTAGTAAAGTTCACTAAGTAGGCACATGATAATCAGATTATAATCAAGTTAGGTTCTATCCATTACCCTTAGTAGAATGCATTAGTTGAGTCAACAAATAAAAATATGATTCAGTCAATTAAAAAGTTGGCAGGGGACAAGCCTAAGGACTAACATAATCTGCTAAAGCATGCTCTTTGAGAAGACAAAATGAGATACAAGAAATCCCTAAAACCTTCTCCTTACTTGCTAGTGTATAGATGTCAACTAGTTTTCCCCATCATATTAAAGATACCCATTTATCAGTTTATACAAGATTACATAGAACCAAATGACAAAGTAGAATCAAGATTGCTAGATATAATAGAAATGGAGGATTTAAGGATTGAAGCTTTGAAAGCATTCAATAAACACTAAGATAAAGTTAAAGTGTGGTTTGATAAAATATCAAAATTCAAAGCATTCAAAATTTTAGATCTAGTATTACTATGGGATAAAACCCATGAAAAAAAAGGATAACATGAAAATTTTGTTCCATTATGGAGCACAGACCATATGAGATTTAGAGATCATAAGCAATAACATGTTTCATTTGAAAGACCTCCATGGCAATGAGCTTACATATCCAGTTAATGGATAGTTCCTAAAGCATTACTTCAGAGCTATTTCATCTATGGATATTACTGATTAAATTTTCATGCTTTCTAGATTAGAGTTCCATGCGTTATAAAATTTATTTGTAATGCTTTCTAGTTTAGTTATCCTACTTTCAGTAATTTGGTTTTTTTAGATTAGATTTTAGTTATTTCTAGAGTAATTTCTTACATTCTAGATTAGTCATTTTTATTTTATTCATTGGAATTCAAAATTGTGTTTTCTCTAATTATTGCTAAAACTAAAATCCAAAACAACTGAGTGTGAGAAGGGGAAAGTAATTTTGACACATTTTTTGGACTAGTTTATAGATTGGACATATTTATGTGTCTCAAGACTTTAGAATGAAGGAAAGTGATCATATGATTAGTTTGAATTATGTTACAATTAAATACTTTTATCAAGCATATAAAATTTGTTCTTGGGATACTTCATACAAATTTAATGTTTTTTTCTTATTTTATTAGATTAAATGCACTCATAATATTAAAAACTTGTTGGAAGTGATGATTCAGAATCTAGATTTGGCTAGAAGAGATGTTCTAGTAATGATTTGTTTTCTAATTATACCAACTCACTAGGGTTTTCTCCTCTCTCTTTTCCACTAATATAAACTTAAGAAAATAAAATAAAGAGAAAAAAAAGAATCAATGAGTTTAAAAGAGTAAAATAAAAATAAAAGAGCTCACATGATGAAATAAGGTCAATGCACCAGACATCATGGTTGTGAACAGACAGTGGAAGGAGTGGAGAAGGAACCTATGGTATCTCTATTAGAGCTATAGATGCCTAGCTGGTAGTAGAGTAATGTGTAAGCTTCCTGTTAACGCAGTGGATTACACCTTGGGTAAGAGGCCGAGCTCCTATCTTTCCACATGCAATAATAGAAACTCCCCTCTTGCTTATGGGACAGATGAAGTTGGAGGGGAGAGTCTCTAGATAAGGGCTAGCTCTATCAAATGTATCTTTCAGGCTGTGGTTTCTCCTACTATTAACAAATAAAATGAAAAAGGGTGGGGGATGAAAAGGGAGAGAGAGATGCTAAAAATAGAACCTAAGCCTAAAAATGAAAAGGTGATACACCAAAAAAGTTTACCCACCCAGCTTGAATATACACTTTTCACCAAAAAGAAGTGCCCATACACTTCATCTGAAGTGGGAAGCTCTTCTACAATAGTTAGCTAGGGGTCCATGGAAATACAAAGAGGAAGACACTACCAGAGGTGTCCTCAAACACACTTATGGTAGCCTATTCATAGGCACCTACATTCCCCTAAGAACACTTCTGGCAGACCTACAGAAAAGAGACTTCACACTGCACTAGACATGTTTTAATCGATATGTGAGAAGAATGAAAGACAATGAATTAACACAAAAGAAGAACATAAACATATACTTTAAATTGCAAGTCTAGATAGTGGTAAAAATGCTAAGTCCTGATTCAAGGTAAAAATTGGTAGAGCTCTGCCTTACAAGTTGGAGATATTTTTGGGCAGGGTTTTGCCTTAAGGCTAAGAGAGTCAATCCTTCTAAAATGATAATTTTTACAATATATAGAAAGGGGAAGAGAACTTGGTACTTCTTGGGAAAGACTTTGGTGCTCTTTTTTCCAGCTGGCCCATGTGCACTTTGAGCCTTAGGAAGAGGGAGCCATTTGATTGTCAGTTCCTGCTTTCACGTTGACATCCTAGCATTAATGAGAAAACATGGCCGCACCTCTTTTCTATGAATAGACTACTCCCTTCAAGGTATTTGCATAGCTTGTCTGCTTATAAATGCAAATTGGAGAAAACAAGCTACGCCACTTACTATTTGTATCATTTGGTGACCACCTGGCAAGTGTTGTTTCAAATGTAGGAATAAATCCCTAAGTTGACACCTCCTTTCACCACTCAAACTACTTTGTCTTTTCCTACACTTGGTCTCATCCTGGTTTTGTCTCTTTCTACTCCTTCAGCCCTCGAGGATGATCTTCTGGTGGGTTTATGTGTTCTTTGGGCTCTTTTCATGGTTGGCACATAGGTAATTTAAAAGCAAATGGTTATTTCACTGTATTAAAATTGATGTCCATGCACCTGTTATCACTTAAAAATAATGGCTAATATATCTTCTTGAAATTGATGGCTTCTGGGACATCACCGTCCTTGGAAAATTCCTTTGGGCCTATTCTGTGAGCTTTTTTTGTGGGTTTTTTTTTTCATGGGCCTTTTTTCGTGCAGACAATTTTCCCACATACAAAAAGTCCACAAGAATTGTCTCAGTCCTTTTGCCCTTTTACCTTAAAGTCATTTTCTTTTGAGTTTATTTCTCATGGCCTTTTTTGAATTCCTTTAGACCTTTTATCCGAAGGAATTCTTTTGGACAAAAAGTCTAAAGGGTTTCTTCCTTGCCTCTACTAACTGCCTTGGAAAAATTTTCAAAATAAATCATCCTTTGTGGCCTTCTTGAAAATGGCCCTTCTGAAGGGTGCCTTTGTTGGCTAAGTGCCCTCCATAAGGGCACTTAGCCTTTAGCTTTTTGGGATGCTCCTTTGAACTGCCTGATTGAGCCATTAAACTGACTGATTAAACCAAAAATGGTTCAATGGTTTAATAGTTCAACACTACGTGCCACTCCTTTATTGTACCAAGCCTTTGAACTGACCATTGCACCACTCCTTTGAACCAACCATTGAACCAATTGATTAAACTGATTTAATGGTTTAAATAATTGTTAAACCAAGGCCTCGAACCATTTGATTGAACTTACTAATGAACTTTGTGTTGAGCTTTGAATTGAACTTTACTGATGAGCTTTAATATTGAACCAAAAGCATTGAACCAACATGTTGAACCAAGTCGATGAACTTGCCGATGAATTGATTAATTGAACCAATCTGATGAACTGATGCATTAAACCAAGGTATTAAACCAAAAGCATTGAACCAAGGCATTAAACCAAGGCATTAAACTAGTTCAACGGTTTAATGGTTCAAAGATAACAACCTTCCATGTGAATTTATTTAGACAAGAGCCCGAAGAAGCCTTGTAGAACCTAGCACTCTCTAAACTAATTCTTCATGTGCCAAAAGACTAACCTGCATAGTTCATAGAAAAAACTTCCTTACAGAATCCATAGAAACTTCACCTATAGAGTCCGTAGAAATAGACTTGTAAATTTCATAGAAATAGACCTGTAGAGTCCATAAAAATTCTTTGACTTGTGAAAAATCAAAAAATGAATTGGCCTAGAAGAACAGGGGAAGAAGGGGACCAATTTTTGGCCTGTTGGGCAAAAAATGGTCAACAAATTGGTGACTCTCAAGGGAAGTATGCCTGCTATGCGTAAAGACCAGTTGCCTTATAGTCTATTGGGAAATGAGTCAAAATGTAGCTTTGAAGAAAGGTTAGCAATAGCCCTAAATATCCAAGAATCAAACTTGAATCTTTTAACCCTAGCCACAAGGGAAAGCATAAACAAGACTAAAAACACTACTTGTGCAAACTACACTTAGGGAAATCAAGAAAAGAAATTGAAAGCAACTACTATATACAACTAACTAAGTACATCTACTTCCCTCCTAGATCAAAGGGAAAACTTCTTAAGTCTCCTTCCTGGCAAGGAAACTTATGGTGCCAGACAAGTGGCTGAATGAAATGGAGAGTTGGTGACCCACTCCTCTTGCCTGCCACCTGGGTTGGCTTGTATTCAAGTGGATTAGATTCAAACATGTTTCCAATATATGCATACTCTATTTGTTCTTAGAAGCTTGCCTCCTCTTGGTTCTTTATGATGGTGTATCTCATCAAGAAATCAATTACTACTGGCTCATCACCATAAGCCCCTTGATATGCATCATTGACTAGCTTGTTCTCTTCTACCTCATGCTTAGGTTCCATGGTATGACCATCCTCCTTGATGAATTTGAAGAAATTATCTTCATACTCACCAACCTCTTAAAGGGATAAATCTAAAATCCTACAGCCCCTTTGCATACTTATTTGAGTCCCAATGTTGCCTTCTCCATTCTTATCCAGCTCATAGCCTCCTTGAAGAATAGTGCAGCCTACTCCAATGACTTCAAATGAATTATTCAAAAGATGAAAAAGAGATTGTCCATGCTCCTCCATGACATCTAAGGTGATCTCCTCCTCATCTATACTCATGAAGTCTCCTTGATCAGTCATGAATTGAGCATACTCCTCTTCACTTACTTCTTTCAAGACAGGCTCCTCCTTGAGAACGGGGGAAATGGAAGGCTAATCGATGAACTCATGTGGAAGAGGAGGCAGTCCTTGAGCTAGAACCAAATGATTCTCCTCTTTCTATTTGGTCAAAACTTTATCTATATTAGGCATGGCTTGATAGATTTCTTAGAGGTGTGTGGATGGAGTGTGTTTAAACATGGAATCTACTATTTGGTCTAAAATGTCCATCACACGTTTGCAGAGGAAACTTGCTCTAGACTCCAACTCTGTAATCCACCTATCTATATCTTCCTGGAAGAGCCTTTCCTTAGAGGTCACAATCATCATTGAGAGTAAGAGCAGCCTCATCTTCTTCAAGGGTTAGAGCAAAACCTTTCTTCTCCTCCTTCTTTCCCCATGATTCTACTATTTGCTTCTAGTTTAGGATCTTAGAATTGGAATTTTGCTCCTATGAATAGGTAGTAACTTTGTCCTCTTTAAGGTCTTGGGGCTCCTTCACAAGATCTAAAAGTTCCATCTCTCTTTCATGAAGTAGTCTCATCTTAGCCTCTAATTCCTCAATTTGCTTAGCCAGATTATCCTCATTTTGTACCTCTTGGAGCTCATAGGAATCATTATAGAGATGGGGAGTGCATGAAGGTTTCCATGAAATGCAAGAAGGTTCTTGAGGAAGGGTGGGAGGGACTTGAAAAGGACTAACCTCATTTTGTACCTCACACTCTTGGACAATGTCTTGCTCCTCCTTACTATTCCATGACTCAACCACTTTATTCCAGCTCAAGATATGCAGACTGGGTGTCTCCTTTTTGGGTTATGGGGCCATAATGTGAGAGGGTAGTGAGGGTTTGGATTCCACTTCCCTTGCTACCAAAATATACTGTTGCATTTGAAGATTTGCCAATTCAATCTATCTATCAAGATTAGCCTAAAACATAAGATTTACTATTTCAGAACTCTCCTCAACATGATTGGGGAAAGGACTTTGATAGGCTTGACTTGGCTCATAAGCAGGGGTTGTATATGACTGGTATGTTACTTGGGGCAGTGAGTATGTAGGTTGATAGACTTGGTAAGGTTGCCTCTCATAAATACTCAGCTTCTCTTCCAAAGATGCAATCATACCACTCACATCCAACATCTCACTTGTAAGCCTTTGCCAATTGGCTCTTTTAATAAGAGCCCATTCACTCTTAACCTAATCCAATGCATTTTTTGCTTGATGGATGACATGAACAAGAATTTATTGGCCACATCCCCTTCTGGTGTCAAGATCTATTACATACTTTTCATATCCCAGCAGTGCTCGTTTGAAGGTGGAAACGGGTTGATTGGCAAAGAGACTGGGTTGAGTAGGAGAAATGACACATTGAGAAGATGGGGCATAAGGATGATATAGCTTACGATAGGCTTGAGATTGGTCATATTGAATCTGATAAAGAACACCATAAGGTTGGTAAGGATCATAACCAGGTTGGCTAAGGAAAATAGCATCCATGGCTCTGAACGATGGAATTATACATACCAAAATACTGTTTCTTGATGGCACCAGAACTGCTTAACTAGTTGATTTAACTCAGAGTCACCATTGGTGTTGATGCAAAATCTTCCAAAGGCAGGTTGGTTGAAGAACACACCAAAAATTCTTTAACTCTTTGGACAAAACTTGTCCTAATTGGTCCCACCGGGCGTGCCAAAAACTGTTGACATAGTGGATTGCACCGGGGGTAGGAGGTCGAGCTCCTACCTTCCACACACAACAATGGAAACTCCCCTCTCACCTATGGGATTGGCAAAGCTAGAGGGGAGAGTCTCTTGATAAGGGCTAGCTCCCTCTGATGTATCTTTTAGGCCCTAGTTTCTCCTATTGCTAACAAATAAAATGAAAAAGGGGGGATGAAAAGGGAGAGAGAGATGCTGAAAATAGAACCTAAGCCTAAAAATGAAAGGTGATACACCAAAAAAGTTGACCCACCCAACCTGAATATACACTTTTCACCAAAAAGAAGCACCCATACACTTCATCTAAAGTGGGAAGCTCTTTTACGATAGTCAGCTAGGGGTCCATGGAAATATAAGGAGGAAGACACTACCAGAGTTGTCCTTAGACACACTTATAATAGCCTATTCATAGACACCTACATTCCCCTAGGAACACTTCTAGTAGACCTACATAAAAGAGACTTCAAAATGCACTAGACATGCTAAAATTGATCTATGAGAAGCATGAAAGACAATGACTTAACACAAAAGAAAGACACAGACATATACTTTAAAGTTCAAGTCTAGATAGAGGTAAAAATGCTAAGTCCTAATTTAAGGTAAAAACTGGCAGAGCTCTACCTTACAAGCTCGAGAGGTTTTTGGCCAGAGTTTTTTCTTAATGCTAAGAGAGTCGATCCTTCTAAAATGAGAATTTTTACAATATATAGAAAGGGGAATAGAACTTTTTACTTCTTGGGAAAGACTTTGGCACTCTTTTTTCTAGCTGGCCCATGTGTGCTTTGAGCCATAGGAAGAGGGAGTCATTTTATTGTCGATTCTTGCTTTCACTTTGTCATCCTAGCATTAATGAGAAAATATGGCCATGCCTCTTTTCTATGAATAGACTGCTCCGCTCAAGGTGTTTGCATGGCTTGTCTGCTTATAAATGCAAATTGGAGAAAATAAGTTGTGCCACTTACTGTTTGCGCTATTTGGTGACCACCTGGCAAGCAACATTCTAAATATAGGAATAAATCCCTAAGTTGATACCTCCTTTTGCCACTTGGACTACTTTGTCTTTTCCTACACTTTGTCTCATCTTGGTTTTGTCTCTTTTTGCTCCTTCAGCCCTCGAGGACGATCTTCTAGTGGGTCGTTGCATTCCTTAGGCTCTTTTCATGGTTGGTGCTCAAGTAGTTTTAAAGTAAATGGCTATTTCACTATCTTAAAATTGACATCTGTGCACTTGCCATCACTTAAGAAACAATGGCTAATCTATCTTCTTGAAATTGATGGCTTTTAGGACATCACCGTCCTTGGCAAATTCCTTTGGGCCTTTTTTGTGGGCTTTTTTTTGCAAGTCTTTTTTTTGCGGGCCTTTTTTCTCGTAGACAATTTTCCTATAGACAAAAGGTCCATGAGAATTGTCTTAGTCCTTTTATCCTTTTGTCTAAAAGTCATTTTCTTTTAGGTTTCTTGCTCACGGCCTTTTCTGAATTCCTTCAGACCTTTTGTCTGAAGGAATTTCTTTGGACAAAAAGTCTAAAGGGTTTCTTCCTTGCCTCTACTGATTGCCTTAGAAAAATTTCCAAAAGAAATCATCCTTTGCGGCCTTCTTGAAAATGACCCTTCTAAAGGGTGCCTTTGTTGGCTAAGTGCCCTCTGCAAGGGCATTTGTCCTTTAGCTTTTTGGGATGCTCCTTTGAACCACCTGATTGAACTAAGCCATTGAACCGACTGATTGAACCAAAAATGGTTTAACAGTTCAATGGTTCAACACTACGTGCCACTCCTTTGTTGTACCAAGCATTTAAACTGAGCATTGAATTGAGCTCATTGAACTGACCATTGAACCACTCCTATGAACCAACCGTTGAACCAATTAATTGAACTGGTTCAATGGTTCAAATAGTTGTTAAACTAAGGCCTCGAACCATTTGATTGAACCTACCAATGAACTTTGCATTGAGCTTTGCGTTTAACTTTGCCGATGAACTTTAATTTTGAACCAAAAGAATTGAACCAATGCGTTGAACCAAGCTGATGAACTTGTCAATGAACTGATTGATTGAACCAAGCTAATGAACTGATGTGTTCAACCAAGGCATTGAACCAAAAGCATTGAACCAAAAGCATTGAACCAAGGTGTTGAACCAAGGCATTGAACTAGTTCAATGGTTTAATGGTTCAAAGATGCCAACCTTCCTTGTGAATTTCTTTAGACAAGAGCCTGAAGAAGCCTTGTAAAACCCATCACTCTCTGAACTGATTCTTCATGCACCAAAAGACTAACTTGCAGAGTCTGTAGAAAAAACTTCCTTGTAGAATCCAAAGAAAATTCCTTGCATAATCCATAGAAATAGACCTACAGAGTCCATATAAATATACCTGTAGAGTCTATATAAATAGACTAGCAGAGTCCATAGAAATTCTTGGACTTGTGCAAAATCAAGAAATGAATTGGCCTAGAACAGCAGGGGAAGAAGGGGACCAATTTTTGGCCTATTGGGAAAAAAATGGTCAACACTTCCCTTTTTTAAATAATCTTTAATAGACACTATAATGAAACCTATCTCTACATCAAAATGTTCTATAAAACTCATCATGGCAAGGGATAAATCAATAACACTCTTCAACACACAAATCTAAGGAATGAGAAGGCAAGTATGTTATGTGAATTGACTTGGGAATGTCCTTCATGTTTATAATTTGAGCATATTTTTTCTATGACATACTCCAAGATTTATCTAAAGATTGTGGATTGGAGTTCTTGGGTTCTCAAATACTTAGAATTATTCCCCCTGTAAGTCACCATTTGTTGTACCCAAAACCTTGGTTTTCCCTAGAAGGAAATGGGTGACCCACTTATTTTTTGAAATGTGATCTTAATAGGGAATCATTTTCATATGTTTATGAAAAATTTGGGAAATATATGAAATTTCACTTTTCTATAAAGATGATATTGTCATTATGTTTATGAGACTAACTTGTGTATTGCAAATGAATTATTTGGGTTTAGAGTCTTTGGGCTAATTCTTTCAACCTTCACACAAAATTATCTTTTTCGATGTTATGTTTCAAGAAATTTTTGGTCTGATTTTATTTTAGGCTTATTATTTGGGGAGCCTTATTTTATGTATAAGAAATTGTTGTGGAGTTTTTGTTCAAAATAATTATCCCAAAAGAATTTGACCTACAATATCTTTGCCTTAAGGAATTTTGAACTGCATACATTTTTTGCAAAACAAATTCACTGATGGATTATCCTTTTGACCGTATCCAAAATTATCCTTCTAAACTTTTATAAATTACCCTTAGCTATATGAAAGTACCCTTCAATAATTTTGGATGTACCCTTCAACCTTTGTGAAGTAGACCTTTGGGAAATTTTTTGCCTTGAAGTAGATCCTTTGAATTCTTTCCACCTACCCTTTACAACCCTTCAAACTATCCCTTTGTTCTTTCTCAAATTGACCATTTATCCCCTTCTTGACAACTTATTTTAGGGTACATACCATTTAGGTTTTGTGTGATATGCCCTTTAGAACTTTTGATCCAAACCCCTTACCATAAGGGCTTATCCTTTAGGATATTTATTTTGACCTTTTTTTCCAAATAAAAGTTCGCTTTAGGCTTTATAAATGAATCCTTTCACCATGGACATACCCTTTAGGAATTTTTTCATAAACCTTTTTTCCCTTAGCCAATTTATTTGAACATTCTATCCAAGAGAATTATACCCTTCAAAAATTTTGAAGTTCCCCTTAACCATATGGAAGTACCCTTCAAGAGGCTCCAAAGTACCTTTCACCATTGGTGAAGTAGACCCTTCAATATTTTTATCATGGAAAAAATTCCCTACAAAGTGGACCCTTCAGACTAAAATTACCCTTTGGGAAAATTGAAAGTGCCCTCTAGACCTTTGAAATATCCCTCCAAAATATATACTTTAGAAATTTTTCTCAGATGAATCCTTTAGATAAATTATTGTAGACACTTTATCCAAAACAAATTAACCAAAATAATTAATCTATAAACATAGGCCCAAAAGCATTTTTTGATATACATCCTAAATCACTTTAGTACTAAGTCTCATCATACTTAGCCAATATGACAAAAAAAATATTCATATTGATATTTTAAAGGTCCTTAACACCCTAAGCTAACAAATTTGAATTATACATGAAATGAAACCCTAAAGTGAATGTTACACATTTATGTCACATGAACTGGTATTCAATGCTAGATTTTATATAGGCAATCCACTATGATTATAAAATTATCATTTGCATTTGAACTTACTTGTATTTGAAGTCTTCTACTATCTTGTATCAAGATAGAGCCCTAGTTTCTACTTTAAGAGTATATAGTGAATAATAGTCGATATAGAGTTGAGTCATTTACATTGGTATATATGTATATATAACACACACCAATTGAGTAATAGAGAAGCATGAAGTATATATCCATGTTACTATAAGGTACCAATATGCCATCTCCACACTCGATCAAATATTTAACAGAATTCACTAATACAGTCTTCGACACAGCTATGTTCAAAGATAAGTATAGGAATTACTCAACATTGTTGGATTTTATTGATTCAATGGATGTATTTTCATTGGAAGATGATATAACATTGGTAGACCAATTTTTTATGAAGGAATTATTAGCTTACAAATGCTAAAGACTGCACTTTTCTATTGCAAAACTAGAAGTGATGCCCTATATAAACCTCTTGTAAGACTTATTCTTTATTAGAAAATATCATAAGATGTGTTCTTATACCACTTAAACAATAATACAGTGGTCCCTTACATCTCAAGGGTATATTTTTAGATAAATTTGTCATTAAACATCTATAATTTATACTTTGATAAGCACACACTAGTGCAATTCAACATAGAGACCTCAATGGAGAAGGTGCTATCATCATGGATCCTCCTAGACCAAATTATCACCTAGAAAAGAAAGAAGCCAAAATGGGCCATCCCAATTGACAAGTTTAGGATGAGTATCCACATCAGCATGGCACTCAATAGATTATAAGGTATGCCTAGCATTCACTTTGTCAACTTAGATTGGGTACCGTTATTGTATATATTTCTCACACATGATACTACTTATGCCCTCAACGAGATCATAATCCTATGGATGAGGGAGCAAATTATCCAAAAATAAAGGCATCTTATACCCACTGAGGATTTATTCATAATGTCGTATCTATTGTATGTGGTCATGGGAACAAGCTATAGAGACCTAAGTGCATTATGGTCTCCACCATAGACTAAAAAAAGAAGATAATTTATGATTACTATCTATTTATGAATATCTATTGATATACAAGGCACATGGTGATGATCTCTGAGGATGTTTATCCTCATATTTGAAAAGCTATTCACTAGTCTCTTATGCCTTGGATTAGGTATAATATAGTCAAGAACCTAGCTGAAAAGGGGGTTTTATTCCTCTACCCTATTTTATTTTCATCATGGTATGGGGGAATAAGGTTCACCCCCTGTGTCTACCAAGGTTTGTTCAAGATAAGTTAGTCAAATAAGATATTGCCTTCCAATTATGGAAGAGTGTAGAGGAATATTTGGACAAGTAGAAAAAATCCTTATATTTCATCCATCTAATCATCATTGGTAGAATGACATATACAATGAGAAAACATCTCGGAGATGTAGGTGGAAAATGTAGGAGCTATCCTTTCCTTAAACTTCCACATAGGGACTAGGATCCCCATGGGTGAATCCAAAAACATATCCATAGGTTTAATATTCTACATAAGCATCAACCTTATGACTATGATTTTGTATTTTTAAATGCTCAATCTAACGAGGAGGTATTATAATGAGTATAACTTTCCTGATTATAGGAGGATCATTTAAGGATAATCCAAGGTGAGCCTTCTATTTACAATGAAGAATTAGATAGTAGGAAGACACTCTTTAAGGGGTGGCAACACTCAAATTTTTGGAAAGGTGAATCCTCAAAGAAACCAAAGGACCAAGCTACCTCCTCTTCCTAAGAACCCCCTCAAAAATTGAAGGTAGTAAAGAAGGATCCTGGGCTACTTGATCCTAGTATGACTAAGGGATCATAGGTAGGAGACCCCATCATTCTTGAATCTGATGAGGAAGTTTGAATACAAGAGGAGACTATTACAAGTTATACCCAAGGGCCAATTTTTACATCTATTGGGGGTAACAACTCCTATGGTATCATCACCTCTAGACTCTCCCTCTTAGACATGGACTCCTTTAGTCTATAAAATAAATCCTAAGACTTTTATGGATAGTCCCATAATAGAGGCATTACAATGCTCATCCACTCAGCCTCCACATTTAAAACTAGCCAAGGGAGATGTGGTGATAATTAAAGACATTAAAGATGATTTTTATGAGGAAGTTGAGCTAGAAATAGCCAAGGATATTAGCCTCCAATAACAACTAGTGGCACTCTCTCTTCAAGGTATTCAATCTTTTGATAGTGTTCCTTTGTCTTCTATATGCATTTTTTATCAAGTTACCTCTATAGAAGTCCCCTCATCCATTCCTCCCACATCCACTAAAAGGTAGAGAAGATAGCCATGATAACCCTTATATGAAGAAAATTTAGTATACCTGACCTAGACCCATAAAGATATTGTAGTTTCCATTCATGAGAGCATAAAGGTAGCTCAATAAGATCTAGAAGTAGAGGTGCAAGTGTTGGATAAAGAAGTGGAACAACTCAATGAAAAGGCCAAAATGGTGCACATCTCAGTTAGAATTGAAGTTGAGGTCTAATAGGTAGCCTCAAGATGTTACAACACATTAGAAGCTATGGAGTTTATGAGGGCTGAGATGGTCCCCCATGTGAGCCAAACTAATCTATTATACAACTCTTTGAGAGATGATAGTGCTAAATTAAGGATGCTAGGGGCCTACATAAGCAAATCACTCTATATAAAACTTGTTTTAGTCCCCAAATAGTAGGCACATAAGGCTTAGGTCCTTCATATTTTGCATGAGTTGAAGTTATCATAGGTGAAATACTCCACTAGTAAGTTGGTTAGTAGGATCAATTTTGATAAGCTTATCTAGAAGGAAGCCAATGAATTTAAATAGAGATTACAAGGTTTATCAATCAAATAAATTAAATTATAAGTGATTAAGGCTCAAAATATGGTCATTGAAGTGGATATCTTCAAGATTAAATTTTAAACAACTAAGGATGAGCATGCCAAGGTACTTGGAAAGACAGAGAATTCATCAACCTTCAATGCTAAATTTGGACGTCATATGGAAGTATCATGGAGCAGCCCAAAAGGTCTACAAAGATAACAAGGAAAGGAAATGTCAAGCTTCCATAGGTGTAACTATGACTTTAGTGGCAAAATCTACTTACACTCCCACCAAAGTCCATCCAACACTTCAAACAAGCAAACCTTGATAGGCTAAATCTCATGCATATATAATTTTTTAGTAGGCTTTGTATTTAATTTTGTGAGTGGATAATTGTAATGAATTGACTTTGTATTTTTTGTGTGTTGGGTGAATATTTTGTCACCAATTGACTGATAGTAAAATGGTTACATCAACCACAACATAAGGAGATTTATGTGGCAAAATGGGTGTGGTGACCATAGCCAGAATGAGATAAATCTCTCCTCTCAACAAGGGTGAAATCATACCATCCATCTCTCTTTTTTTAGAGATGATGTTCACAAAATATAGGAGAATTCTTGGGTAATTGTTGAAGGCATTTCTCTTCTTTCAAAAATGATATTCAGCCAATAATATGATCCTTCCTAGGTAGTAACATAAACCACAAGAAACTAATGAAAGCAAAAAGTATTTCATTGTCTCTCCTATTGATTAGGACAAAGGAACATAGCAGGATTAAGTGCATCTCAATGTCTGCACCTAAAACTACAACAGAGTAAAGGATTATGAAGGATAAAGAGAGCTCAAATTCTCTCTAGTATCCTTTACATAAAGCACAGATTGAAGACACTTATGGTAGCACAAAGTCTCCTATAGTCAGCTTCAAGACATCTTCCAACTTACTTACACTTGTTCTACTTGTTTGATTAAATGGACAAGACCATATTTAGGAAATAGACATAAGAACAATTTCCTAGATGACCCAAGCTTATTCCAACACAAAGTCTAAAAGGTTGCTTGCTTTCTCATTCATTTAACAAAATATGATTAATAGTCTAAGCTTAAAGTCTCAAGAATGCCTTTCAATTTGGACAAAGCTTCACTTCCAATAACTGAGAGATCTCTCTTATACAAAATGAGAGATTACAATAGATAGCATCACAAGAAAGACTTGGGTACTTGTTTTCATGAAAATGGCCCATGCTGAATTGAATTCATTGAATATCTATGAAAGGGACATGATAGAATAGGTCATCAGCCTTAACTTTGGCATTCTGAATCATCTCAAATGTCTCCTCTTGATCATGGGTTGTCTGGTCTTCTTTATGACACTTACACAGTTATCTGTTTGCCTTTACTTAATGTAGAAAAATACGTTTAACCTTTGAATGTTTGCTCTTTGTAATGTCTGCTTGGTAGACTATTTCACATACTAGAAATAACTCTCCTACGGATATTTCTATATTTCATATAGTTGTTCTCTCTTTCCTTTCCATGTTTTGTCTCTTCTTGGTGATCTGAGCTCTCAAGGCTATCTTCTCACTTTTTGCTACTCTTTTGTCTCCTTTCTAGGATGGTCACTGAGTTTGTTCTCAAGCCTTTGAAAATCAACAGTTATTCCCATCACCCTAAATTTGACATCTATGGGGATGTCATTGGTTGCTTTAAACCTCTTTGAACCTTGAACCTTAAACTCTTTTAGTTTAAAGGTTCAATGGTTCAATGTTTTGTAAAGGGCCATGTTCACTCTCTTTTTCTTCTTTGATTGAACCATTTATTTGAACTTCTTTCTAGAATCTTCTGCTTCCTTTATTCAATCAAAGCTTTCGCTTGAACTTTGAACTCTTTGAATCCTTTGAACCTTTGAACCATTTTGATTCAAGGTTCAATGGTTCACTCTCTTTCTTTTAATCCTTTGAAGCTTCAAACTCTCTAGATCCTTTTATTTTCTAAGTCTATCAAACTTATTGAACTCGTTGAACCTTTAAACCTTTGAACCATTTTAGTTCAAGGTTCAATGGTTCAATATTCAATCTTTGAATTCTTTTATTCTCTAAGTCTTTTGAACTTGTTGAACTCATTGAACCTTTTAACCTTTCGAAGTTCAAGGTTCAACGGTTCAATCTTAACTCTTCAAATCCTTCTTTTCTTTAAGTCCCATTGAAGTCATTGAACCTTTGAACATGTTGAACCTTTAAACCTTGTGGAGGTGGGGTTTAATGGTTCAATGGTTCAAAGTGGTTCATTATAATTATTTGAAGCCTATCGTTAAGTATTTTGATTGAACCTCAATGTTGAACCATCCTTAAAACACTAAGGAAATGCCTTAAGTGTTTTGAACTTCCCTTTGAGAAAGCTCGCCTATTGAACCTGTGACTTCCTTAGCTGAAAAGGCTTAAATATTTGAAAAACTTAACTACTCAAAACATTTTCAAAGAAAGAAAGAGACCATTTTGGCCTACAGGACCAAAATGATTGGTATGTTGTCCACAAAAACAAGTGATGGATTTTGGGAACAATAGTGTGCATACACATGTTACATGACTTTGAAAATTTAATTTATTTATTTTTAACTCCTAGACAGTTTTAGAATTACATGTTTAAATTGATGCTTGTAACCACTTGTATGAAATTGGAGGATGAGGTGCTCCCTTCCCTAAGTATATATATAATTTTAACCCCCACTCAATAAAAAGGGTCAATTTTTTTGGAATATAGGGTAGCAAGCAATTTTGATCATCAACAAAGTGTCCTAAGTATTTTCTTTCCAATTATATGTAATTAATTGTTATTTGTATGGTTGTGTGATTTAATAAATCTTTAGTGTGATATATATATGAGTAGATTCTTGATTTATTGATTGATATGATATTCTTAAGATGTGTAATAACTATTAAAAATAGGTAAATATATCAATAAGGTGAATCAAGTTATTTGAATCATAGTTTTGAATGTGTATTCATGCTTTTTTTGGTGTAGTTTTTTGTGTGCATGCAAGAACTACTTCAAATAATTCACTTACCCAAGCCATAATCTCCTGATCAAGGGTGTGTAGTAGCTACCATAAAAATATCAATGTTTGTCTAAGGCATGTGAACTTCTTACTTCTCTGTTCCCTTAGACTTCTTATCCATGTCTGAATACATGTGTGCTATTATTTCTAGTAATGGACATAGGTTTGAGAAAGCATAGGTCTATTTAGAAACCAACCAAGGGAGTAATCCCAAGAACCATGGAGTCTTATTTTATGACCTACCTTACCTTTCTTTTTGAGTTTGTTATTAAGACCTACCCACTTTAGAGTAAAATCCATCCACCCATCCAACTCATGTAGGATTTCACTATATTAGAAGGTCACACCTTCATCCAAAAAACCTTGTTAACAACCTACATACCCTACCCATTATTCTATCAATAAGGTTGTGAAAGATTACATAACTACAACTCATGCCTTGGAGTGGAGTTTA
Source organism: Torreya grandis (assembly GCA_037957365.1). Lineage (NCBI taxonomy): Eukaryota > Viridiplantae > Streptophyta > Pinopsida > Cupressales > Taxaceae > Torreya > Torreya grandis. The sequence continues at coordinate 4,271,395 of JARHVA010000205.1, read as the reverse complement.
CCTCCATTGAGATCCTAAAATTTTAGAGGGTACCTCATTAAGGTTGTGGTGTGCATAAAACCCACATTAATAGTTAAATTCTCCCAAAATAGGCACTACTATCTTATCGAGCTATGACATATCTATTTTAGATGGATTTGGGTTCAAACCAAGCCTATGACAACTGGTTTTTAGCATTACTATTGCTGAATCTATAGAATCTACCAAAAATTATGTATATTCTATCTAAATTCCCAAATGGTCATCAAGAAAGGGGGAACCTTAGGCTTACTTTTGTATATAAAGTTTGTGTTGGTTGTTTTATACTTTTTAAAAATATACTTACCTATGATATACTTCCATACGAACTCCTTTTACTCCATTTTTTTCTAATTCATGAAGAGTAATATTGGACTTAATTTTCTTCATATTATCAACAATGTTGTATCCTCATTTATTTTATTCCTCTCTATGTTGAGGCTTATCATTCCATTTTGGAGGAGTATTATTATTAGCTTTAGGATTTGAAGGAATAAATGTATTATTGGGAGGAGTAAAAGTGGTGAGAGGATGCATGGTCCTTAGGTTATAATTGTTCCTATTAAACTATTGAAATGCTCGCACTTCATCAAACTTATGTTAAGCATGAAATATACTGAGAGGAGGTGGTGAATCATTATATTATATATTTTTTACTTAGTATGATTTCTTTTCTTTAACCACTTAATTACACATTCAAGATATGCAATAAAATTTAAACAATAATATGCACCACATGAGAGAGAGAGAGAGAGAGAGAGAGAGAGAGAGAGAGAGAGAGAGAGAGAGAGAGAGAGAGAGAGAGAGAGAGAGAGAGAGAGAGAGAGAGAGGAGAGGAGAGAGAGAGAGAGAGAGAGAGAGAGAGAGAGCAAAATTTTACATGAAAACCCAAAGTGGGAAAAATCATAGAGAAAAATCTCAATCATATGAATGAGCACCAAATCAAATTACAAAGTTTGTAAACACTAACTTGTAAGAGCACCAACCCCTTTTCTAAACACCAACATTTAAACTATTTGTGAGGACCAACCCATATGAGCACAAACCCCTTATAAAGATTTGTGAGCACCAACCCACAGGAGCACCAACCCCTCTTGTGTATAAAACATAACTATCTCTCAATGTTGCTTACTCAACAAATGATAGAACTCTATAATGTCTCCTACTTTTCTCTCTTTGAAAACAAATACAAACCATGCACTCTCTTGCATATTACAAATAGATTCTCAAGCCTTTATTTATAGCTTTCCAAATTACCTTTGGCATTCACCCTTTGTGACCCTTCAATCCTCATGGCAAATGGTTCCAAATTTGCATGACCCTTCGTATCCTTGAATTTGAAAAGTCATATGGTGACTCTTCATAAGCAAATGCATCCTTTCCTCTTTTTTCTTTATCTTGGTGACTTTTTATATTCTTCAAAGTTTCCCTTCATGGAAAAGTGTGACATACTCTATTTTGTCTTCATATGATGACTCTTGGAATTCCTCAAGATGATTCTTTATGAGAAAATGCATTCCATTTCTCTTTTGTCTTTACCCCCGTGACTCTATGACTTCTCCGTGGGTCCTCTTTTGGTTATATGAAACCAAACATATATTAATTAATATTAAATAAATATTAACACACTTTAGCCAAGATATGAATACTAAAAACACCATTAAATTCAATGGGGCCTTTATCACCAATAATTCTATACCTTTGACATCAATGACAATATTTCCAACAATTTCCCCCTTTGTCATTGTTGGCAACCTTAAACTGAAACTGCCACATCTTAAAACTTAAACATACTACCATTTGAAAAACATATAGTAACTTCCCCTTATTGTAAAAAGTTGTACCTATTCCCTATACCTATTTTTGTCTTGTACATATACCTATACATATTTATATTCTTCTCCCCCCTTGACATCAATGACAAAGGGCCTACTTAGAGCTAACACTTAGCTCCCCCTTGATTTATGTTGAACCTCAATGGTAGGAAGTAAAAGAAATTACTCCCAACTTCTCTTACAAATACTCAAATGTGTATTTTGGTAGTGCCTTTGTGAAAAGATCTACAATTTGCTCTATAGTACTAATATATTCCATCTTAACCTATTGATGTGAAACCTACTCTCTCAAAAAGTGATATCTAATGGGAATATGTTTTGTTCTTTAATGCATCATTGAATTCTTTAAAATATTAATAGCACTTATGTTGTCACAAAAAAATAGAAATGGGTTCATCATATTTTACCTTGATATCTTCCAAAGTTTTCTTCATCTAGAGCACTTGAGTACAACATAATACCACTACAGTATATTCTACTTCAGCTATAGAAAGTGCTACTAAATTCTACTTCTTGCTTAGCCATGATACTAAGCTATCACCAAGGAAGAAAGCTCTTCCACTTGTATTCTTTTTTTCATCCAAGTAACCTACCCAATATGAATCTATATGAGAAACTAAAGTGAAATCTCTACCTATAGGATACCACAATCTATAATCTAATGTCCCCTTGATATATCTAAATATTTTCTTCACCAACTGAACAAGATTATCTTTTCGAGCTAACTAATATCTTGCAACCATACCTACTGTATGTATGATGTCTAGCCTCAATGATGTCAAATATAAAAGACTACCAATCATAGATCTATACAGAGATTGATCTACAATAGGTGAATCTTCATCCTTGCTCACCTTATTTCCTATGCACATTGGTTTGCCAACTATTGCACAATCCTCAAAACCAGATTTCTTCAAAATTTCCTTGGCATATTACTTTGAGATATTAAAATTTCTTTATCTGACTAAAATATATGCAATCCTAACAAAAATGACAATTCTCCAAGTATAGACATCTCAAATTCTTTTTACATATTATCAGAAAATTCTTTTGTCATCTTTTCAATGTTTCCTCTAAAAATGATGTCATCAACATATACCACACTAATAAATTGATGCTCACCTTCTATTTTGATGTAGAGATTACTATCAGCAAATCCTCTCTTGAAACCTTGATTCTATAGGTACTTATCATGTCTTGCATACCAAGATCTGGGATCTTGTTTCAATTTATATAGTGCTTTCTTCAATCTGCATATATGGCTACTAATATTTAAGAGAATAAATCTCTTAGGCTACTTAATGTAGACCTCTTCTTCTAGATTCCCATTTAGGAAGGTATATTTGACATCTATTTGAAACACTTTGAAATTTTTTAACACTGCATATGCAAGAAACATTCTAGTACCCTCTATCCTTGCTATTGGTGCAAAATTTACTTCAAAATCTATTCCCTCAATCTGAGCATATTCTTTACATACTAATGTTGCTTTATTCCTGGTCACTTTTCCATTTTCATTTAACTTATTTTTGCAAACCCATTTTGTTCCTATCACATTGTAATCTTTTAGTCTAGGCACTAATTCCAAAATATCATTCTTTTCTATCTAATTTAATTATTCATCCATTGCCTTAACCCAATGCTTATTATTTCTAGCTTCTGAAAAAGTTCTAGGCTGACTTTTGGATAATAAAAAAAATTAACTTGCTCAAATTCACTTACCAACATTCTTTTGGTGCGAATTCTTTCATTTATATCCCTGATGATGTCTCTTTCTTTATGATTTCTCTAAACATATGTCGATGGATTTTTGGTGTCCTTTTTCTTCTTCTTCTCATCTTCATCTAATTCTTCAAAATCTTCCTCTTCAATGATTTCAGGAATGTCTATTGGATCATTGATTCTTTGTGTTACATCTTCTTCTATCTTCACACTTGTACTTTCAACAATTTTCTTGGTTCTTTTGTTATAACATTTGTAAGCTTTAATTTTTCAAGAATAACCTATAAATATACCTTCATCTACTCTGGATTCAAAATTACCAAGTTTTTCATTAGTTTTCTTTAAGAAGCATCTACTATTAAAAACTATGAAATAATCAACTATTGCTGGTTTGTCTTTCCATAGCTCATAAGGATTCTTATCACTATTGACTCTCAATAATGCTTTGTTATAAATATGCATTACTGTAGCAACTACCTTTCTCCAATATTTATTTGGTATCTTGGACTCATTTAGCATTATCCTTGTCATCTCCTAAACTATTTTATATCTCTACTCAACTACTCCATTTTACTATGGAGTTCTAGCTGTTGAATAATGTCTCTTTATTCCATGGTCTTCACAAAACTCAATAAATTGATCTGACATGAATTTTTCTCCCTGATATTATCTTAGACACTTAATCTTCATACTGGTTTCATTCTCAACTAATGCTTTGAATGCTTTGAAATGTCTGAAAGCTTTTGATTTTTTATTTAAAAACATTACCCAAGTCATACATGAAAAATCATCAATAAGCAACATGAAATATTTATCACCTTAAGTACTTTGAGTTCTCATAGGTCCACATAGATTAGTGTGAAAAATATCTAACATCTGAGTGGTTGAGTACTCTTTTTTTTTGAACCATCTTCTGTCTTATTTCCCATGTTGACAAGGTTCATAAAGTGTGTCAAATGGCTTTGTAATTTTTAGAAGATTTTTGACTACTTTATTTTTTCTAATGTTGAAAATATTAGCAAAATTTATGTGTCCCATTCTCCTATGCCATATCCAACTTTCTTCAATCTGACTCAAACAACATCTTTGATCTTCAATGTTTGATAACATATACAAATTATTCTTTATTCTTTAAAAATCTACAACCAACACATCTGAATCTTTTCTCCTAATTTCAAAACCTTCTACATAAAACTTTAGTGTGTGCCCCTGATCACACATTTGACTTATACTCAAAATATTATGCTTAAGACCTTCTTCATACAAAAAAATTTCATATTTAGGTCTATAATTATCCTTTTATACCTTTTTTAGCAATTTTGGCAGTAGTATTATCTCTAAATTTCACTGTGCCACCATTGATATTATTCAAGGTTATGAACTTGCTTTTTTTCTCCTATAATGTGCCTCAAACATTCGTTGTCAATGAATGATGGCTTTTCTTCATTTCTTGTATGCAAAACTATTTGTACCAACATAGATTTTTTAGGTTGTTTCTTCTACTATGAAACTGTCTAAACTTTCTTCTTGATGAATAGAGCCTTGAAACTCTAGCCCTTATTGATTGAATAAAACATGATTTTACAGTATTGGGATATGTGTCAAAAGTTGTTGCACTTGTAACATATTATGGCCTCTTCATTAAACCCTGAAAGAAGAGCAAAAGAGTTATTGCTTTTGCTTGACTCTGCATGACTTTCCTTCTCCTTATTTATGAAATTCTTAGCCTTTTTTCAACATTCTATTTTCTTATGACCATATCTATTACAATAAAAATAGTAACCATAAAAATAGGACCTGTTTTTGTATCTCTGACTTGATTGCCTTTTGTAGCCTTGTTCCCTCCAGCCTTCTTTATTTGAGATGTCCTCTGTATTCTTGACTTCTTCCCTTTTTATTTCTTCTTTTGTAAGAGTTTCAACATACCTCTTTCTTTTTTCCTTGTCTATGAAAGTAGTGGCCTCCCCTTTCTCTTTTTAAAATCTGATACCTATCTTATCTAACATTGATCTTTGACTTTCTAATATCTTATTCAACATATTAGTGTTATTCTCAAATTTTGAATCATTGGCTACTCTGTCATTAATTGCTTTATTTTTTTTCTCAATATTTGCTTTTAAAGAAGCAATTTTAATAACATACATTTCACATTCTTTACTTACTTTTGTAACTGTGTTGTTAGATCTTTTTCATTCTTCTTGGTTTCTTTAAAGTGTGCTTGTAGAACTTCAATTATTTCCTTTGACTCCTTTTCATTTTTTTTGAACTAAAGATTTAATCTTTAATTCTTCTTTTCAATAGCTTTTAACTCTTCCAAGGCACAAATGAGTTCTCCTTTTAGATTCACTTTAGCCTCATCATGTTCTTCTTCTTGGTCATTTGTAGTTTTGCTTATGGATGCATCTTCATGTATGGCCATGAATAGAATCTCTTCTTCTTCTAAATCAACGACTCCACTATCTTTAGCTGAGCTAGGATATTTAGAATACAAAATCTTCTTCTTGAATCCCTTCTTGAATTTTTCTTTGAAATTCTTCTTGTATGTAGAATTTCCTTCTTCATTTTCACCTTTACCCTTATCTAGACACTTAGCTACAAAATATCCAATCTTTCCACAATTAAAACATTTAAAAGGTAATTTTTCTTAATATTTACCTGTGCCCTTTTTTAGCTTGCGAATGAATAGAGCTCTATTGTCATCTTTATCATCACTAAAATTATCACTTGATTCTTAAATCTTAGTCTTCTCTTTCTTTGATGTCTTGAAAGTATCTTCTATCTTTGAGGGTTTCTATTGTTTTTTCCACATCTCATATATTATAAGAATACCATGTAGTTCGTCAATATTTAGCTTGGCTAAATTCTTTATCTCTTCAATTGTCAAAACTTTTGCATCATATCTAAATGGTAGAGATCTCAATTTTTTTTGAATAATAATTTATTCTTCTAACTTTTATCCAAGACCTTAAATCTGATTAACTATTTGATCAACCCGTAAAAGATAACTTGTTATATTTTATTCCTCTTCTATCTTCAAACTCTCAAACTATCTTCTAAAAGTCTGAAACTTAGCTTACTAAAATTTTCCATCACTTTTATAAATATTCTCAAGTTTTACCCAAGTTTCATGAGCATATTTACATTACATAAATTAAAAAAATTCTAATTCACATAAACCACATAAAATAACATTTAAAACTTTAGCATTATTTTTGTTTGTCTTCTTTTCTACTAGAGTAGTTACATGTGTCTGTGGATCTTCATATTACTCCACCATTTCTTGCTAAATGTTGAATCCAAGGGCCATCATATAAGTCTTCATCCTTATTCTCCAAAAATCATAATTTGTCCCATAAAACAAAGGTGTCTTATTTATAGAAAAACCTTCATGTGATCTAGCTATCATGCTTTCTTGATCTACCTTCAAGCTGTAAAACTTTTTCCAAATAAACTTGCTCTGATACCAATGTTAAGAACAAAATATAGTGAGAGGTGGGGGGGTGAATCAATGTATTATATATCTTTTACTTAATCTAATTTCTTTTCTTTAACCACTTAATTACACACTCAAGATATGCAATAAAACTAAAACAATAATATGCACCACACATGGGAGAGAGAGAGAGAGAGAGAGAGAGAGAGAGAGAGAGAGAGAGAGAGAGAGAGAGAGAGAGAGAGAGAGAGAGAGAGAGAGAGAGAGCAAATTTGTACATGGAAACTCAAAGTGGGAAAAACCATGGAGAACACTCTCAAGTATATGAATGAGCATCAACTCAAATTATAAAGTTTGTAAGCACCAACTTATAGGAGCACCAACCCCTTTGTCAAGCACCAACATAATAAATATTTTTGAGTACCAATCCATAGAAGCAGTAACCCCTTGCAAATATTTATGAGCTCCAACCCCTCTTGTGTATAAAAAACAACTATCTCTCAATGTTACTTAATAAATGGCAGAACTCTATGATATCTCCTATTTTTCTCTCTTCAAAAACAAATACAAACCATGCACTCTCTTGCATATTACAAATGGATTCTCAAACCTTTATTTATATATTTTTAAATGACCTTTGGCATTCACCCTTTGTGACCCTTCAATCCTCATGGAAAATGGCACCAAACTTGCATGACCCTTCATATACTTGCATTTGAAAAGTCATATGGTGATTATTCATAATCAAATACATCCTTTCCTCTTTTGTCTTTATTTTGGTGACTTTTCATATTCTTCAAAGAGTCCCTTCATGGAAAAATGTGCCATACCCTCTTTTGTCTTCACATGGTGACTCTTGGAATTCCTGAAGATGACTCTTCATGAGAAAATACGTCCCATTTCTCTTTTGTCTTTACCCCATGACTCTTTGAATTCTATATGGGCCCTCTTTTGACTTATATGCAACCAAAAATATATTCATTAATATTAAATAAATATTAACACACATTAGCCAAGATATGAATATTAAAAACACCATTAAATGCAATGGGGCTTTTATCACTAATAATGCTAGACCATTGACATTAATGATAGTATTTACAACAAATTATCGTTTGAAATATTATCATCTTCTTTGGGGAAGGGAGACTCATAGGTTTCAAATATGATATCTAAAATTGGTCTAGATTCATGAGGAAGATTTGGAGGATTCATCATCTAATCTTGTCTAATAATTTCCCTCTAAAAGATTTCAAAGGCTGCACATAACTTTATAAATTCTAATTCTCCATGATGTGATGTGTTGTGAACCTTGCACTAATTGGTTAAAGTTATCTCCATGATATTGATTTATAGTAGCTTATTATATTATTTTTGTTATGTATCATTGGTGTACCTATTGATAGCCCTATTGTATCTTGGAAAGCCAAAATTTTGATTATAATTATGATTAGTGGTATTACCCATCCTTTTCTATATATTCAAGAAATCATTGCTCAACTTCTAGACCATTCTTTGTATAGAATCTAAATCAGATTGGGTAGAGTTAGAACCCTAAGCAACTATTGCATTGGTGTGAGCCTAATGTTAATTTTACTAGTTCTAATGATGGCCATTCCTTTGTATCTTATTATTCAAGAAACCATAATTCTTATTTGTTATTTACTACATCATAGGAGGTAGAGTGTATAATTAATTCTAGTTAAATACAAGGGTGTTCTAATTAACATGTGGAATTATATTCAAAGAAAGGAGTCGATTGTTGAAAGTTTAGCCTCTTAAATTCTGAGGGCTGAGCTATGGGTTGAGATACTTATTGATATTAATATCTTATTGGAATGCTAGATTTAAAGTATTAGTAATGGTAACTCTTTGCAAAAACACTATAATAATGGGATCTAGGACATTCTTGTATATCTTGAGCATCAAATCCATTTATGGATTATATGTGACATTTAATTGAGTGTATATCTTTTTGAATCTTGCATTTAGGCCCTAGATTGACTTGTTAGGTTCCCTCTTCATGTTGTTGAAATGTTGATATACTAGACTTGGATTAGTCACTTATTTAAATTGTGAAAGGAACATATTTTGACACTCATTCCATGAGGTAATAGAATTTTCCTATAAATTTAGATACCAATCATAAGAAGAATCTTGTAGAGTAATGGAAAAATCCTACATGCAACATCCTAATGGGGGACATTCATTAATCTCATAGCATCCTTGAAAGATTTGATGTGTTCTTTTAATTTCTTCCCATTTGATGTGGAAAAGGTAGGTAAATATTTTAGCTAGATTCCTTGGCAGATCATGTTCATCCCTAGGGATAGTATTAGAAAAACCAACTAACCAAGGTTAATCCATAGGAGGATTGGTAAGTGGGATGCTTTTTATAGGAAAAAGTGTCCTATCTCGATGTATCTAAAGGATGATAGGTATGGGTCTATGACTCCTACTATTTGACAATGGTGAGACCAAAAGGATAGCTTAGGCCTTAAACATTATTAATCTCTGAGGTGTCTTGAGTGAAACTCTACATAGTGACTAGCCTCTATTATTAAGAAAACACACAAGTGTTCCTTCCTTATAGTGCCAACTTTTCTTATCTATTGATGTGGGTTTTATACATACCAAAGAAGACTAGATGAGGTAGCCTCGAATGTTTTGGGATATCTATGGTGAAAGGTTCTACTTTAGGGTACAATTTGTAAGTATGAAATTAAAATAACTAGGTGATGGGATAATAGGTTGAACATTTGGGTTATTTAATGAGGTTTTGTGGATGGATACATGGAATATAATAGAAATTAATCAGTAGGTGAGTTGTATGGGTGGGAAATTATTCTAAGTGTTAGCAACCGAAGTTTCACCCTATTGAAGTAGATTACTCAGATCTCCTTCAAACCTGGACTGACATTGGATTGGTCTACAGGCTATGGGATATCTATAATTAGACCAAACCTCTAGATTATGAGGCTAGCTCCTTTAATGTATCAATTCTAGATCTTTTACTAAAACTTACTTCTCTTTTGGGATGAAAAGAGTTAAATAGTAGCTAAAAGGGAGATCTATACTACCGATGGTGATACACCTATATTGTTGGTCCATCCATTCAAATTTGTACTTCTACAACACTAATTAACTATAAATGCATTAAGAAACTATCTCTAAGGCTTATTTTGTAATAGTGTTTCACTATTAGCAACCCAAGTTGTACCCTTATGAATAAAATTGCTTAGATCTCCTTCAAATTTGGTCTAACATTGGATTGGTCTATAAGCTATGGGATACTTGTACTTAGACCAAAACTCTAGATTATGAGGCTAGATCCTATAATGTATCAACTTTGGATCTATTACTAAAACCTAATTTTATTTGTGGGTGGAAAGAGTTAGAAGAATAACTGAAATGGAAATCTATACTACTAATGGTGATACACCTATATTATTGGTTCATCCACTCAATTTTGTAATTTTCAACACTAATTAACCATAAATAGACTAAGAAACTATGTCTAAGTCTTATTTTTCAATAGTGTTTCACATGGATATCTTAATGTATGATTATATTTTGGAGGTAAAGAGAGAGAGGTCTAAATTTAGACACTATTCAACCTTGTTACACTACAAATCTAATCATCAACCTTTGAAACTTCATATAACCTATACAAGACAACTCATCAATAGATAGGTGTGGAAATGACATCTTAAGGGATGATTCATACCATTCTACACATCTAAACAAGCATATACACACTATAAGTCCATCATAGAGAAGTTGTAATCCATTTTATTAATTCAAGAGGTTATAAATTTTAATCTTTGAAAATTTTCCTCATGCCCAAGAGAGGGATCTTGAAAAAAGGCCTAAAATCTTGCATATATAGAACATGAGGAGAGAAGATTATAAGTTGGAATAGAGGGGAGAAGATTCATCAATTACCATCAAATCTAGCTAGACTTTTGTTATAAATAGTTATCAGTGTCTTTAATTTAATTTTTTTAGAAATATTAGAGTCCTATTCTTAATTTAGTTCAGGGTTTGGAGTAATAAAATTAGTAAATAAATATGCAATAATTAAGCTACTATTTTTTATAATTTGACTATAATTTAAACCTTTCTAAAAATAGTAATAAGGGAGAGAAAATAAGAGTTATCTATAAATTGACTAAGATAGTTGTTACAGGGTCTAAAATTCACTTTGCAAGACTAGGACACTATAGTAAATTAGGATCTGGCCTTTGTTTTATGATTAAACAAGAGCACCTAAATAAGATACCCTATGGTCTAGCACTATAGTCCTCTTCTATCACTATTGTGTAGGAGACTTTATCTTTTTGGGTTTTGTTCATTATGTCTATGTGAACTTTCTTATGAAATTTTGGTTGTTGGTTGTTTGTAAAACTCCCTATAGAGCTGATTTAGTCTTCAAACCCTAGACTCTATTGTGCTTTGATAAACTTTGGGAAAGAGGGGGGGTTAGTGTTTGTAAGATGCACTAAATGTGTATCCATGCCCCTTATGTGGGAACACTACCTAGATACCAATACTTTGAAGATGGATCAAGCTATATGTAGTTCTCCCACTAAATGTGCTTTATGCAATTATGTGTATGAAGATGAAAAATACTAAAATTGGGTGTGCTTGAGGTGGCTATGAAATGGTGTAAGGATTTGAATACACTTGTGGTTGTATTGGATGGTTTTATGTAGAGAATATGGAAATATACTTGAGTATTATTTCTTGTATTATTTCTTGTTTTGTGATATTTGCCAACCCCTTCTAAATGAACTTTGAATGAGCTTTTATAGGGATCTTTTGGTCATGGGTCAAATGTATTTAAATTAGGCTGACAAGAAATAGGATAATAAATTAAAGGAAATGACTAATGGAAATAAAAATGTACTTGGATAGGAGTACCAAAAATGGATACCCTAGGGCCTAGTGTTATAGTCCAAGTTGGGCAATATAGTCCTAAAGGAACATGACATAGGGGGATGGAATCATCATTGGAAATGCTACCTAGAAGAGGTGGAATCACTATCTAGAAAGCTATGGATGACTAAGAATTAGTGAACAGATGCCTATGAGGGTTATGAGAGTAAGCAAGATTGACCTATGGGTTGAGTATCATTAGCCACACTCAAGTTATCAATTTTCACATTTTATATGACTACATTTCCCCCTCCTTATTCTAGTGATATGGTAAAGTGAAATACTAGGATAAAGGAAAATAGAAAGTGTACCTAAGCTTATCTACAAGGATGAAGCTCATGAAGCTATTTGATGTTGGGTATGTGTAGAGAGATCATGGTGTGCAGTGGAAATCTATAAAAGAAAACAAAGAGTAGATTAGTTCTTACTAGATACACTATATCTAAAATAAGACCATACAAAGTTGGGTAAAAGAGAGAGAGGAAGAGAAAGGAATGAATACACCTCACTAACTACACAAACTAATACAAAACCTATTATGATGCTAAGTAATTATAGATGATGTTATAGTAAGATTAATATTATAAATGGAGTTGAGTGTTTAATTCCCTAAGAGTGGCTCAAGAATGCAAAGGCTAACCCCTTTGACTCCATCATCACCCACTAAGTGAATCTATGTGATCCTACATGTGTTGATTGATGTTTGGCCTATGTGTTGAATCCCTTTGAGTAAGTGGCTTAAGAATACAAAGGCTAGCTAGTCCTTTGGATCCATTATTATACCATGAAATGAACCTATGAATTGATACTAGTATGAACTATGTATGAACTATGTGTCATAGGATATGGCTCCTAAATCTCGTGCATGATTTGTAATTTTACAATGTGGCATGGATAGCTAAATGTATATTAGAAATTAGGCCACTCTTGGTCACTTTGAAAGGTGGAGATTAGGCTTGTATGAAAGCTTCTTTGAAACTGGGCACTAGACTAATATTAAAGCCATTCAAAAATGTGGAGGTTAGGCTTTTATGAAATCCACTTTATAATGATGCCAAGCACCTATAAATATAATAAGGCACATAACTACTAAGAATGCCTAAGTAATGTAATGAACTCAAAAATAAATGAAGACAAATGTGCCACACACATTTCCCCCAATCACTAGTGTCTAAAAGATGGATTTTAATCTGAAAGTTATACTAACTACCCTATCTAAAATTGGAAGTGGGAGCCATCATGTCATGCATGATTCCCCCTATATCTAGATTCTCTAAGAAAAATTATACTAAAACTGCTATCTAAACTAGTTTGAATCTACACAACTATAGCTAAACTTACTTCTTTACCTATTTATAAAAAACCTAATTTTTTTATTTAGATAAGAGCACAAAAAATGGACACCCTATTATCTGGAACTAAGTCCAATCTTGGTGTTACTATCCTAGGCTAATTCTAATGATTGTTTTACAATTTTCACTATATACCTAGTTTGTTTTGTCTAGTTTGAAGTCTGGTTGCCATTTTGGGTGTTCTAAAAATTGCTTTTTTGATCACTAGGAGCTCTAATCTCTATGGAAAAACCCTTATTTGTTACCCCCTCTTTTGAGGGTAAGAATGAAGACCCTGTAATGACTTCCCTTAGAAGAAAGAGCCCTATAAGTGTTTTATGATATAAAGATACATAATATAGCAATGATAATTGACAAGATATCTCAAGATATAAGATGGTTTGTAATAAGAGATTGTTAGATCAATAGGGGTATGCCTAGATAGATATAATAATGTAATATCATGTGTAATTTACTGAATTAAAACTAGAACTCTGGTTAGTTGTTAGTTAACAAGGAGGGATGGAGCATGATGTCTATCATGATATCCAAGAAAGTAATATAATGCATGATGTGGATCATGGCATTGAAAATAATTAAGAAACAAATCAACCAATAAACATGCAAGGTAAGAAGTAAACAAAAGTTGCCAAGGGGCCAAACAAACAAGGGTCATGGGCACATGTCACTCAAACTAGAAAGAAAGCATACAAGGCATCTTCAAATGCCACATACACATACAAATGAAAACAAGCAAGGTTGGAATAAGGGCCATAGGTATATAAAAGAGTTCATTAAAAGGACATTGGAAAATGTCCTAAGGCACACACAAGAATAGAAGTAAAGGACATTAATAGATTCCTAAGGCACATACAGGAAACAAAGTAGGAACTAAGAAATGTAATCACATCTAACTATGCAAAATAAGAAAGGAAAACATGTAAATACTAGAAATACAATCACATCTAACTAATCAAAGCAAGAAGTGAAAGTATCCACAATATGTAGTTCAAGACTAGGTATATGCTAGGAAATACGAAAGTAATATATAATAGTGAGTATCGATAGAGTAATTTGTATAAGCTAGTAAGTAATGTGCATCAACATGATAACTAAAGTGTGTAGTGTAGGAATGACATAACCTAGATGGTGTAGTCATGTAGAAGATGCCCCTAATGGGCAAATATATGAATGTATGTCTTGAATGTAGAAGTAAGATGCCCCCTCAATAGGTAGAGTGAAGCAATCAAGGATCTAGATGTCACTGTACACACTCAAAGAAGATGAAGTGAAGCATGCTAATATAGATAAATTGATAAACAATCACATAAAATAGAAAATTCAAGTCTAGTATGGTAGTAGAAATGTAAAGTATGGATAATTCATACAATTGAAATGTTTTTGGTGATTTGAGTTATTTGAATGTTTTTGTATTTTGAAATGTTATATTGTTTTTGGATTTTTTGATATTTTGAGTTATAAGCTATGTAAAATCAATCAAAAGAAGAGTATGTACAAGAAATTGAAAATAACCTATGTACAAGTAATTGAAAAGAGGCTATATACATGCATATAAATAAATTAATATATACATGATGACATAAAAGACTAGGTTGAAGGGGGTAAAGGGTGTAAGGATGGAGCCCATTGGGGATGGAGATGGAAGAAGGGATCATAACCATCATCAAATGCCTTAAGATCATCATCATAAGTATCATCACATACTGTAAACTCTATATACATGGTGTCATCCTACCAAAGTCAAACTAAAGGTGGATCTGGTGGTGAAGATGTTGATTATCCTATATGATGTTTGGATTTCATAATAGATGGCTTCAATGGAAGTGGTGAAGTTAGTGTTGGTGGTGATGTAATATGAATAATACTATGAACCTATAGTTTATCCAATCTCTATTGTAAAGCTATACATGATTTTGTATCATGGCCTATAATCCCATGAAAAAATAAAATTGATAAGATAATTTCCTAATAGATATGTATCGCACTATAGGTAGTGTGATTAATACATGATAAAGTAACATCTATATCATAATATATGGCTGATGCTATGTACTATGTACCTGAAGCTAAATGATTGGCTCTATATCCATAGAGGTAAGCATGTAAACTATATGTGCCAAGTAATTTATCTATGGCCATGAATGTGGAGGATATCTTAAGAGTGTAGTATGAGATGCTAAGAGTGATGTAGGATGTGTAATGAGAGATCTAGAGTCATCTTAGCACTATCTTAGGCCAACTGGTGTAAATCTCAATCCACACAAATAGTCATATGTGAGTGTGGATGTCATATCATCATCTAAAGTAGCCTATGAATCTATATCAACATCATGTACATATGGTAACTTAGAATCTACCACAAGAGGTAGATGTGATATAAGAGTCTCATTAATTATAGTATTATAAGATAGTGGTGCTATGAGAGTATCTATAATTGATATAATAACTATATATATAGAATCAACTAGTACTACTAGAACTACTGTTAGTGAATGTATAATTGTAATAGGTGATAGGAATCATGGAATGGCTGAAGCTACTATGACTAGATGAATATATGGAGACGAGGACATAACTATAAGTGGAAGAGTGTGAGATGTGCTAGTCTCTACGAATTCATATGTATGTATCTGATCAAGATAAATGAAATGAGGTGGTGATTGAATTGTGATATGAGGTGTTTTATTTGGACAAATAGTCAAAGTTGACTCTGTAATCTAACAATATCTAAATAGCTAGTTATCTATTGGGAATGTGTATAGGTATCCTTCATGAAGAAACTAAACACATCGATGAAGAGTAGAGGTAATTGACCTCATGTCATATATATAAGGTCATTCAAGTAAATGATTATAATGAAGAGGCCCTAGCATGACCTAGAAATATGTAGAGAGGGTTTTGGGCCCTACCACAATATCCAAAGCATTAGTTCCCAATGTCTATCATGTTATATCATCAAACCCTCTAATATTATTATTTGATTTTTTCATGGATGACATATCTATGCCCATGGTTTGTAAGAATGAAATATTGCATATATTGAGTTTGAAACCAATATTACCTAGAATTATCTTAACTATGTTGGTTTTGACTTGAAATTGTATGAACAATGGTAAATTTTGATCAATAACTATCTAAGGTGTCATGTCATCATGATCAAAATAAATAACATCCTCTATAGTTTTTATTGTGTTGATCATTGATGTAAAATAAGAAGTCTCTAAATCAATAGGCATAGAAGTCTAAGTAAGTGCCTGATAAAGAATGTCCTTGAACACATTAGATTTATAAAGCAATTCTAACATAGAAATCTTAACTGGTGTATTCTTCAACTGATTAATGATATCATATGCCCTATACATATTTTATTGTGTAGGTGGGTTGGCATTGTGTTATAAAATAATATGAGGGTTGTGAGGTTCTTGACTAGGTAGGGGAGGCATGGTAATACATTGAGTAACAACTATAACCACATTATCTACTATCTGTATAGGACTAGTAGTAGCTATAGGAGGAGAGTGAAGATAATCAATAGGTTAAGGTGGTGGGAGGGACAAAAGGTGTCAACTAGGCTCTTTGGTGATGGGTAGTGACCTTAGGAAGAGTAAAATGGACCATGAAACATAACTCGACATGAAATAGAGGCTCCAAGGGAGGTGAAGCAAGAGGTATCTTGACATGTTTAACAATAAATATCTTAATATCACCCATATTATGAAAAGTAATTATGAAATGCAAAGGATGAAGCTTTGTACTAACATATGGTATAATTGATCATTCATTTACATGATAAGACCAAGTATGGTCTCCTTATTATTTCCTAAAAATGTAAGAAATATTTGAAAGTAAGTGAGATCCATTTTTGAAATCTGATTTGAGGTGTAAGGTGACACCTTAAGAAGCAAATAGGAGCTAGTACATTGAACTAAGGTTTTGAATGAAACTAATTTTAAAATTACTAAGGAATTATAAAATTTGATGCAAATTTTTTATTTAACTATGTAAGTTAAAAATGAGAAAAATATAGGAAAAATATTACGAAAATACTGGGACCTAATATGGGTAACTAGGGTTTGAAAGAAAATTATTTTAAAATTACTAAGAATTTTTAAAATTTAATACTAATTTTTAATTTTATTATGTAGGTAAAAAATCATAAAAATATAGGAAAAATTAGTAGTAAATTTACCCCAAGGTTTCTAGGGTTTTTATGCACAAATGAAGTAAGTCAGGTTCACCAAATGATTTAACATTTTTTTGGGAATATTGGAGTCTTATTCCTAATTTAGTTAAGGGTCTAGAGTAATAACATCAATAAATAAATATGAAATAATTAAGAAAATAATTTTTATAATTTGACTTAATTTTAAGCTTTCTAAAAATAGTAATAAGGGAAAGACAATAAGACTTAGTTGTAAACCAATTATGATAGCTATTATAGGGTCTAGAATTCACTATGCATGACTAAGACACTATCGTAAATCAGGATCTGGCCTTCATTTTATGATTGGATAGGAACATTGAAATAGGACACCCTAGGGTCTAGTGTTATAGTCATCTTCTAACACTATTATTTAAGAGACTTGAGCTTTCTCGGTTTTCTTTAATGTATTTATGTGAGCTTTCCTATAAAATTGTGACTATTATATATCCAGAGAAACCCACGTAGAGATGATTTAATCTTCAAACCCTATACTCCATTATGATTTGACAAAATTTGGGAAAGAGGAGGGGTTAGTGTGTCTAAGATGCACTGAACATGTATTCACACCCCTTTTATGGGCGCATTACCTACATACCAATACTCTAAATATGGATCAATCCATATATAGTTATCCCACATGATGTGCTTTGTAAAATTATGTGTATGAAGATACAAAATGCTAAAACTAGGTGTGATTAAGGTGGCTAGGGAATAGTGTAAGGATTTGAATAAGCTTGTAGCTATATTGGATGGATGTATGCAAAGAATAGGGATATATTCCTAAGTAGTCTTGATTCCTTTGTGATATTTTACAACCCCTTACAAATGAAATTTTAATTGGATTTATAGGGATATGTTAGTCATGGGTCAAATGTATTCATGTTAGGCTGATAAGAAGGAGGATAATAACCAGAAGGAAATGATCATTGGTGGTAAAAATGTACTTGAATAGGAGCACTATAAATGGACACCCTAGGGTCTAAATGCTATATTCCAAGTTGGGAACTATAGTCTTGAAGGAACGGGACCTAGGGGGATGGAATCATCACTAGAAATTCTACTTGGAGGAGGTGGAATCACTATCTGAAAGGTTACAGATGACTAAAAATTAATGAAAATATGCATATGAGGGTCATGAGAGAAAATAAGAGGGACATATGGTTTGGGTATCATTAGCCACACTTAAGTTACCAATTTTCACATTTATATGACTACAGTCCTCAATACATCTCTATATGTGTAGTTATTTATATGTTCCTTGCATAAGCTCTTTGAAATTAAAAATAAGGTGGTGGACCATAGTGACTTGTTCAAAATACATTTATATAATGATATGAATTATTTGGAAAATAACTCCCCTTGAATTTCAATCATGCATTGATTAGCTCTCAAGGGTTAATCAACTCATGATAATGATCAACTATGCATTGATTGACAACTCAAGGACTAGTTGTGCTTGGAATTACCACTTGAAGACTAGTTCTCTCATGTAATTACCACTTAAGATAATTTAAATCATAATTTATAACTCTCATTCACTTATTACCACTTAATACCAGTCATCAATCATGATCAATCCACTTTAACTCTTATCAACATCCTTCTATGTCATATTCTCTTAATGTGATTGATCAAGTAGGTCAACTATGCGAGTTAGGCATAGAAGACTAACTTCATTTAATTAATGGCTTTATAAGCCTTCATGAAACCATTATAAACTGAAAATATAGTTATTTTGATACATGGGTCAATGTCTCACATCATGAAATAATTCTTCTCGAGGAAGTAACACCTATAAAGTGGTCAAACTAGTTGACTAGGTCACCTCAAGTCCTTCAATTTTATAGATGGGTTGTTTTGAATAAGATCATAGAGGAATTTACATACATGGTTTCAATTAGATGATGGATTTATAAGTTAAAATAAGTTCCATACTTATTCGCCAAATATTGGAATCATCTTAAACTACTTTGTACCTTTGTTTCTACATTTTTTCCTCAAAAACCCCTTTTTTATGCCATGTTTGTATACTTTCATATATCAAGGTACCATTTAAAATACCTTATATAATTTCAATTCATGTTAAAATAGTTTTTAGGATGATTCATTGGGTTTTAGATGTAAGAAACTTCACTTTTCTAAAAATTGGTCTATAGGAGGGTTTTAGAGGTGAACCATATTAATGATCATTCATAAAGTACAAACCTCCAAACTAGAACTTATTTCCATGGATATTTATTCCATAGACCCATTAAATTTTATTTAGTATCTTGGGTTCCCATGCAAATTATGTGCAAATATACATATGTAGAGAAGTTGACTTGTAGGGTTTTACATGCATTTTGGACTTGCTTATGGTTTTAGTGATGGATCATAAAAATCATGTCCTCAAACAAACTCAATGATTCATGTATTTTAATTAAATATGGGTCCTAAAATCATGTTAACATCATTTAGTCAAAATCCTCTCGTGGTGAAAGATATGATCACTCAAATAGGTGGGTTGAAATGAGTGTGTAGACTATGTAATTTGAATATCTCCTTAAGGATTATAAATGTATTTTTCCCCATTATAAGATTTTAAACACATTTATAAGACCTATATAAAATAATAATACCTTCTTATTATGTAATATTTTCTTTATATGATCTCTAAGTGTTTTTTAGTGTTATACGCCTATGGGTTTTAAGACTAGCTTTAGGCCTAAAAGACCTAATACTGAGTTTCAAGGTTTGAATCACCTGCAAGAGTATATGAGGGTTAAAATATCATAATATTATATTATTTTCACTTGTATTAAACCTTATACAATTTCCTTTTTCTTCCCAAACTTCACTTTGTGTCCATGGTCTTGGTCTCTTAAGACTACCTGTAAGATTACATTGTCAGGGCTATCAAGTCTGATTATTTAAGTTAATGTGGGGCTGAAATAGTCTTTTTATAAATTTTTATTGTGTTTATTAAGTTATAAATCCACCCTCTTACCTTAAACATTCTTATACACCTATTACCTGCATACCATACCCTCATCTCCCTTGACTAGGGTTTCTTGTAAATATAGATTGTATAACCCTTGGTCTGAGTTTTGGTGACTTTACTCTACCAAACCTAAGATATTATTATTATTAAAGGATGTTACCATTACAATATAATATCTCATTTCATTCAAATAGCTATCTGATGTCTTGAAACAATACTCAACCCACCTAAGTGTCACAAAAATAGTGTACATGCCTGTCTAAACTCTCTTCTCTTTACTAGCCCTTAAGACTTTTGAATTGAAAATTAATTTTTGTTCAAATATAAAAGAGTATAAAAACACTAAAAATAATATCCCATTGTTTTAAATATCCTCCATGAATCTTAAACTCTCCATTTTCACTCAAACCTCTTAAAAGTATCATTTGGTCTCTAATGACTGTCTATTGACTAAGGTCTATCTATGGAGAATTAACATTCACTTCCACCATTGGTATGATATTTATAATGGAATATGAAGATTTATATAAATATAATAATAATTTTTACCAATTTTTAATGCATAATTATACTGTAGATTCCATAAAATGACCAATTCTCACAAAATTGGCAATGCAGTGGACTGTGTTTGTTGATTGTGTGTAGACATGACTATGTTTTGGTGCTAAAGAACTATGTTTTCATGTTTCACCTTTGTATTTTTGTCTAATAATGCTTTAAATTATTTTATTAGTCCATAAAAATCCTTCTTGATATGATTCATACCTTCTTTAGTCACCTCTTGAACCATGCTACCCATCACAACATCATTCCTCTTCATAGACTTTCAAGGTAACTTCCTCTATCATACTATTGTAGGTGGTAATTGGAGGAAATGATAATGTTTGAGATATATTTCACCATGAATTTTCACCTTGAATACCTCACAAGTTATTTAAAACCCTCCTTTCAACTCTTTTTTAGTATATTTACATCTTCAAACAATGTTCTTAGGCTCTTACACAATCCTAATCTATACGCAGGCCTATGTATTGTACTTTGCTAAGTTGACAATACTTTTTGTGGATATTATTACCTTGATGAATGTTTTGTGATGTCAATTATTCATTTGAATAAATATATGACCTCACATACTTCCTTCTTGAATTAATTTGGTCTTGAACTACACCTTTAAGTTATGTGGATAAATCAATACAATCGACCATAGTATGGTTCTAGGTACTCATTTCAAGGTTGAATTTTGTAGACACCTAAATATGGATATTGATATCCTCCAACTAAGTTTTTGACCAATTTCCATGTAAAATGCAAAATTTGGCCTAAAAATACTAAAACATGCTAAATGATGTGAAATTGATATATTCAAGTGCCAATTTTGGCCAGGGTATCCCTAAATGGGGTAATGCAATTTATGGGTTAGCTAACTTTGATCAGATCATTCCAAGTCAAAATGCCAATTTTGCACCTAGGTGCTCTGGATTGCTTTGTCCTATCAAATCTCTTACACGAGATGCATGCCTTTGTTATTTACTATTGGTAACATCTTAAATGGGATAATGGATCCAACACATCTAACATTGCTTTCCAATTCTAATCTAGTCAAATTTTGGACCAATAACAAGGCATTCTGATCAATTTGAGTAATTTGTGCATAAAGTGCTTAAACATGATTAAGAGTTAATTAAACAAAATTAGGAAATAATTAATAATTCTATGGAAACTTGTTAAAAATTTATTTTTGTAAATGGATATTGAATATTTGCATAATCAAGTGAGCTCATTTCTTGGGAAGACATCCTAAGGCTATAAATGCCACAAATATCAGGATTCATTCCTTCCATGATGCCTTCCATGCCTCTTAATTTACCCTTTTTCCAATTTCATGATGAAGATAATTACAAACTTAATTCCAAAAATTGAATTAATCCTCAACCACACATCTCAATCTTAGGATGTATGGTTCAAGTTGATTTTAGACATTTTCAAAAATATATAAATAGGAGGCCTCACCATATCAGTTCTAAGCTATTTTGGTGTAAAGTTATAATGAACAAATATCTTCAATAAGCCATTGAAATTAGTGTTACCATGCCAAAATTGATTGCAAGACAAGCCAAAGGTGCCAAGGAGAGATGGAGTTAGCCAAGCTTCCATTTCCAAGGACTTCATGAGCACAAAACCAATCAATCCACTACTACAAAGGCATTTAGAGAATCTAAGGAAGGTGAAGGAATTCTTGTGTTTTATTCCTTAATTTTTAGTTGCATTTGTCATTTGTTTTTTTTACCAAGCTCTCCCTAGTGTCTAGGCCTATAGATGTTATGATTTTAGTGTGTTTCTTTCATTTTGGAACTAACACTATACTAACCATCCTCTCTTGAGTCAAATTCCTAGATCACATAATGACACACTTGGTGGGAATAGATGCATCTCACACCTAAAGAATATCATTTTGCAACTTTAAAATATTCATTTGGACCCTTGAAACTCTTGAAAATTGAATTTTCTAACTTTATTTTACCATTTTTGTTTGCCACAGTTTTGCATAGTAACTAACATTAGCAAGTAAGACTAACATTGGTTGTATATCTTAACCAATATCAGTTTGAAAAACTAACATCAATTGTATACCTATCACGAGTCACATTGGTATAACTGATGTTGGTTGGATAACTGACATTTGCTAGAAAATGTAACTATCATCAATTGTATAAATCGACATCGATCACTATGTTTTTCTTAAAACACAGACCTAAGAGCTCTTTTTCTAAATTTTATTTTTTCAAACCCCAAAGAGATTCAAAGCTGAAGAACATGTTGACATTTTTTTTACAAGAGCAACCTTGACATTTGTTAAAAACATGTTTATATCACCTTTTGTATGCTTAAAAATCAATTAGGAACCTTGATTTGGTGTCTAATAAATGTTTTTTTTTTAGATGGTTATGGTGAATGTTTTTCAAAGTTACAACTAAGACCAAGGGGTTAGAAGAACACCACCTCGCTTTCCCTTTGGACTTAAAAATGAACTCATCTTTTCAAATCTTTTTGTATTTACTTAGTTTTTTAGATTAAATTTTAGTTGGAAAAAAGAGGGATGTTGCATTTATTCTCTTCCATTTGTCCCCTTTAAGGAACCCTTGGAATCAAAAGTGCCATTCCTATTTCAAGTAGCCTAGTCCAAGGCTTAGAAAGAAAGTTGTCTAAAACACTCCCCAAAAACTCATCAAAGTTTGGGTGACCTTGAAAATGACCCTAAAGTCTTTATATTTGATGTTTTCATTATTTTTATGCAAACTTGGCTTATGAGGGGGACATTATTACCTCCCATGAGTTCTTTAGGGAAGATTTGACCTAGGGTTTCACCTATCAGCATTAAATTCACTTACTCCTTTAGAGTTTCACATGGGATGTATCTACATTTTGACATCACACTACACTGAGTGAACAACAAGATGTAGTGGTTGTAAAAAGGACTAGACCTTTTTACAACTAGCCAATGCCACAGTCACCCAACTTATGTGCATGTATTTTGCATTGTTTGACATGAAAGTCATTGTGTAATTGATTCCCCTAGAGACATTCAAAATTTGATAGTTTAGTCAACCCCACATGCCATACCCTTGTTAGGATTTGTATGATTATACTTAGTGTATTTTGTTGATTTATCTTGGTATTTTTGAGACTCAAACTTGTTTGATTTTTTATAATCCATGTCAAAACCAATTTGTCTATATGTCACTCTTTTGTCTAAAGAGGCATTATGCTAGCCACTTTACACCACACTTCTGCCTTGAAATTTTTTCTAAACTTTTTTTTGTGTGTGTCATTTGAGTTGAGGAGGGTAAGGTTATTCTACCCAAATCATGTCAAACCATTTGTGTTTTTGATTCTTTTGAAACATGGCATTGATCACATTATTTTAATTATGCTTATGCCATTAGGCTGCTTAATTTGTTTCAAAACTAGTTTACCATTGTATCAAAAACCATTTATTTCAAACCATATCATGCATACCATTTGGACAGTTGTCTTGGACTATCATGTTGTCCAATCTTTTCTAATTTATTTAGTCAAATCGTAGTTTTCCACGTTGGTTTTTTAATTATCCTTGTTAAGTCTGGATCCAAACATTGATTGATTTCTATTTAGGCCTTAATTCATGGGGTTGATACATAGATCTTTCTCTTTTGGGTCGTATAACTTCGGTTAATTGATTACCCAAATTTAAAAACTATTGATGGTTTGTTTGTTTAATGCCTATCCTTATCATTGTTTGTGCCTTTATTTGGGAAAACATAGTCTTTTTTAAAAGAGCCCTTTTGTCTTCTGCCTTATGCCAATTGATCATGTTTATTTTTAATTCCATGTGCTGAGTTTATGTCAAAGTTGTTTCCAAACTTATTAGATTAAATCAAATCATATCAACATTTTTTTCAAGTCTAGATTTTGATTCCATTTAGCCCAAAGTCCTAGCATATGTCTATTTGTTTAAGCCTATATTTTGAATCTGTGTTTGGATAAAATACCTAGTAGCTCAAATTTTCCATTTCCTAGTTTAGACCTTGTTTGGAATACTTTGACCGAAACCTTTGACATTTCAATTTTTATTCAGATGCTTGACCTTTTGTGCATGTGATATTTGACATTAGACATTTGATTTTAGACTATTTTATGCCAAGACTTAGCAAAAATCATTTTAGAGATATAAATCTACTTTTAGACCATATTAGAGATACAACTCCACCCCTTCGATAAAGTTAGACCAAGCTTGAACCATTTATCCTTTAAAAATAGTTTTTTAGAGTTTGTGGAACTCTAGGGATTTTTGTTCTATAGCTTTCATCATTTACATAGATATGTCTCGCTACACGTATGGTGGAGTCACTTAAAATCCATCTTATGATAGAATGATCACATAAAATGACTTTTATGGCTTTAGTCAAGACCTCAATGATGCTAATATGGTTTGTGAGATAGATTTCTATCCACCTCATATTAATCATTCATGGGAACAAAGTCAAGAAACAACTTAAAATCCAACTCAAGACCTTGATTGGTATGAGGAGGCTTGTGAAGAGGACTTTGAAGACCCAAATATAGATAATGTTGTTTGGGATATGAATCCATACCCTCTTTACAATAATCAGTATGTGGAACATAGTCAAGAACCAACTTATGATCTAGCTCATGATTGGGATGATATGGTTTATAAGGAATACTTGGATGCTTTGGCATATGTGGGTAATCAAGCTCCACCACATAATACCATTTTTATTCCAAGACCACAATGTCACACCATTCCCATACCAGGACCTCATCCTTTAGTTTATGCAAGAAATCAAGCTCCATAATGCCCCTTCATCATTTTAGGACCTATTATTTTGACTTATGTGAGAAATCAAGCCCCACAATGCCTTATTGTTACCATTTTAGGTCTTCTTCCTTTGGCTCATGTGAGAAATCATGATCCCCAATGCCCTACCAATATCCAACCACAATCCATTCCTCATCTAGTACCAATCCCATCCAAACGTTAACCAATCCAATCCTTTAAAGACCAAGCTATGTTTAAAACTGATATTTTCCAACTCATTAGAAACCAAGGCCAAGAGAACCAACTAGTTTCAAATATTTTTATTGAAACAAACATTTTTTATAAGTTAGCCTATGATGAATCACCTATTTATCCTATCCCAGTTGTTGAGGAGTCTCACTCTGATGAGTAAGTCTTTAGTTAGTCACTTCTTAATGATTATAACCACCTTTGGGAAAATCATTACCTTGACTATATGCTTATTTTTCAAGAGCCTCCTATTGATAAGCTAGTCTCTAAGGAGTTGTCTCCTTTTTTCCATTATAGAGGAGACTCACTTTGACAAACTAGTCTTTGTGGATCCCATTATGTCATTACAAGTTGTTTCTTATCCAAAACCAAATATTAAATAAGACATCATTGTAACAAAGTACCCATCAGATGAAGAATTAGAGTTAGATTTAGGTTCTATTCTTGAATTTACATCAAATTTAGCATTAGAATTAGAATCAACATCAGTCTTAACATCATATTTAGAGTCCCTTGAGTTAGAATCAGATTCAGATGAATAATATATTTTTGGCTATTATAATATTGGTTATGCATGCCTTGTAGGTCAGTTTAAATACATTTGTGATCCTTCTGTAATTTTTAAGGATGATTACTTCATCTTTGACACAAGTTATCCTAGTATATTCTACAAGCATTGTATAGCCTCTCTCCATTCCATTACCATTCCATAGACCATTACCATCAACCAAAATAGCCATATCATTGACATTCCATCTTCCACAAGTGTCAATTGGGATTGACAGAGTCACACTTTGTTGAAGTACATCCATGGTGACATAGTAGTTGAAAAAGAGAAAGGAATCCAAGACCACATTCATATAGAGGAAGAACACTCTCCTAGTGAAACATTTTTAGAGGTGTTAAGGGATAATCAAAGTTAGAACTCAGCGTCTTCTAGTGAAACTTTTTTGGAAGTGATAGAAGATAATAAAAGTCAAAATTTAACATTCCATAGTTAAACCTTCTCAAAGGTGCTACGGGACAATCAAGAGAACTTCATTGGTGAAAACCTCATTGAGGCACCAATAACTAAGCATAAAAGTTCTTTACTACTTGATGAAGACAAAATAAAAGATCAAATCAAAATAGCTTCCAATATACAACCTAATTAGATGGTATCTACTCTCAAGATCAAACAAAAAAAAAATCTAGTGGTCCTCTCGAGAGAACAAGTCTTTGACCCTGCCACAACCAAAATTATGTTGAATCTAACATTATCAACATTATGTGTGACTAAAAGTCCTGATCTTCATTTATTTCCCCACTATTATACATTCCATTATCATTTTCCATTCTATTTCAAAATCAAACCTACCATTCATTATTTGTCCTTCTTTACCATCCATGGCCACACTTTTCTTTATAGAGGATACAAAGATACCTTGTGTTGATGCTTGAAGGAATAAAAAATCAATGACCAATGAATATCACAAAAGCATTCTCAACATCAAAATATGTAGGCCATTTTTGATAGAGTAGCTATTCAGATGAGGTGTGGGCTAGTAATTAACATGATCAAATATTTGATTTGTATCATTTATTGATTAGGACATGCATCTCCATCTCAATAGGAAAAATAGAATCATATGTCATTTACCATACCCAGGCCAAAATCTACCATACCATTTTACATTGCCATGCCATTGTTGTTGTTACATATGCCTATTTGCCATTGTCACATATTCCTACCATTTACCCCATCACATGGGGATAACCCTCTTACCATTTTATCCAATTTTTTAAACTATCATTATTTGTAATAATGTCATTCCATCCTATCATTCTATTCCTATCTAGACCAAAGCCTATTTTTAGCCATCCTACCCAATCATATTTTGATCTTAGTTCATTTGGTTCTTCTTGCACTTTTTACGAGGGGATTCTGATTAAGTTTCAATAATCAATCCAATTTGTGTTTATAATGACCATTTATGAAATTAGTGTGATAGTTGATCTATCAAGGTATCTTTCATTTTCCATATTATATTAGGTTTGTTTATGTGAGCATGATTATAACTACCTATGGGCAAATTAGTGTTTCACTATTCTTGCTACTAATTATAACCACCTATGGGAAAATTAGTATCATTGACCTATGCCATTATATCCTATTTATAACTACCTATGCGAAAACTAGGGGAAACACTTATTTGTCATGAATTACAGCATCACCATGCCATTACTATTTTCATTTGACTGACTATTTTCTAGATTTGAGAAATTGTTGGGACCTAGTTGGTTTTTCCTCACCTTTTAGGTGGATGGAATTACTATGACTTGAGGTCATTTTATTACTATGTGGGTCATGCTCAATTCATGTTGAGGTCACCTCAATCCCCCTTTCCTTATGCTTTCACTATTTTGTGAGAAACCTAAGCCAAACACTTTCACCATTTTGTGATCAGGTATCTCATCATTCTCTAACAAGTTAAGATACCTTAAAATTCCAAAAACATTCAAATATTCTAGAAATACAAAAAGATTTGTCTTGTCTAAACATAGTCAGTTATCCTCAATCTACCCTACTAGGGCATGGTCATTGTTAGACTGCTTTCTTTTTCTTTTATTTTTAGGCTTTCTATTTGTTTATTTATTTTAATTTGTTTATTTGTTCACTTTCTTGTTTGTTTAGTTTTAGCACTATTGCCTTGATTCAGTCTATATGTGTTCATTAGGTGATTCCTTGTGCACATTATTCTTGAGTCTATCCATATTCATCCATTAACATTTTCATCATGGTTTTTATCGTTGGTGCATTATTTTTTAGTGTTTATTGGATATCGGTAGTTAGTCCTTATGCATGTTTTGGCTAAGTCTTCATGATGTTCTATCATGATGCCTACCATCACATGTTACCTAAAAAAATAGCTTCAAAAATGTCTATAAATAATGGAGCCATAAAATATTCTCCTTGGCATCTTGGTAAATCCTCCCACCCACCTTGATTAATATAACTCATTTGATCATTCTAGTTGTATCATTATTAATCAAGATGAACATCTCTTCCCTGACAGGGACAAATAAATCATTTTATTGATCAATTTCATTCCTCTATCCATATATTTCATCACTTTGTACCCACTCATATTTAATCTATATTATAGGTTATATCCTTGAGTTATGCTTGCTAATCAGCCCTAACTGGAGCACAATCATATTTAGCTAATCTAAGTCCACTTAATGATTATAATCACCTATGGGAAAATCATTATTTTGACTTTTATTCCTAATTATAACCACTTTTGGGTAAATTAACATCATTTTTAAATTAATGTGTGCAAGCATTTTCTTATTTGGATTAATCTCAACCATGGATTAATTCCACCTTTCTTCTTGTTTCTTTTCAAGGGACCATCCATCAATAAATATGACAACCACTCCCATTAGGGGGCATCATCATAGGCTTCTCAAAAAACTATTTGGAGCTTTATTCTTTAGCCATCATATTCTTTTTGGCGTACAAGCCATCTCTCATTATTTGAGAAGACGTTGCTTTACCTATGGTTTGTAAAATCTTCCCAAATAGGGGCAAACTGTAGACACATAAATCTGGCCACTGATAACTTCCAACAAGGATTTTGACCAATTTCCACATAAAATGCACAATTTGGCCTAAAAACATCAAAACACACTAAATGATGTGAAAATGATATATTCAAGTGTCAATTTTAGCTAGGGTATCTCTAAATGGGGCAATGCAATTTATGGGCTAGTTAACTTTGATTAGATCATTATGAGTCAAAATGCTAATTTTGCACCTAGGTGCTCTAGATTTCTCTTTCCTATCAAATCTCTTACACAAGATGCATGCCTTTGTTATTTTTTATTGGTAATATCCTAAATGGGAGAATGGATCCAATATATTTAACATCAGTTTCCAATTCTAATCTAGTAAAATTTTGGACCAATAACAAGGCATTTTGATCAATTTGAGTAATTTGTGCATAAAGTGCTTAAACATGTTTAAGAGCTAATTAAACCAAATTAGGGCATAATTAATAATTCCATGGAAAATTATTAAAAAATAATTTTTGGAAATTGATATTGATTATGTGTATCATCAGGTGACCTCATTTCTTGGGAAGACATCCCTAGGCTATAAATGCCACAAATATCAAGATTCATGCCCTCCATGCCTCATCAATACCTTCCATGATGCCCTCCATGACTCTTAATTACCCTTTTTTTCAATGTCATGATGAGGATAATTAAAAACTTAATTCCAAAAATTAGATTAATCCTCAACCACACATCTCAATCTCAGGATGAATGGTTTAGGTTGATTCTAGACATTTGTAAAAATTTATAAATAGGAGGCCTCACCACATCATTTCTAAGTTATTTTGGTGAAGAGTTATAATGCACAAATATCTTCAATAAGTCATTAAAATTAGTGTTACAATGCCAAATTGATTTTAATCCAATATAATCCATAAGCTAAAGGTTCTAAGGAGATATGGAGGTAGCCAATCTTCCATTGTCAAGGACTTCATGAGCACAAAACTAAGCAAGCTACTATTACAAAGGCATTTGGAGCATCCAAGGAAGGTGAAGGAATTATTATGTTTTATTCCTTACTTTTTAGTTGTGTTTGTCATTTGTTTTTATTACCAATCTCTCCCTAGTTTTTAGGCCTAGAGATGTCATGTTATTAGTGTGTTTCTTTCATTTTGTTTTTCATTTTGGAATTAACACTATACTAACCATCCTCTCTTGAGTCAAATTCCTAGATCACAAATTTGACTATAGATCTTGCTTGGAAATTGAATATTCATACCCTATCCTTATTCATATATTAATTTTACTTATGAATGTTTAATTTTATATTAGAGTTATAACCTCATAATATTATATGCTTTCCACTTTTCTTAACTTCCTTTTGCTACCCAAACTTCACTTTGTCTCCATGGTCTTGGTCTCTTAAGATTGTCTATAGGGTTACATTGCCAAGGCTATCAAGTCTGATTATTTAGCTTAATATGGGGCCTAAATAGTATCTTTTATCATTTTTTACTATGTTTATGGAGTTATAAATCCACCCTCTTACCTGAAACATTCTTATACACCTATTTCATGTATACCATACCCTCATCTCCCTTGACTAGGGTTTCTTATAATCATATCTTGTATATCCCTTGGTCTAAGTTTTGGTGACTTTCCTCTACTAAAATTGAGATATTATTATTATTATTATCAAAGGATGATACCCTGACATTCTCATCTCTCATTTCATTCCAATAGGTATTTTATGTCTTGAAATAACTCTTAACCCACCTAAGTGTCACCAAAATAATATATAGGCATGTTTGAACTCTCTTCTCTTTACCAACCCTTCAGACTTTCAAATTTAAAATTGATTATTGTTTAAAGATAAAAGAATTTAAAGAAACTAAAAATCATATCTCACTATTTTAAATCTCCTCCATGAAGCTTAAATTCTCCATTCACACTAATACCTCTTAAAGGAATCATTTGGTCTCCAATGACTGTCTACTGACTAGGATCCATCTGTGATAAAATAGTGACCACTTACACCATTGGTATGATCCTTAGAATGGAATAGGAATATTTATATAGTCAAAATCATAATTTTTAGCAATTTTTAATGCATAATTATACCAATTGATGCCTCAAAATGACCAATTCTCTCAAAACTAATAATGAAGTTGATTGTGTTTGTTGATTATGTGTAGACATGACTGTGTTTTGTTATTCAATGACTATGTTTTCATGTTTTAAATTTATATTTAGGTATAATAATTATTTATAAAATTTTATGATGCCATACAAATCCATAATGATATGATTCATACCTTCTTTAGTCAGCTCTTGAACCATGCTACTGATCACAACATCATTCCTCTTCATAGACTCTTAATGTAACTACCTCTATCATACTACTATAGGTGGTGATTGGAGTAAATGGGAATTTTTGAGATATATTTCATGATTAATTTTCACCTTGAATACCTCCCAAGTGATTTAAAACTCTCCTCCCAACTCTTTATTAGTATATTTGTATCTTCAAACAGTGTTTTCAGGGTCCTACATAGTCTTAATCCATACACAGGCTTATGTATAGTAATTTGTTGAGTTGGTAGTAATTTTAGTTGATACTATGATCTTGTATGGATTTGGTCTTGAACTACACCTTCAAGGTATGTGGATAAGTCAATGCAATTGACCATAGTATGGTTGTAGGTACTCATTTCAAGGTTAAATTTGAGTGTATATCTTGATTGGAATTTTAATATTAATACCCTGACCTTATTCATATATTCATTATACTTATGAATCCTTTATTTGTCCATGGAACTCTATCATAGATTATGTTTCTTCAATTCTCTTTACAACTTGGATAGAGTTTTGTCCTTTTGAGAAGGTTGTAGATGAACATTTCATAAGGGAGCAAGACTATGTTATTTTTTTATTGAACTTCATGTCTTGAAATAAATCTCAACAACACTCAAAGTTATTATCAAACCTAGGTAGAAACCCCATCTATCTCTAAGGCATAATAACACCTTTCTTGATATAATTCAATTTTACAAACTTCTAGAGGGATTCAAACCTTGATATAGGTGGTGATCCACATGAAGATAGGTCCTAATTTGAGTTTTATCAACTTCAACATTTGCCTTTGATCCAAGTTCTATGATAATCAATTTATCACACTATGTTCTTCACACTTATTTCTCTACTTTCTTGAAAATAGGCTTTTCTTCCATCATAAACTTGATTGTGCATCAAAATTAGGCCCTTGTATAGATTGTGTCAAATGGGATTATAGAAAAGCATTAGGATATAACATATGAACTTATCATTCATTCATGAAATGATTCATATAAGTTTAATAACCTCATTTTAAAGTCAAACTCTCCTAAAACTATCATTCATAGCTCTACCCACTTTTTTGGCTTGTGATTGTGTATGCTTGTACAATCATATAAAATGTGAAATTAGATGACTTAGGCATGTATAATATAACCCATCCTATAGGTCCTCTTTCTTGCTCACTAAACCTTTCTTGACTAGACTTTCACTGATTCCTAATCACTTGTAGCTTTTTAGACTTAGCTTTTTGAGACCTAAGTAGCCCTCTCAGACCTAGATCCATCCCCCCAAGTCTCATCCTCCTAGGATAATAGCACCTAGCTTGGATAGGAGCACTAGAATTCAAGGGTGTCTTATTTATAGTGTTGTTGTCCAAGTTCACTTTACCCTCAAATGGTCAAATTTTATTGATTCTTTATCTTTTCCCCTATCAGCCTAATATAAGCTCATCTAACCCATGATCATCAATTTCCATATAAAATGTCATTAAATGCCCATTTAGAAGGGTTTGAACTAATTCACAAGAATAACCAAGAATATCAATAAGTACACTCAAGCATTCTCCCCTATTCTCAGCATAAAAACTTCCAAAAGTAATTCAAGTCTATTCAAGCACTCATACCAGTCCCTAGTCATCCAATGTACATTCTAATTTCAAATTATAGTTGCATACATCATAGAATTACACCAATAACTTCAAATGGGAGAAATACATTAGCTTGATCCCTCTTTGGAGTATTGGTATGTAGGTAGCCTACCCACATGTGGGGTGTGAAGTGCATCCAATGTATCCTTTACACACTAACCCCTTCTCTATTTCTCAAATTTACTACTTGGGTTCATGTACCAAGAGCTCCTAAGGGTATTGAAGATTGAATTAGACACACAAAAAGCTTCAAACAGAGTTAGGATCTGATATTTTACTACTTGGGTGTCATCGGCCTACCAAATAGAACCCAAAAAAGCTAGATCTCCAAGACAATAGTGATGGAAGTGGACAACAATGTTGAAAAATGGACACAATGCCAAGTAGTAGGGTGTCTTTAGTTTGGTGCTCCTATCCAATATATAAACAAAATTTTGGGTCTTATTTATGATAGTTTTCCATCCTTTCATAGCAATTTCTAGATCCTACCTCATATGTTTTAACCTAGAATAACCTAAGTTTGATTTATTTACACTTCTTACTATTTTTAGAAAAGTTAAAATACATATCTATTTTTAAAAAAACTAGTATCATAATTAAGACACATTTATTTAATGATATACCTTTATTCAAAAATTTATTTGATTAGGAATTAAAAACCTAATTCCCAAAAAGAATAAAACATTTGGTGAACTTTACTTCAAATTTTTGCACAAAAACCCTAGAACCCCTAGGGCTAATTATTGTTTCTTTTTTTTGCAATTTTTTTCTTTTTTTTTGAATTTAAATATAAAAAACTATAAATTAATTGAAATATTTTCAATAAATTCACCCAAACCCTAGTTTGCACATACTAGGTCCTATTTGCATACAAACACTTACAAAACACTAGGAAAAATATACCGCTAAATTTAGAAATATTTTTAGATTTTTCCTTAATTTTTTAAAATTAAAACTATAAAATTTTCAAATTATTTCACTAATTTTTTAAAAAAAAATTCAAAACTCTAGTTGCATCAAATACATTCTCAATTATTTTCAGTACTTTTTGCATCATTTTCTAAAAATTTAATTGCATATCTAACTCAAAAAAATTAATTTCAAATTCAAAAATTCATAGTATTTCACAAATAATATTTTTGAAATATCCCTAGTGGTATATACTATCTCCTTTCTACTTCTTGAGGTATCATCTTACATTTATAACCAGATTAAATAAATGGTGCTCAATTATTCATAAACTCTTCTTACATTTCTTGTAAATAAGAAAGAAACCATAATGGGCCCTATCATGTACATGAATGATGAAGTATTTCATATGTTAGTATAAAGTTTCATTCTCTACATTTTATCCTTATTTGTCATTATATGGGTTGATGTTCAATAATTTGTTCTTAAAAATATTAATCCATCTCTTGCATCACCTCCCTTGGAGCCTCTTCCCCATACCGAGTCATGTTGCATGGTCCATTTTACTCTTTCTCAAGTCACTACCCATCATGAGAGAGTCCAATTGACACCTTTTGTTCCTCCACCTACTTGACCCATCGATTATATTCACTCTCCTCCAATAACACCTACAAATTCTATACAGATAGTAGCTAATGTGGTTAGAGCTATTACTTGATGCATATTTATGCCTCCTCTAACTACCTAGGAGCCTCATCACCTTACTATTCTAACCTATCCCAGGCTCAACCAACCAATATAGGTAGATTTACACAGGGCATATGACATTATCAATCAATTGAGAAACACTCCAACTAAAATTTCCATGTTATAACTACTTCAAAAAATAATGTATTCAAGGACATTCTTTATTAGGAACTCACTCAGACTTCTATGCCTCTTGATTTGGAACCTTCTTATCTTGTATTAGTGGTTAATACTCTAAAAACTATAAAAGATGTAATTTATTT
Source organism: Torreya grandis (assembly GCA_037957365.1). Lineage (NCBI taxonomy): Eukaryota > Viridiplantae > Streptophyta > Pinopsida > Cupressales > Taxaceae > Torreya > Torreya grandis. Next base: position 4,235,906 of record JARHVA010000205.1, on the reverse strand, counting down.
TGATAGTGAGGACATGCCTTCTTAGATAGTTATTGATCAAAATTTACCATTAATTATACAAATACAAGTCAAAACCAATGAAGTCAAGAGAGTTCTCATTGATAGTGGTTCCATAATAAATTGATGTAATATCACATTCTTATAGGCCATGGGTATAGATATGGCATCAATGAAAAAAAATATATAAGAACATTTGAGGGTTTGATGATATACCAGAATATACTTAGGGTACTATTACTTTGGAAATCATGGTGGGTCCAAAAACCCTCTCAACACAATTCTAGGTCATGCCAGGTCCACCTCACTATAATATTTTACTCAGACGACCTTGGATACATATTATGGGTATTATCCCTTAGACTGTCCATTGATGTATTAAGTTTATCCATGAGGTATATCTATACACATGTACATCAATCAACTAACCATTAAGATATTGTCGACTTACAGAGTCATCTTCAACTATTTCATTTGATGGGACACATATCTCATAGCACAACCACCAATTCATAACATTTATATAAATTAGATACATTCATATGAGGTTGGAAAGAGTAACACTTCCCACATTACTCAACTCATAGTCATACCATCAGTGCCAATTCTTTTGCTAGTCATTGTAACTCCAGCCATTCTAGTTACTTCATCAGATATAGTTGTAGCCCCTGCTACACATCCACCATCACCGATAACCACACCAACAACTCTAGTTGATTCCATAGTTACTCTACTAGTTATAAATGTTTTGGTAGTAGTACTTTCTTTTAATATTATAATTGATGAGACTCTTATAGCACAATTATCCCTTTTGGTAAATTTAGAGTTACCATATGTACATGATGTTGATAAAAATTCATAGGCTTCTTTAGATGATGATACATCACCCACACTCATAGATGACTATTTGTGTGGGCTGAGATTTACACCAGTTAGCCAATGAGAGTACCAAGATAACTCTATAGCTCTCATCCCACATCCTACATCATTTTTAGCATCTTTCACTACACTCTTAGGGTATACTCCATACTCATAACCATAAGGAGCTCTTTTGGAACATATAGTCCACATGATTACTATTATAGATAAGAAGTTAGTTATTTAGATTTAGGTAGGTAGCACATAGAATCAGCGTTAGTTCATGTTACAGGCACTACTTGATCATGGGATGATCACACTACCTACTATATGAGACAAATTTATCAATAGATTGACACATCAAGATGGTAACCCATTTTTTACCTTTCATAATATTATAGGACATGATAAAAACTCATACATAGCCTTATAGTAGAGATTGAATAAACTATATGATCAAGGTATTATTCAGTTTATAACACCACTTGTAGCACCAACTCCACCACTTCTACTAAAGTCACTTAATAGGATGTTTAAACTTCCAAGAGTAGAATAAACAACTCCACCACTAGAGCAACCCTCAATTTAACCTCAACATGATGACATCACATACATGACATTTGTAGCATATGATGATGATCTTGATGCATTTGATGATGGCCAAGATCCTTTCCTCCATTTTCATCCCTAACATGCTCCATCTTTCGATCCCTTTCCACCACCACTCTAGTCTTTTATATTATGATGTATATACTTATACATATTTTATTTCTATAATTGATTATACATATGGTCTCTTGTACTTCTTGTATAGAGTTCAAACATTTTCAAAAAAATATACAAAAACTTTCAATTTTTTTCAAAAATGCCAAAATAATTGTGATTGTATGTATTATCCATGCCTTACATGACTAATATCATGATATGACTTACATTTTATATTTTGTGCTATTGTATGTTGATTTTATACATTAACATGCTTCACTTGATCTTCTTTGAGTGTGTGCAATGACATCCAACTACTTGATTGCTTCATTCTTTCTATGCATACCCACTAGGGGCATCTTCTACATGACTACACCATCTAGGTTATGTCATTCCTACACCACATAATCTAAGTTATCATGTTGATGTACATTACTTTATAGATTACATAGAATACTATATCAACATCTCACTAGTGTCTAGAATTTATGTATTTCTTAGCATATACCTAGTCTTATACTACACATGTTTTGCATAATTTCACATTTGATTTGATTAGTAAGATGTGCTTGTCTCTTTCTAACTATTACATGCTTTCTCTACTTGCTTAGTTATCTTGTGTGATCGCATTTTATAGTTATTGTTTGACTCCTGATTATGCTTTAGGACATGTGCCAATGTCCTTTTCTTCTTTTTCATATGTGTGCCTTAGGACATTTTATAATATCCTTTGTTTGTACTCCTCTATGTGCCTGTGGCCTATGTACCAATTTTGCTTATTTCACTTGTATATGTATGAGGCATTTGAACATGCCTTGCATGCTTTATTTTTAGTTTGAGTGACATGTGTCCATGTCCCTTATTTGCATGGCCCATTGGCCCGTCTAGTATGCTTCTTACTTCTTGATTATTTACTTGTTGCTTATCAAATATGTGTAATGCCATGATCCATATCATGAATTTTCTTTGATTTTTTAGATTCCATGATGGACATCATGCTCCATCCCTCCAACTAACAACTAACAACTAACAACTAACAACTAACAACTAACAATTAACATTTCTAGTTCCAGTTCAGCACATTGTACATGCTTTCACATTGTTATATCTATCTAGGCATACCCCTATTGATATGAAAATATCTCAGTACAAACATTGATATATCTTGAAACATATTATCAAACATCAAATCTTATATCACATATCTTTTTAGAATTAACACACTTGTAGGACTTTTTACTTCTAAGGGTAGTCATTACAGGTTTATCATTCCTACCCTCAAAAGAGGAGACATCAAACAAGGGATTTGTCACATAGATAAAACCTCATATTAATCAAAATTAGCATTTATAATTGTCATCAAATAATCTAGAGTTCAAACTAGTCAAATCAGAGAAAAAATAGGAACAATCTTAGATCAAGAGTCAGCTCTCACACTAGATAGTAGCGCTAGAAATGGATAGTAGTGCCAAAAATGGATAATATCACTAGAAATGGATAGTAACATCAAAAATAGGGGGTTTCTATAGTTTGACACTTCCATCTAGGTAAAGAAACACTAAGGGCTTCTAGAAATAGGCAAAAAATTTAGTTGAGGGATAGTTTTTACACTTCTAAATCCTTCAAATTTAGTAGTTTTAGCATAGTTTTCACTGATATAGGGGGTTATCATGTGTGGCATGATGGTTCTCACTTTTAATTTAGATTGGGTAGTTAGCATAATTTCTAGATCAGGATCCATGTTTTAGACATTGGTGATTGGGGGCAATGTGTATGGCACATTGATCTTATTTTGCTTTTGAGTTCAGTTTATTCTAGGCATTCTCAACAATTCCATGCCTTACTCCATCTGTAGGTGGTTGGCATCACATTCAAGTTAAAATTTAATATAAGTTTAACTTTATAAGTACCTAGGTTCTTGATTTGGCTTTTATATAAGGCTAGTGCATCAGTTTTGGAGTGGATTTCATACAAGCCTAATCTCCATCTTTCAAAATGGCCAAGAGTAGCCTAGTTTCCAACACATATTTGGCTATCCACACCATAGTATCAAATTTATATCACATTTATGGTCTCCATGAGCCATATCATATGACATATATACTATATCAGTATCAATTCATAGCTTCAATTCATGAGGAAATGATGGAGTCAAAGAGCCAACCTTTGTATTCTTGAGCCACCTATTCAGAGGGATTGGACACATAGTCTAAACATCGATTAACACATGCATGATTCATTAACTTCACTTAGTTGGTGATGATCGAGCTAGAGGGATATCTTTTACATTATTGAACCACATTTTATGGAATTAAGCACTTAGATCTGTTCATGATATTACTCTTGATTCAACACATACTCATCATAGTCCAACATCACAATAGGTTTAATATTAGTTCACATACCAGGTGAGGTGTATTAGTCATCTCTCTTCCTTTACTTAGATTTTGTACATTATTTTCTTAAATATATTATATCTAGTAAGAAATGATCTACTTCATGTTTTTATTTATAGATTCACACATCATAACATTCTCTCTCTATACACATCTAGCATCACAGATCTTCATTGGCTTTTCCCTTATAGGTAAGTTCATGTATGCTTTCTATTTTTCCTTTATCCTAGTATTTTGATTTGATGCATCACTAGAATAAACTGGAGGGGGGGAATGTAAATATATAAAATGTAAAATTGGATGACTTAGGCATTGATAATATCACCCAACCTATCGTTCATCTTTCTTTCTCACTCAACCCTTTTTTGCTAGACTTTCACCGATTCCCAGTAACTCGTAGCTTCTCAGACTTAGATTTTTGAGTCCTAGGAAACCCTCTTGGACCTAGATCCATCCCCCCCAAGTCTCATCTTCATAAGATAATAATGACTAACTTGGAAAGGAGTTCCAAAATTCAAGGGTGTCTTATTTCCAATGTTGTTGTCCAAGTTCACTTTAGCCTCAAGTGATCAGATTTTCTCAATTCCTTATCTTTTCCCCTATTAGCCTAATAAATGCTCATCTAACCCATGATGATTAGTTTCCATATAAAATACCATTAAATTTACATTTATAATGGTTAGAACTCATTCATAAGAAATAATAAAGAATACAAGTACACTCAAGCACTCTTCCCTATTCTCTACATATAGCCTTCCAAAACCAATTCAAGCCTATTCAGGCACTCATACCAGTCCTTAGCCATCCAAAGTACATTCCAATTTCACATTATAGTTTCATAAATCACATAATTACACCAATCACTTAAAATAAGAGAACTACATTAGATTGACCCCTCTTCAATATATTGTTATGTAGGTAGTGTGCCCACATACAAGGTGTGAAGTTTGTCTAGCATATCCGTTACACACTAACCCATTTTCTCTTTCCCAAATTTTATACTCAATTTCAAGTACCAGGAGATCCTAAGGGTTTTTAATATTGAACTAGACACACATCAAGTTCCACATAGACTTAAGCTTTGACATTTCACTACTAGGGTGTCACAAGCCTATCGAACAGAACCTAAAAAGGCTAGATCACTGGGACAATAGCACCAAAAGTGGACAATGGCATAATAAGTGGACAACAATGCTAAAAAGTGGACTATAACACAAAGTATTAGGGTGTCCTGAGTTTGGTTCTCCTATCCAATCTATAAATGAAGTTTTGGGTCCTATTTATGATAGTCTACCATCCCTTCATAATAATTTCCAGTTCTTGCCTCATCTATTTTAGCCTAGAATAAGCTAAGTTTGATTTATTTACACTTTTTAACTATTTTTATAAAAGGTAAAATGCATATCTATTTACACAAATTAGTAGGCTAATTGAGACACATTTATCTACTAATTTAAATTTACTTAAACCTTTATTTTCTTAGGAATTAAACACCTAATTCCCCAAAAGAATAAAATTGCTTGAAAACATGATTGTATGAGCTCTCTTTATCTTAGAAACCTAACTCTAGATCAAGCCAATGATCTTATTAAGAATATATTCAATGGATCCTAATGATAAATTAGGTATTTAATGATCTATTCATTTTAATATCTCTATTAAGGTCTCAAAGTTCCTTTTATAATTTATTTAGCTTATCCCCTTTAGCATGGCTATAGGTGACTATGTAGGATCCATTTGTATGGATTTTGTCTGAATTAAACCTTAAGAAGATACCAAAATAGAGTTGATAAGCTTGTCCTTCAATCTAAGTAAGTTGATGATATGGTTCAACCTCCTTCATTTGATAGCCATGCTTTCTAATCTCTTCAAAATAGTAATTTCATGAAGCACATCCTTGAGTTGACTTGTCATGGCTATAGGTGGATGTTATTTGCTATTTGAACACTATGTAGGGAAACATAATCACACCCTCATGACCATAGTGATTTATATCATCCTTAAATCTTCTTTGGTAGTGAATACATGAGATGAAAGTGAATGATGAGTGATAATATGGTGATTAACATGGATATGAGAATGGAGATGGAGTGAAAGGCTTGAAATAGTGATGAAAGGTAGTGAAAATACTATGTGATGGGGATGACACAAGATGGAGGTGAAAATAATATGACCCACTATCAAGATAACCCATGAAGGATATGAGGGAAGCATAGACATATACCTTAACTAAATATACCATTTTGGATGTTTTTAACAAGTATATACTACCAAGAATGGAAACCTTAGAATCATAAAAAAACTTAAGGAATGCAAAGTTTCCTTATTTTTTGCTAAACTGAGACTCCATAAAGATATTGAGAGAACATTTATGGCTTCCTTGCTATGGATCTTCATAAAACATTGATAAACATGAGGATAAGACATATGAACAAGAATGAAATCTCTTATATAGTCACCAACTATGTTTTGACATATTGAAAACCACCATGAACTATACTATCTCTCCAAATTTCCTATAGACTACACATTTACATTGAATTATCTTCTTGAGATCCATATGACCTCACATGTGTGGAAATAATCTGAATATTATCATGGGAAGGTGGATCATTCTCTTGAGAAACTCAAAAAACTTGATTTTTCTATCATGATGTCCATATAATGAGAAATCTTAGAAAGTTAGTTGCTTGCTTGAATGAAGAAGGCATAGTGATTGCCTTAGCTTGTTACGGATGGTTTATGAAGAATATAAAGATAAAATGAGAACCAATTACCATAGATGGAATATATCTCAAACCACTTCCTCTACCCAAAATTGTATACCTTGATTTTCTCTCTCATAGCCATACCATCCACAAACCTAAAGAGCTTTCTTGATGTGCAAAGAAACAAGGTGAATGGAGAGAATCAATTTTGAGCCTATTTTGATATTTTTTCATTTAATATCTTTTATAACAATTGTATTCTCTTTACCTTCAATATCTTGACCTCTGTTATATGGAAAAGGTACTACAATTCCTTACTCTTGCATGAAAATACATGAAAAAGCCTTTCTTTTGCATTCTCTTCTCACATAAAGTTTATAACCACAAATTTAAGGCATACTAGGAATACCATGAGTAATTTGGGAGATTACAACAAATATTACATATTTTGACATGAAAATAGGTGAAAACTTGGCATGTGGGAACTCTTTAGAGTCATTTCAATGCTTTTGATAGGTATGAGGAGTTATTTCCAAAGCATGAAACTTTATGACTTAATAAGTGACATAAATATGAAGGTAATTAAAGGAATTTATGATTGTTTTAGTGTATTTTTACTCCATATGTAATATTTAAAGGCTAAAACCTCTATTTTTAGGTAATATACACATATTTTCATAAAGGAAAATTCCCATTGAATGTCATGAAAAGTACCTTAGAGCCTTCTTAAAGGTTTGAAATATACTTCTATGTACTTTGACCACACTTAACAGGTTATAATCATATCCATACCTTTCATACACCAAATTATTCTAGAGAAACTCATGACACACATATGAGACAAGACCATAATAAGACATTGAAACTCAATCCTAAAATTACAGTCAATGAATACTATGCTAGTCAATAAAAGGTTTTTATTGGTAAGGATTAGAATTTGGCCTTGATAGGCCAAATTTACAAATTTTTTGGATACTCAAAGGGGTTGACCATCTTGATGGTCAAAATAACTCACTTTATTTTCATATGATAATGATAGTATAAAACATGATAATATGATTTTTAGGACTAACTTGACTACCAAACAATTTTTTCACTTCTTAGACCTCTTTTGACCGCAACAAAAATAAGACACGAATATAAACAACAAAATGAAAAAAACCAAACTAAAAAGAAAACACACCTATCCTGAGGAAAATAAAATAATAGGGCAATAAAATAATACTTATGGTAATCACTTATTGAAATTAGATAATAGACTAAAATAACTAACTTGATGTCAAACAATTCATCTAGGGTCAAATGGAAAACTTGATTGTCTACCATGACACCTTGAAGTATGATGACCACATCTTATTAGCTCCTTTTTGTACCTAGTAGAATTAACACATTCATGGAATATTTAGGAATCAAATCAGCCTTCTAGTTCCATTCTTCAATGTATGGATTACACATGTGAGTCCAGGACCCAATCATACTCCTCCCATATCCATATTTATTGCATCAAAAATACTAATTATTCCTTTGTCATGAGATGCTCTTGATTTATATTTATCTCATATAATGATTGTATTGGTAACTAAAATTATATAATTTTATTAGTACCTCCATTCTACTCATGAGATTAAAAATGATCATCATCCATAGTTTTCTTTACAAGGTCAATCACGGGCTCCTTATGGGGTGAATATGAACTGTCAAACTTTGAATAAAAACCATCCAAGTCTTCCCAAAAGGCCATCTCTTCATGATCACTTTAAAAGACATGGGGTTCATTAGCATCCTTACCATTTACTTTTGAAGCATGATGTTGATCACACATTTCTAACTCCTTAACAAAATCATAACAAGCCTTTTGATCTACTTCAACTTGATCATCTTCATCCTCAGTAGAGAATGTCATCTTATCTATCCACTCAAGCTCTAGATCATCTTACCTTGGTGTCTCTAAACTTTTATTACCTTTTTAAATATCCAAAACATTGGTGGAATATTTATGTGAATCTCTAATATAATTTCCTGTTCCATCTTCCAAATATGATGTTTTGAGATATTTAATCTCACTCAAGAACTCATACTATAGTTACTGCCAATGCTCATCAACTTTAGGGTTTTTCTCATTCTCAATAATGGTTCCATATGAGTGGTATTCATGTCTACTTTCAAGAGGATTTATTTGTATCTTATATTTAGTAACTAATGAAATTTCTTGAGAAACATCTTATTCTTTCTCAAGTGAAACCTCTTACAACTCATCCTCTTTTGCATTCTAGAAGATTGATTCAACTCTATCCTTGGCAAGGGGTGTCCCAATGGTTATTTCCTCTTCTTGATCACTCAAAACTCTCTCATATTATATTACCTCATGTGAATCTTATTTATTTTAACAAAAAGGAGAGGTCCCTTCTTAAGGATTGTCATAGTAGACCCTTGAAAATGCTCAAGAAGATGAGATGAATCTAATGGTGTTTTGATAGATGCTTGATTCTGCTCCTAGGGCTACTCAACTTTGAAAACCATCACCTTCTCTTTCTATTACATTTATCCTTTCATATACTTCCATGAGGGGAATGACTTGGGTCCTTGAGGAGGGAGGGATAAGGATTGAATGACTTTAGGCTTATCCTTTATTTCAACATTTGGGCTTATGTTTGACTACTACAATTGCTTCAAGTTAGAAAATTGGGTTTAAGAGCCTCTTATATTAAAGGTATTGTAGTTTGGGGCATGATTGGGAAAAATTATTATTAAGGTAGAATTGTAATCTATGGATAGTGGCATGGGGAAACAAGAGATACTGACTTATGAGATTATTTACCTAATTGTTCTTGTCTTAAGGCTAGTATTTCAAAACATTCATTTGGTTTATCCTCTTTATATCCTCTAACTCATGGTAAAAAAAAACTGGTGTCTTGGAAGGGTGGTTGGGGAGGGAAAGAGGGAGAGAAATTTTGGTAAGTAGGATGATTTTGGAATTGACATGACTCATATTAAGGGTAACAAGGTTCATGAGGGGTATTATAGGGTTGGTATGAGCCACCATACTATTGATAAAAAGGTTGATATGGGTGAATGTATGGCTGATAGGGGAGATGATGAGATGTATCATAGGGATGTTGGTAATGAGATGAATGACCAAAATCTGCTCTATAGGCTATCATAGCCTACCAAAAGACACATGAAAATTAATTAATTATGAACAAGAGATACCTTTTACATTAGATATGATGAAGATATAAGTAATTGAAACTACTTGTGAAGACCAAAATGATACAAATGAATACTAAAATGGCTAGATCTGTGTCCTACAAGACATGCTAGAATTGTTAGCAACCCACTTTGTACCCTAATGAACTATATTACTTAGATCTCCTTCAAACCTGGACTAACATTGGATTGGTATACAAGTTGTGGGATACCTATACCTAGACCAAACCTCTAGATGATGAGGAAAACTCCTTTGATGTATCAACTCTAGATCTATTAATAAAACTAACTTTTCATTTGGGGCTTAAAAGAGTTAAAATAATAACTAGACATGAAATATATACTAATTATGGTGATACACCTATATTTCTTATTCATCCACTCAATTTTTTACTTCTACAACACTAATTAACTAAAAATGGACTAAGAAACTATCTCTAAGGATTCTTTTGCAATAGTGTTTCACATAGAGGTCTTGATGTATGATTATATCTTGGAGGTAAAGAGAGAGAGGTCTACTTTGAGAAAATATTCAACCTTATTACACTACAAATATGATTATCAACCTTTGACACTTCATATAACCTACAAAAGATAATTCATTAATAGATTGGTGTGGTAAGGAAATGTTAAGGGATGATTATAACTACTTATACACATATGAACAAGTATATACACACTATAAGTCCATCATAAATAATATTAAATAAATTTTATTAATTGAAGAGGTTATAAAGTTCAATCTTGGTAGATTTTCCTCATGCCTAAGAGAGCAATATAAAAAAAGGCCTAAAATCTTGAATATATAGAGCATGAAGAGAAAGAAAATAAGTTGGAATAGAGGAGAGAATAAAGGTAATCAATGGCCATCAACTCAAGATACACTTTAGTTAACATTTTTTATAAATATTATTCAAGACAACTCTCTATGTCTAGTGCCTTACATGCTCCTTTCATGAGCTCTTTAGCATTGAAAACAAGGTGGTGAGCCATATCGACTTGTTCAAACTCATTTTATAGCATGCTATAACATTATTTGGAAAATAAATCCCATTGAAGCTCAATAATTAATTGATTATCTCTTAAGGGTTAATCAACTCATGATAAGGATTATGTATGCATTGATTGACAACTCAAGGATCAATTATGGATGGAATTACCACTTGAAGACTAGTTAGCTACTGTGATTTCCACTTAATATTAGTTAACTCATCCTTTATCCATATCATTCATTTATTTACACTTAATAATAGTCATGAAGCATGTTCAATCCACATTAACTCTTATCAACATCCTTCTACAACATATTCTCTTCACATGATTGACCAAGTAGGTCAACTAGGCCAATTAGGCCTATAAGCCTAACTTATTTCACTTAATTGATTTTAAATAATTAATGAAAACATTTTAACCTAAAAATATAGTGATTTTGAGACATGAATCGATGACTCACATCATGAAATAGGTCCTCTTAAGGAAGTAACACCTACAAATTGGTCAAACTAGTTGACTAGGTCACTTTGTCCTTCAATTCTATAGATTGGATATTTTGAATAATCTCAAAAAGTCATTTAAAAACATGTTTTTGATCATATTATGGTTTTATAAGGTAGAATAAGTTCCAAAATTCATTCTCCAAAGATTAGAATCATCTTAAACTTCCTTGTACCTCTATTTCTATACTTTTTACTTTAAAACCCATATTTTATTCCATGTTCATATAGTTTCATACATCACATTACCATTTATCAGACCTTATATAAGTTTAATTCATGTTTAAATAATTTATATGATGATTAATGTGGTTTTGGATGTAAGAAACTTCACTTTTCCCAGAACTGGGTCTGTAGGAGGGTTTTGGAGGTGAACCTTCTTAATGATGGTTCATAAAGTACATACCTCAAAAATAGAACTTATTTCCATGCATATTTATTACATATATCATTTAAATTTTATTGATAATATTGGGTTATCATGAAAAATATGTGAAAATAAATGTACATAGAGAAGTTGACTTGTAGGGTTTTGCATACATTTTGGACCTACTTATGGTCTTAGTGATGGTTCATAAAACTCATATCCTCAACCAACCTAAATAATTTATGGATTTAAATTAAATATTTTTCCTAAAATAAATATAATATAATTTTTTCAAACTCCTCTTGTGGTAAAAGATATGAGCACTCAAACACATGGATCAAAATGAGTGTGTAGACTGCGTAATTTGAATAGCTCTTTAAGGACTAAAATGGCCTTTTTTTTACCTTATTTAATTTTAAAAACATTTATAATACCTATATAAACTCATAATTCAGTCTCATGATGCCATGTTTTCTTGATGGGGTTTGCAAGTGTCATTTGGTGTTAGAGGCCTATAGGTTTTAAGACTAGTTTCAAGCCTAAAAGTCCTGATAATGAGTTTCATGGGTTGAAGCACCTATAAGAGCTTATGAGGGTTAAAAAATAATAATATTATATTACTTAATATTTTATTAAACCTTATAAAACTTCCTTTTTCTTTCCAAACTTCACTTTGTCTCCATGATCTTTGTCTCTTAAGACTACCTGTAGGGTTATGTTGCCAGGGCTATCAAGTTTGATTGTTTAGGTTAATGTGGTACCTAAATAATATATTTTATAATTTTATAATATTTATATGGAGTTATATATCAACCCTCTTAACTAAAACATTATTTTACAATTATTTTTGACATACACACCCTCATCTCCCATGACTAGTGTTTCTTGTAATCATAGCTTGTATAACCCTTGGTCTAAGTTTTGGTGACTTTAATCTACTAAAATTGAGATATTATTATTATAAAATTATTTTAACCTATAATTATCATCTATAATTTCCTTCCAATATATATCTGATGTCTTTAAACATCTTTTAACCCACTTGAGTGTCACCAAAATAGTGTACATGCTTGTCTAAACTCTTTTCTCTTACTATCCCTTAAGCATTTTTTGATCAAAAATATAATCATATAAATAAAATAAAATAAAATATCACTTTTTAAAATCTCCCCCATGAATATTAAAATCTCCATTGGCACTCAAACCTCTTAAAAGCAACATTTGGTTTCCAATGACTATCTACTGACTAGGGTCCATCTGTGGCAAAATAGTGAACACTTACACCATTGGTATGATATTTATAATGTAATAGGAAGATTTATATAGTCAAATTCATAATTTTTTTAAAAATTTAATGAATAATTATACCTTTATATGCCTCAAAATGACCAATTCTCTCAAAATTGGTAATGGAGTTGACTGTGTGTAGACATGACTGTGTTTTGGTGTTAAATGACTATGTTTTCATGTTTTACATTTGTATTTTGGTTTAATAATTATTTATATTATTTTATTATTCCATAAAATCCTTCTTGATATTATTCATACCTTCTTTAGTCACCTCTTGAACCATGCTACCCATCACAACATAATTCCTCTTCATAGACTCTCAAAGTAATTACCTCTATCATACTATTGTAGGTGGTGATTAGAGGAAATGGGAATGTTTGAGATACATTTAAACATTAATTTTACCATTTAATACCTCCCAATTTATTTTAAACCCTCCTTTCAACTCTTTCTTATTACATTTGCATCTTCAAATAGTGTTCTCAAGCTCCTACACTGTCTTACTCTATACACAGGCATGTGTATTAGACAATTCTGAGTTGGTAGTACTTTAAGTGATAATATGATATTTATTAAGGTTTTATTATTTAAATTTTTTATTTTAATAAATATATTACCTCACATACTTCCTTTTTTAATTAATTTTTCTTGAATTGCACCTTCAAGGTAAGTGGATAGGTCAATGCAATTAGCCACAATATGGCTGTAGGTACTCATTTCAAGGTTGAATTTGACTATAGATATTTATTGGAATTTAAATTTTCATACCATAAAATTATTAATATCTCTATTTTACATATTAATCCTTAATTTGACCATGTAAATCCATCATACACTGTGTTATGTCAATCCTATTTGTAACTTAGAGATATGTTTATACTTTTGAGAAGGTTGTAGGTGAACATTTCATCAAAGAAAGAAAATATGTTTTTATTTAATTGAAATTCATGGATTTATATAACTATTCACACAACTCCAATTGATTCTCAAACCTAGGTATAAACCACATTGTTCTCCAAGGCATAATATTATCTTTCTTGATATGATTCAGGTTTGCATACTTCAAGAGGGATTCAAACCCTTTTGTAGGTGGTGATCCACATGAAGATAGGTCATAATTTGAGTTTGATCAACTTAAAGGTTTTAATTTGATCCAATTTTCATAATAATCACTTTATCACACTATTTTATTCACACTCATTACTCCACCTTCTTAACAATAGGTTTTTCTTTCATCATAAACTTGATTATGCATCAAAATTAGGCCCTTGTACAGACTATGTCAGATGGGAGGCTATAAGAGGGTTTAGGATATATCTTATGAACTTATAATTCATTCATGAAATTCTTAATTTAATTTTCATAACCTCATTTGAAACATAAAATCTCCTAAATGTCTCATTCATAGGTCTGCGCACTTTTTTGGCTTATGACTATGTATGCTTCAAAACATGACTATATGTCCTCTCTTTATCTCAGAAACCTAACTCTAGATAAATCCAATGATCTTATTAATAATATATTAGATGAATCCTAGTTCCAATTTAGGTCTTAAATTATATATTCATTTCAATATCTCTATTAAGATATCAAAGTTATTTTCATAATGCATTTGGCTCATTCTCTTTAGCATGGATGTAGGTGATTTTGTAGGGTCCCTTTGTATGGAATGTGTCTGAATTAAACATTGAGAAGGTCCCAAAGTAGAGTTGATAAGCCTCTCCTTCACTCTAATAAACTTGATGAGATGGTTCAACCATATTCATTTGATAACCATGCTTTTTAGTCTCTTCAAAATAGTACTTTCATGAAGCACATCCTTTAGTGAACTTGTCATGGTTGTAGGTGGATGTTCTTGACCATTTTAGCATTGTGTAGGGTAGAATAATCACACCCTCATTATAGTAGTGATTTATATCATTATTAATCTTCTTTGGTAGTGAATACATGAGATTAAATTTAATTAAAAGTGATAATATGGTGATTGACATGGTAATGAGAATGGAGATGGAGTGAAAGGTTTGAAATAATGATGACAAGTAGTGAAAATAATGCGTGATGGGGATGCCATAAGATGGAGCTAAATAAAATATGACCCACTATCAAGACATCTCATGAAGTAAATGATAGAAGTATAGACATATACCTTAATTGATTGTACCATTTTTTAGGTCTCTAACAATTATATACTACCAATAATGGAAACCTAGGAATCATAAGGACATATGAACAATAATGAGATCTATTATACAATCACCAATTGTGTTTTAACAACTTGAAATGATCATGAAACATACAATCTCTCCAAACTACATATAGAATGAAAATTTACATTGATTTATCTTATTTATATCCATATGACCTCACATGTGTGGAAATAAGATGATATTGTCATGGGAAGGTGGCTCATGCTCTTGAAAATCTCCACAAACTTGATTTTTTCTATCATGATGCACAAATGAAGAGAAATATCATAAAATTGATTGCTTTATTAAATGAAGAAGGCATAATGTGTGACTTATCTTGTTAAGGATGGTTCATGAAGGAGAGAGAGAGAAACTAAGAACCAATTACCATATCTAGAATCTCTTTTAGATGCCTTCTTTTTCCCAAAATTATAGAGTTTGATTTTCTCTCTCATGGTCATACCATTTGCAATCTTAAAGGTTTTTCTTGATGTGCAAAGAATAAAGGTGAATGGAGAGAACTATTTTTGAGCCCATTTGTGATATTTTCTCCTTGATTATTTTTTGGAACACTTTTATTCTCTTCACCTTCAATATATTTAACTCTATTGTATGGAAAAGGTCGTATACTTTTGCACTCCTACATGAAAATACATGAAAAAGCCTTTTTTTTGTATTCTCTTCTCACTTAAAGTTAATAACTACCAATTTAGGGCATATGATAAATAACACGAGTTATTTTGGAGATTATAACAAGTATTAAGTCTTTTGACATGAAAATAGGTGAAAATTTGGCATGTGGGAACTCTTTGGAGTCTTTTCAATGCTTTTGACTTGTATGAGGAGTTATTTCCAAAGCATTAAACTTTATGACTAAAAATATGACATACATATGAAGGTAATTTAAGGCATTTATGATTGGTTTAGTGGTGTTTTAATCCCTATTTAAAATTTAAAGGGCAAAACCTCTCTTTTAAGGCAATAAACACATATTTTCATAAAGGAAAATTTCCATTGAATGTCATGAAATGTACCTTAGATCCTTATTAAAGGTTTAAAATATAATTATATGTACTTTGACAATGATTCAAAGGTTATAAACATATACATACCTTTTATACACTAAATTATGCTAGATAAATTCATGACACATATCTGAGACAAGACCATGATAAGACATTAAAACTCACTCCTAAAATAATAGTCAATGAACACTCTAATGGTCAATGAAAAATTTGTATTGGTAGGGGTTGGATTTGGCCTTGATAGTCCAAATTTAAAACACTAATCTGGGTAGATCTCAAAGAAACTCAAAAATATAAAATAAGGATAGGGCTAAAAAGAGAGTTCCATGTTCTTGAAAGGTCATTTCTAAGACTATTTCTTTGGTGGAAAAGTATATCCAAGAATGGTGTTTGAAATTTGTAGCTATTGCACACTCATGAACAAGCACAGTTAATAGTCTGAGATAAAAAATATAGGATACTCAAATGATCTCAATTAAATGTTGATATCTTTAGGTCTGTTATTGTACACCCTTATTTGAGAGATTACAAATCCAACCATAGAGTTTTCTAAGGTAGTTATGGCTCATGCCTAGATGACTATACCAAAATATATACCTATGCACACCTCATATTATTAATTCAACCTATATTAACTACTTAACCCAATGAAACCTACTAGTCCTCATTTTTTTCACATCTAAGATTAATATTCATTAATTGAAACAAATATATTCATCCATAGCTTTAGCACACTTCAAAATTATTTAATTAATACAGATAAAGAAACTTAAACTTAATTAATAGAAAAAAGGAAGAAGAAATAATAAAAAGTTGCATGAAAATACATCTCTTGATCTCTTCCTATATATTGATCCACAACTTTGACCTTTTGAAAAGAGGGTTCTACATGTATAGATGACTTGGGGGAGGGGTTGACTCATCCTCCAAGAATATAAAACTTTCATTTAATCATGGCTAACTATATCATAAGTCTTAATTATAGGTTATAACTTATAGATACCTATGACATGTAATGAGTGCATGTTGGAAAAACCAATTTGTTTAACTACAACATGGACATTAAAAAAATTTAACTATGCATTTGTAATAATTACATGAAAAATTGTGAAAAAATAGCCTTTAATGTAGGCTAAAATGGCTCATACTTAACACTTTTTAAAGCTATTGTTGTAACTATATTTGTAATTAGTGTTGTGCTTGTAACCAAAATTGAGCTTATTATTGTGAACATGGTGAATGGAGATATGCTCGGGGTTGCACTTGTTGCTTGGACTAGATTTACAATTGGAGTTGAATTGTATGGAGACATTGATGTAGTTGTTGAGCCATAAGGGGCTGAAGTTGATGACAATGTTATAATTAGCATTGTAATCAAGGTTTATGGATCAGAAATGCTAGGTGACGATGTTTATTTCTTCTTTGCATCTAACTCTTGATAATGTTTTTATGCTTTAGAATGATACACATGAATTAAGTTTATATCAAGCAGATGAGATTTGGTTACTCTTCCTATTATTTTCATTAGCCTTGCATTCTTTGTCTTTATTGCTCAAAAGATAACTTGAAAGACCTCTAATTTTGTTGCCTTATTCTTTGTTGTGCTCAAATTTGCTTCAATGTCCTTCAGCCTCTATCCTTATAAAATATATTTAAAACTATTTGAAACTTTTTGAATCATCTAATCAGAATTTTTTTGAGCTACCAGCTTCCCTATGTTATCACATGTTCCTATTAATTTAAGTTCATCCAAAAACTTTGTTTATTTCTTAACTTGTTCTACAATCTTATTCACCAAATCCTTAGAAGTAAACACCCAATAGTAGGCCTCTTGAGTTCTAATGATAGATAAATTTAATGAGTTAGCTACCTCCAATGGGATCATCATATCTAAGTGGTTAAATGACTTATTATGGTGTATAATACCAAAAAATTCATATTATTTTCATATTCTCTTAGAAGCTTAAACAAATTTTTTGTTAATTCTACATGTATGGCGAATTGTAATCTCAAAGAATAAATTGTATCTAAAATATCATCAAAACTTGGTGTCACATTCTGTACATCCTATTTTATATTAGAGGAAACTTGTATCACTTGTTGTTGCTCCCTATGAGTTTTCAACTCTTCTTTTAGTTCTTTTTTGGCTAGCTCTATTCCATCATAGATGACAAATACTAATTCAATATGGGTCTTCATGTAGACACCAAAATCGTGTCGACTCCCCTGGTCCTTCCCCGTCTTATTCTTCTTCGCCTATCGAACCCTTGTCGATCACTTGTTTCACCAACCTTGACCCTGGCAGCATGTAAAGATGAGCACAGAGCTAAAGGTAGACTCTATCCCCATTATGCATCTACCGACGTCGGTCTTTACCCGACCAATGTCGCCGACGTCGGTCACTTATCGGCCGACGCCGGCAATACTGCCGACGTCGGTCACCTTACCCTGGTCCGTTATCAGTTACCATTCAGTTTCCCGAAACGGTTGACGAACCATTTCTGGAACCATCCCCGTCCCCCGCCTTCATCAACCTCTGCCAGCCATTTGAGCCAGGATCCCCGAACGCTATTCAGAAATGCTAAGCAACCAACCTACGAACTCCTCCATCAACCTGCGAACTCCGAGCAATCATCAACACTACAACATCAACTAATCTGCACACCATGGCTTTCATCGCGTCTTCTACCAGGTAAGCATTATTCTGTTTATTTCATTTCTTTCTCAGTTATTATTTATCAGTTTTGTTACCCTTGCCTCTGTCCCGACTCCCCCAGACTCTCTCAGACCCTGTCCCAACTCTCTCAGACCCTGTCCCAACTCCCCCAGACCCTGTCCCGACTCTGTCCAAAACCCTACCCTGACCTTATCAAACCCTACCCTGACCTTATCAGACCCTGTCCCGACTCTGTTCAGCCCTGTCCCGACTCTGTTCAGCGCTGTCTCGACTCTGTTCAGCCCTGTCCTGAACCTGTCCAGACTTTCCCAGAACCTGCCCCTACCGACGCCGGTCACTACCCCGACCGACGACGGCACCTTAACCGACGCCGGTCACTACCCCGACCGATGCTGGCACCACAGAGACCGACGCCAGCAACTGTGCAGAACAGTGCTACTTATCAGGTATGCTCTTTATTTTTCTGTCATTTATTTCTGTCATTATCATCTACTTTCGTCCAATTTTCTACTCTTTTTTATCAGTGGGTTGATATCCTTTTAGGGAGTCTTTGTACTTCCGGGATCGGGCGTTCGCCTGACAACCCACCATATCTTTGACTAACGTCTTCCTGTGTTTTAGTCTCTTTTTTGTAGGTGTCATTCCTCCACAGCCAAAGAGGAGAATCTTTCAACGTCTGATTTCGGTGCGCATAACTTTATCAGGTACTTCTAACCTTAACCTTTTATTTCAGTTTCTTATTTCTTCTTTAAATGTAGAAAGCAATTTTGCATTAGAAACATTCTGGCACTCCCGGTGGGACCCTAGGTCCTCCTTGGGTTCTTTCCTTCTTTCGTTCATTTAGGCATTAGGTTTCTTCCTTTTCGCCTCCTTTCGTCTCTTCTTAAACGACATCATAAGCAGAACTAAAATGAACATTTCTTTCTTTCTTGCACTTTTAGACTAGCTAAACTCATATTCTTCGACTCTTTCTCCATTCGTCTTCATACGAACAAACATTTCAACTTGGACATTAAAACACTTTGCATTCATTTCTGTTTGCCTGCATCTCTTAGACCACACATAGCAATTAAACCGCATATTGAATTAACCTAGATCACTTCATGTTACATGACCAAACCACCTGCACAAAACAAACATTTTAACTTACCTGAGACAAGGCCCGACTGGGATTTCATCCCCCAGCGGATACCTTACCTGTCCCGGTGACCCTACTTGGATTTCATCACCAAGGGGGAAGCCCACTCCGTTCTCTGGCGGAGTATAATCTCTAGGCGAGGTATATCTTGGCTAAGCGAGACCAGCTAACCACTGGAATCGTGAAGTGAGGGGAGCTTGCTCCTTAGCACCAGGCCACATACCAGACCCTAACACAGACTTCTTGAGCACCATAACAAAACCCGAAACCATCCATAGACTTCTTCTAGGACCTGACTCACAAAGCCAACCTCCCCAAACACACATTCTAAGGCATAAGCCACTATAATCCTAAAAATTTTTACTTCTAGAATTTTAGGATCTGCTTGTGTCTTCATCTTTTTAGTTCTTATCTGCTTGTTTGAGCGTGTAAGGACATTCTCTCTTGCCTTTTATGGTTTTGACACACAGTCAAACCAAGGCCCTTTTTGACCACTCTAACCATCAACTAATTTCGTCTACCTCATCTCTAATCCGTCCTATCATGGAGTTCCACTTGGAGACTGAAAGAACTCCTACAGGACCGACCCTGACCCCGACTCAACTTCCCATCATCCCTGAAGGGGACCAGGATTTCAAAAAATTCTTGGACCTCAATACCGCAGCCCTCCATAACTATCTCGCGAGAAACCCAACGCGAGACCTTTCTGGTGACGTGGCGATGACATTGACACCATTTGCCTCCCATCCTTTTTTGACTCAGCCTTTCGCCTCGACCGTTAACTCAACCATGGCCAATACGGAAAGTTTGGCCTCTTCGTCTATTTTTAGACCGACCTCCATCGGGGTTTCGTTACCCCCTCAATCATCTACAAATCAACCAAGTTCTACATCGTATCAGAACTTGATTGTCTCGACCCCTTTCACTCTTGCGCCCACAAATGTAGGAGTGCCAACCTATCCCTCTACCAGTGCCGCTATTCAACCACCTTTGGCGGTGCCTAGTCAACTTATACCTTCGACCTTCATGATGCAACCACCCTTAACCTCTACTTCTGCCCCTGCGACTAGTCATCCGTACGTTGCACCCTTACTGGTACAAACGACTACGTCGTATACCTCCTCTAGCCTCTTTCAAGTGCCTTACAACCTTAGGGGCGCTCCATCCACCAATCTGTCAGCAGACGTCATCAAGATGCTGATGGATAAAATGTCCAGTCTCGAAGCTTCTATCTCCGGTTCAAATAATATCTCTTCATATGACCAGATTTATAACGAGCCCATTCATCCTTCTGTCCCTATTCGACCATACCCCAACCATTGGGAGCTTCCTAAATTTACTCGCTTTTAGAGTAAGGAAGACCCACAACAACATCTACGGGCATTCAGACATGCCTGCTATCTTATTGCCCATGACGATGCGTTATTATTACACATGTTTCCTATGTCTCTTTCTAGCCCTGCCCTTGACTGGTACAGTTCCCTTGCCAGACATTCTATCTTTTCTTTCATTCAACTCGCTCAATTATTCGTTGACCATTTCTCAATCAATATCACTAAACAAGTTTCGATCACAGACCTTTACTCCATTAGGCAATTTGACGACGAATCAGTAGTTGATTTTGTCGCCCGTTGGAGAGACTTGAGTAATCAGCTCTCTTTCTCCTTGCCTCAACCCGAGCTCATTGAGCTCTTTTCCTGAGCATGTGTCAGTCACATCTCATCCACCTTGCGGGTTCAAACATTCCACACTTTCGACGAGGCCTTCACCATGGCCCGAAAGCTTGAACTCCGTGCTATTAAAGAAGATAAGGTTAAATTGTGTAACGCTAACACAAGAACCAATGACCATTCTTCTTCTAGACCTTCTTCTGCCCACTCTCAATCTAAGGAGTCAGTGAACACTGTCATTTCTAGACCATCATCTTCAACAATAACTAACCGACCAGCATCTTCAACATTAGACTACATCAATAAACATTTTCAACGTCAATCCATACAACGTCAATTCACTCCAATTGGAGAGTCATATGCCTCTATCTTGGATAAACTCATCAAGCGGGGGGTCCTCAATCTCCCTTCAATTTGACCCCTCAACACCTATCCCTGCATGGTACAGGGAGAATCACTTTTGTAACTATCACCGTGTCAAAGGCCATGATACGGATCACTGTCAAACTTTTAAAAATCTCGTCCAGGACATGCTAGACAAGGGCGATCTTATCTTGGATAACCCGAATGCACCGCCCAACCAAAACCTCGACATCTTCAAACAACCTTTTCCTAACCATCTGCCTACTCAAGACAACATCCAAACCATGATCAATGACCCTCAAGACCATATACACACCGCCAACACTATCTTACCTCTTGTACCTGACCAACCTTCTTCACAGGATGAAGAACCCTCTTCTCCTATTAGTCCTCCATCTATTTCTCCTATATTGGAGGACGCCTTGATCACACCTACACCATTAGCCCTACCTTCATCCAAAGACCTTACCTCTCCTACTCCTCAAGCACAAGCAGAAGGCATGATCATCCCTACCATCTGCCCACTTGAGGAGCCACCCTCTCCTATTTCTTCTCCACCAAGAGAAGACCCTATCTCTTCACCCATTTTGATTGAGGAAGACCCAGTCATGGTTTCCTCTTGCCCTTTGCCTGAGATTGTTATATCTCACTCACCTCCGTCCACATCTAAACCCAAACCTGTATCTAACCTCGCCTCGCACAATAGTGGCCCTCGACTCAAACCCACGAAGACCATTAGACCACATCGGAGGACTCCTCCCCCACCTTCGTCATTACCTTCAATCCTAGGCCCACATCCATCCACTTTAATTGGAGTGCTTCCTACTCCCATCCTTCACAGAGGCACGTCGCCTCCATTACTCTATCAACCTGTCAAACATATATCTCCCTCAAATCATCGACCAACGTCTCTTACACCTCTTAAACCAACCTCATCAACCCTCACTGCAATAAAATATCCAGACCCGTTAGTAGGTTCTTATACCTTGCTGTTACGGCACTTATTGCAGTCATCTCGCCTCAACCTTCCACCTCTCAAACCATATCATTCTCTCAGACCTAAACCACCTTAGTTCGACCACACTCGCATTTGTGCGTATCATTGCACACTTGGACACGACACGGAGCATTGTTGTGCCCTCAAGGTCGCCATTCGCCAATGTCTGGGGAATGACACCTCTCTTCTTGACCACGTCATCAAGCCTTCAACACCGCCCCTCTCATCAACTCTAAGATCAAGACCCTCTTGGTTCGACAACTCTAAATACTGTCACTATCATCATACTCCGGGACATGACACTGAGCATTGTTGCGCTTTTAAAGCTGTCATTCGTCACCAACGGAGAAAGGATTCCCTTCTCATCAAGGATCCTCTAGACCTTCCCTCC
This sequence comes from Torreya grandis, assembly GCA_037957365.1. Lineage (NCBI taxonomy): Eukaryota > Viridiplantae > Streptophyta > Pinopsida > Cupressales > Taxaceae > Torreya > Torreya grandis. The sequence goes on along the minus strand of JARHVA010000205.1, from coordinate 4,212,438 downwards.
CACAAATCATCAACACCAACTCATACCTCTTCAACCTCATCACCTAAATCGATATCTCCACGCCAGGTTCTGGTTCCTTTATCGCCTTTAACCCCCTTATTCGACATCAACACAGTCCATCTGACCACTAAACCTCAACCTACCTTAACCAATCTGTCAAACATTCTCCCTAGCCGCTGGGGGAATTCAACCTTCATCCAAACTTTGACCAATTTTTCAACACAGTCTCGACCACATATCAATCACTCTTTCAACTTAGCCTCAACCAGACTAGCAACCAAACATTTAACCCGACCTCAACCAAACATTCGACCCAACCAAAGACCAAATACCAACTAATCAACCCTCAACCAACCATTGACCAACTATCAAATGACAAAATCTCAATCAAACATTGACCAATCTTTTTATCCACACATTCAACCAGTCTCGATCAATCAATGACCATATCAGTCAACTTCACGTCCACTCATCAATCAACACGTGACCAATATGGAGCGAAGTAAACGAGGCAAGTTTGCTCCTAATTAGCTCGGACCTTTTATTATCACGCACAAGTATGGATCAGGGACTTATCGTCTATCTTCTCTTGATGGACGCCCAGAACCTGAGCCTCTTAATACGTTGCATCTGTGACCGTTCTACTGCTAGTCGAGTATTCGTCCACTTGACACTTAACTTGAGCTCGTCCCTTGAGCAATCCTCGTCCTCTTAATCCTACTTCCTTTCAACCCTATTCCTCTTAACAACTCCTATAACCCTTTTATGATACATGGATGCTTTGTCCTAATAAAAGGGAGCCCTTGACCTTCTACAGTCTTGTCCATGACTCACATTTCTATAAAAACAAATCAAGATGTCAAAACATATCCATGGTCACTATATCAATATCAAAATTAAAAAAAAAAAAAAAAATAGACTGCTCCCTCGAAGGACAGCTGTACTATCATTGCTGTAATAAATAGACTGCTCCCTCGAAGGACAGCTATTCACAAGCCTTTATATTAAACAAAAATCTAGACCACTCCCTCAAAGGATGGCTATGACTACTCTGGCAATAAACAACATTATTTTAGAAGCTTCCCGCATCGATCAGCTTCACAACCTGACCACTACAGCAAATGACATCTCTATGCAGGCTTCCCGCATTGATCAGTCTGCGCCAAAAAAAAAAAAAAATGAGTCACGGACTTGACTTGTAGTTGTCTCAGGGTCTCCTATAAAAAGGGGCAAAGTTATCTCTGCTCTTAAAACGGGTTACCCTCTTTCCTCCTCCTATTACCTACTCAAGGGACTTCGAGCTCACTTTAATGTCTTAGTGATTCGATTACCGCTCTAACATAACTATGGTCAACGACGTCACGCATGAATGGGGCTCTTGGTTCTCATAACCCCTATCTATGCTTTCTTTTTGGTCCTTGTCAATGAAAGAGCAATATGCTTTTCACTTCTTCTGTACTATGGTCACATTCACCTTCATCACTTGTCGATCAACTCAGCTCAACTCTCTTTTCAGACCATCAACATGACCTACCCTGTTCCCCCTAGTTTCTATGGACACCAATACACATGGAAACTATTGACTCGACCCAATTTATGTTAAGCATAAACCAATACTTACTGAAGCATAAATAGACCTCAATTCATTTTTAGCATACATCCATCACGCATATGGAATATTGCTAGGGATGAAAAACCCCTCAACCAATGTTGCAGAATACACCATTTGGAAAAGGCTGCAACATCTTTTTTTTCCTCACCATCCCTTTGACCCTTCCTCCCTTCTAGGGAGAACTACATCGGCCTGAGGCCCTATCACCAGGGCTATGTAGGCAGCACTCAGTTGACATGGGGTCTTCTGGGGTTAGCTCGACCACATCCTTTCGTCCATTCATCCATCCATCGACCACCAACCATTGGAGATCATGCCTATCTCCTCCGACCTCGACCACTTCCAAGACGTTGTTGCCTTGGTTGTTTTTGCATGTATGCTACCTCATGACTGGTTAGCAGAATTGTGCACAGACCTTTTTAAACCCTCACAAGTATAGGATCGCACACCGGTTGATCCGCACTACTTGTGACTTTTTCGCGTTTCTAGGAGCACTTCCTGAGCCCGGGATACCTGGAACACGATGACCATTTGGAGCTTCAGCTTAGATTGAGTGACCCGATCAGCAGACGACTAAATGCTGGGGCCCGGTTACTTCGATTTTGGCACTCCTCGACCATTGACCTGCGACACTTTTGACCTGACCATCTCATGCAGTGGTATGCGCGCAATCACGACCTTTGCACCGTTCACCCTCACCCCTTTTTCATCCGCTCTTTATCAAATCAGCACTCGATTCCCGGTTCCCTTCCCTCGACTCCTGCTTTGAGGGGGAATACCTCATCCTTACTCGGGGCATTTCGCTTCCTATTTTGTCTTGCAGTTCATTCGAACAACCAATAAGACGAAATCAACCTTATCCCTCCCCTGGGGCACTCACTCCTATTTTTGTCTTGCAGTTTGTCCAGAACAACCAACAAGACAAAAAAGGACAAATGTAGACACCGAAATCATGTCAACTCCCCTGGTCCTTCCCTATCTTATTCTTCTTCGCCTATCGAACCCTTGTCGATCACTTGTTTCACCAACCTTGACCCTGGCAGCATGTAAAGATGAGCACAGAGCTAAAGGTAGACTCTATCCCCATTATGCATCTGCCGACGTCGGTCTTTACTCGACCGATGTCGTCGACGTCGGTCACCTATCGGCCGACGCCGGCAATACTGCCGACGTCGGTCACCTTACCCTGGTCCATTATCAGTTACCATTCGGTTTCCTAAAACGGTTGACGAACCATTTCTGGAACCGTCCCCATCCCCCACCTTCATCAACCTCTGCCAGCCATTTGAGCCAGGATCCCCGAACGCTATTCAAAAATGCTAAGCAACCAACCTACGAACTCCTCCATCAACCTGTGAACTCCGAGCAATCATCAACACTACGACATCAACTAATCTGCACACCATGGCTTTCATTGCATCTTCTACCAGGTAAGCATTATTCTGTTTATTTCATTTCTTTCTCAGTTATTATTTATTAGTTTTGTTACCCCTGCCTCTGTCCCGACTCCCCCAGACTCTCTCAGACCCTGTCCCGACTCTCTCAGACCCTGTCCCAACTCCCCCAGACCCTGTCCCGACTCTGTCCAAAACCCTACCCTGACCTTATCAAACCCTACCCTGACCTTATCAGACCCTGTCCCGACTCTGTTCAGCCCTGTCCTGACTCTGTTCAGCCCTGTCTCGACTCTGTTCAGCCCTGTCCCGAACCTGTCCAGACTTTCCCAGAACCTGCCCCTACCGACGCCGGTCACTACCCCGACCGACGACGGCACCTTAACTGACGCCGGTCACTACCCCGACCGACGCCGGCACCACAGAGACCGACGTCGGCGACTGTGCAGAACAGTGCTGCTTATCAGGTACGCTCTTTATTTTTCTGTCATTTATTTCTGTCATTATCATCTACTTTCGTCCAATTTTCTACTCTTTTTTATCAGTGGGTTGATATCCTTTTAGGGAGTCTTCATACTTCTGGGATCAGGCGTTCGCCTGACAACCCACCATATCTTTGACTAACGTCTTCTCGTGTTTTAGTCTCTTTTTCGCAGGTGTCATTCCTCCACAGCCAAAGAGGAGAATCTTTCAACGTCTGATTTCAGTGCGCATAGCTTTATCAGGTACTTCTAGCCTTAACCTTTTATTTCAGTTTCTTATTTCTTCTTTGAATGTAGAAAGCAATTTTGCATTAGAAACACTTCATATAGGACTTGAGGTCCTTAATCTATGGGGACTAATGCTTCTGCCTATCCTACCTCTTTGAAAGAGAGTAAATTTATTCTCTTTCCTATAAAATCATCTCCCTGCTAGTTTTATCTTATATCTTTCTTTTCCTAACCCTCTATACTGAGGTTGTGTCTTTAACAAAAAATGAAATTACATTAGGAAGATTGGTGATATTTAAATTAGGACTTTTAGAATTTGAGGCTCCAAACTCCTTGGCCTAGTCTATGTGATCTAGGAATTTGACTCAAGAAAGGATGGTTAGTATGGTGTTAGTTCCCAAATGAAAACAAGATGAAAGAAACACACTAATAGCATGACATCTCTAAGCCTAGACAATAAGGAGAGATTGGTAATGTTGTCCCCCAAAAATATCACTCATTTTTGGGACAAAATTTGAACTATTTTGGTCTTACAGATCAAAATTGTCTCTTCCCTTTCTAAAATTTGTCTTAGGCATTCAAATTCTTTAGTTTTCAAGCTTTTCAAAAATCTACGAACTCTATAGGTAGGTTCATTTCTTTAGGTTCAATAGGTTCAATGGTGGTTTTAGTCAAAAGAATCAATTTTCAACACTTAGTCATTTTTCAAGATTGGTTCAGCACCTTGGTTCAATCAAAAATGTCCATCAGCAAGCATCTAGCATAAAAAGAGGCTTGAACCATTGAACCACTTTGGTTCAAAGGTTCAATAGGTTCAAGATTCAATAAGTTCAATGTCTTTAGCAAGAGTTAAGCACTTCATCAAGGTTCAAAGTTTAATCACTTCAATTGGTTCATCAGCTTCAAAACACTTAGCCAAATCAAGGTGGCTTAAACCATTGAACCACTTTGGTTTAAAGGTTCAACGGGTTCAAGGTTCAACGATTGGTTCAATGCATGATTCAACCAAGTGGTTTACTCACTTGGTTCATTCAATTGAACCATTGGCTTGAACCATTTTGGTTTAAAGCCTTGGTTCAACTGATTAGTTTAACAAAATAATTTAACTGTTGGTTCATCACCAAAGTTCAAAGGGGTGGTTTAATGCAAAAGGAATCTTCTCGAAGGAAAAGCGCCCTTGTGGAGGACACTTAATCAACAAAATCACCCTTCAGAAGGGTCATTTTCAAGGAATCCAAAAGGTAATTCTTTCAAATTTTTGTTTAAGGAATTTAAAATTGGGTAAGACATAATTCTTTTAGACTTTTTTATGAAGGAATTCCTTCAGACAAAAAGTCTGAAAGAATTCAAGAAGTGAATGCGAGAAAAAAATCCAAAGACTTGTTCAAAGACTTGGTGAAACAAATTTCCACAGAATTTTTATCCATGGGAATTTTCTATGGGACAAATGTCTGCACGAATTTTCCCTAGGGAAAATGTCTATGGGAAAATACCTACAGAGAAAACCCGAGGGATAGTCTACAAGGGAAAATATGAGAGACTCTTAAGGAAAAGGTCACCGAAGGACCCCGAAGGGTAGGTGCCCTTACAGGGGACTCTCAGCGGCCAAAATAAAGGACATTTTCATGAAGTCCAAAAGAAGAATCTTTATTACCCATATGAAGCAAGAAGCTTGAAGGCCATTTGAAGACTACCCAAAAGGCAGATACCTTTGCATAGGAGGGGGGCTATTTCCAACCCAAGGTAGATCATTCCTCAAGACCCAAAAGGGTAGATTATTTCCATAAAAGTGCCAAATAGAGAATCTAAAGAAGGACCAAGGGGCAACATGCTTGAAGACATCAAATTCAAGACAGTGAATTAGCCATTGAGAGTGCATCAATTGGTGCGTGAACGTCAATTTCAAAGCTTGTGAAATAGCTATTGATCTTGATAGATTTAAATCTACAGTCTTGAATGCATTTAAAGACTTCAAGGTCAAGACCAATAGGAAGTGATTAAAGGAAAAAGCATCAAATTGAATCAAGGACCTGATTCACTTAACCAAAAAAGGAGGAATGATGAAAAAGGATCAGATCACCAAGTGGACATTAAAAATTGCACACTTTTAATAAGTGTGACTTGTTTCCCTACATTGATAAGATCAAATGGGTAAAATGCCCCTAAGTCCCAGCTTGTCTTCTTAATAGATTCCAATGCATCATGATGTATTACTATTCCTGAGTCCTTCTTGAAATGGATATATAAGGGAGACTCTTGTTATTGTAAAAGGATCTCTTTTTTTACAATCAGAGCGAACCTCTGCCTAAATTGAAAGGCACTTCTGAGACTTTGAGCTTAGTTTGTTTATCATATTTTGTTATTGGAATAATAAAGTAAATGGTTTTTCAGACTTTGTGATATCTTTGATGTTAAGGAAATTATTCTTATGTCTTTTTCCTTGATGTATTTTCTGTTCTTTTAATTCAACAAGCAGGATTAGTGAAATTAGTCAGAAAGGTGTCCTGAAGAGTTAACTATGGAGAGACTTTGTGCCCCCATAATTTCCTTTCAGTGTGCTTTCTTTTCATTTATGTATAAAGGACTTTGAGAAGACTTTGTGCCCTCATTATTCTTCATATCTTACTCTTGAGCAATTCAAGTGAAGACTTTATGCTGCATCTTGATTTGTTGGTTATTACATCTTTTGCTCCATTTTACTATTACTACCTAGAGTATTCTTGTGGTTTGCTGAATAGTACTTCTAAAAGAAGAGGAGTGCTTTCTATCATTTTCCTTGAGTTTTTCCTGTGATCTACATGCATCATCTCTGAAGAAAGAGAGATGGATGATTTTTCCTACCCTTGAGTATTATTTTTTATTAATATATATATATATATATATAGCATACTTATAGGGAACCTCCCCTTTATGAGAGGAGAGATCAATCTCCTTTTGAAGTGGTAAAAAACTACACATTTGGATGACCAGTCTTCCTACTTTGGCTGATCAGACCTATTTTTTTTATCAGTATGCTGATCGACAAAATATTCAACCAATAGGTAACAACAATAAATGATAAATACAAGTAAAAAGTAAGTAATAAAACACAATAATTACTTCACCTTCTTTGGATGCTCCAAATGACTATGTAGTAGTGGCTTGCTTAGCTAGTGCTCATGAAGTCCTTGGTAATGGAAGTTTGGCTACCTCCATCTCACATTGGCACCTTTGGCTTGTAGCTTGACTTGGATTGGAATTAATTTGGCATGGTAACACTAATTTCATGAATATTTTATAACCATTTGTGCACTATAAATTTTCATAATCAAGACTTAGAAATGATGTGGTGAGGCCTCCTATTTATATATTTTTTCAAATGTCTAAAATCAACTTGAACCATCCATCCTAAGATTGAGATGTGTGGTTAAGGATTAATTTAATTTTTGGAATTAAGTTTGTAATTATCCTCATCATGACATTGGAAAAATAGGAAATTAAGAGGCATGAAGGTCATCATGGAAGGCATTGATGAGGCATGGGGGGCATGAATCTTGATATTTATGGCCTTTATAGCCTAGGGATGCCTTCCCAAAAAATGAGATCACTTGATGATGCATATATTAAATATTAATTTTTAAAACAAATTATTCAAAAAGTTTCCCTAGAATTATTAATTACACCTTGATTTGGACTAATTACCTCTTAAGCATGTTTAAGCACTTTGTGCACAAATTACTCAAACTGATCAAAATGCCTTATTATTAGTCCAATATTCAATTGGATTGGAATTGGAAGGTGATGTCAAATGTGTTGGATCCATTATCCAATTTAGGATTTTATTAATATTAAATAACAAAGGCACATGTCTTAGGTAAGATATTTGATAGGAAAGAGCAATCTAGAGTACCTAGGTGTAAAATTGGCATTTTAACTTGGAATGATCTGATCAAATTTAGTTGGCCAGGATACCCTAGCCAAAATCAGCACTTTAATATGTTAGTTTCACATCATTTATCATGTTTTAGTGTTTTTAGACCAAATTATGCATTTTGGGTGGAAATTGGTCAAAAGCTTGATTGTAGGTTATCAATGGCCAGTTTTAGGTGTCTACAATTTGCCCCTATTTAGGAAGGAATTTTAAGCTACATAAATAGTAATATATTCTCAAATAATGAAAATTTATTGTATTCCTATAACTACAATGATGATAAACTAACTATATAATGCCCCCTCAAGGGAATGGTTGGTACAAGTAGGTTAGCAAACGGTCCCTCAAAAAAATCAAAATGAGGGGACCAAAGAAAGAAAATGTGATGGGGTTAAAACTCAATGATACTAAAAAAGTATTCAAAATAATTGAGAATGAAAGTGGGATAGTGTACAATGGTTTTCCCAAAGGTGGTTATAAGTATGGTACCCCGATAGTGGCAATGTGGTATGATAACATAATGATCTACACAAAGGTAGTTATAATCATTGAGAAGATGGAGCTACCCCAGTTAGGATAGATAAACAAAATAATAACATGCCCCTGTATGGGCAAAAAACATAAAGTGGTGGCAACACAATGGTTTACCCAAAGGTAGTTATAATTATTAAGAAATGTAGGTGGGATGGTGTGCAATGATTTTCCCATAAGTGATTATAATCATTAGACATTGATAATGGTAAACATGATAAAATTGGCTAAGGATGATGATAGCTTAACATAGAGGGCAATGATGAATTGGAATAACCTACTAGTAGGGAGATGCTCATCTGGACTAATAAAGGTTGGAATTATTTCATGTTTAATTACTCTATTTAGGATATGATTAGGATGGAATCGAGATGTCAGTGTCAAAGAGATGCCACCAATGGTAAATAAACTTCTTGAAGCTAAGGTTTATTTTAGTACATGTTAGTAGGCATCATGGTATAACATCATGAGGACTTGGATAAAATATGCATGAGGACTAACTCCCATAATCCAATACTCAATAGAAAATAATGCACCAATGATAGAAACCATGATGACAATGTAAACATATGAATATGGATGGATTTGAGTATAAGTGTGGGAAATGAATCACCCAATGAACACACATAAATTAAATCAAGGCAATAGTGTTAAAAGCAAACAAACAAACAAAAATAAGCAAAAACATACAAACAAACAAATGATGCAATAGAAACCCTACGAACATTGCCCCTAGAAAATAAGTGATAACTTAATAAATGAATAAAATGTGGGAATACAAGAAAAGGAAGGGTGTGGCTAAGATATCTCCATATACACTAGGCAAATGGATGCTACCTACATAGTTTCATGGATGTAATATTCAATAAAAAACTTTAGGCCAAATGTAGTTCTCCCAAGGAATGGGTAGAATGTGATAACTGAGGAAAAAAATATAATGGATGTGATAGAATAAGAGGAAAGGTATTTCAAAATGGCAAGTGCATGAGAGAAAAAGGCCAAAAAAGGATGGGGAAACTAAATGACAAGTGATTTACTTATTAATTTGTAAGGGTTCTTAAAATCCTTATGGCAAATAAGTGATCAATGCTTTTATTCTTTTTCTAATATTTTTTGGAATTCTTTGAAGTATCTTAACTTGAGCAAAAATGATGAGACACTAAATGGTTAAAGCTCACAAAATGGTGAGATCATGGTTTAAGTTGCTCATAAAATGGTGAAAGCGTGGCTTAGGATGCTCACAAAATAGTGAGAGTGTGGCTTAGGCTACTCATAAAATGGTGAGAGCATGGTTTAAGTTGCTCATAAAATGGTGAGAACATGGCTTAGGTTGTCTCAAAATGGTGAGAGCATGATTTAGGTTAATCTTAAAATGGTGAGAGTGTGGCATAGGTTGCTCAAAAAATGGAGAGAGTGTGGCTTAGGGTGCTCACAAAATGATGAGAACGTGACTTAAGGATCTCATAAAATGATGAGAGTATGGCTTAGGGTGCTTGAAAAATGGTAAGATAATGTTTTAAGGTGATTGAGCTAACCTCAATAAGTATCAAGTTTTACCTACATAGTCCTAGAGTAAGACCTCAAGTCACTATAGTTTCACCCTTACAATAGAGGAATTCGATGAGTGTAGTAGTCAATTAAAATGAAATAGGCATGATTAGTAAAAAGGCATAGCATGGCATAAAAAGTGGCAAATTGGTATGTCAAGGCTTAATGTTTCTGCTAGTTTTCCCATAGGTGGTTATAACCAAGATACAATGGCATAGATTAATGATACTAATTTTCCCAAAGGTGGTTATAAGTAGTTGCAAGACCGGTAGTAAGAAAGGAATAATGAACGAAGGATGAAACTACCAAAATTTCTATCATACTATCCTAAAATAAAATATTTATCTGAATCATTTGAACCAACTAATGAAATTGATTAGATACCTTGATGTTGAAACTATGTAATGAATGGCAAAAACCAAGTTCAAATAGGCTAGGCTTTAGAATACACTGGGTCGATAGGTTAGAAGTGGAAAGTGGATACATTAAAGAGGATGAATAAGGATGGTATTTGTATAAAGAATAATAGTTATAAAATGGCATAACTAAAATGGTCTTTATAGATAATACACCTTAGTGCTCAAGTATAATACCACTTGTGATGAATAATATTCATCAACTTTGGAAGTTTATCTTCATCTGGTGTGGTAAACACGTATGCTCTTGATCCATAATCTATAGTAATGATGAAAAGCCCTATCTAGTTTGGTTTTAATTTCCCTTTATGTTTCTTCTAAGCTATGGTGTTATTTTGGTTTTCTTTAAGAACAAGATCACCAAGTTCAAATGTTCTATACTTAACATGCTAATTATAGTGGCATTTGAGTCCATTTTGATATGCTTGAATATTGTTGAGCATAGTTATGTGTTTTTCATCAATTAGACCTAGCTCTTGTAGGTGAGCTACTCGATAGTCATGATCATCTAGGACATGCTTAAAGGAGATACATATTGAAGGCAATTTAACCTCAATGGGAAGGATGGATTTAGCACCATAAACAAGTATGGAATGGCTCCTGTGGGAGTATGATAATTGGTATGGTATGCCCAAAGGGTAAGGAATATCTATAAGTGCCAATCACGACTAGAATCATTGATAATATTTTTGAGAATGTTAATATTTATTTTATTAGATGCCTCAACTTGGCCATTACCTTGAGGGTAATATGCTATAGAAAAATGTTGTGTGATATTGTATTTAGTACATAATTGGTCCACATCCTTGTTCTTGAATGATCCTCCATTATCAAATATAATGTCAGAGGGGATATCATAGCAGAAAATGAGATGGTTGAAGATGAATTTGGAAATTTAATTTCTAGTCACATAAGTGAGGGGTATAACTTCAACCCACTTAGTTAAATATTTAGTGGTGGTAAGGATATATTTATCCCTATCACATGAAGTGGGGTTGATCTTCCTAATGAGGTCAAGTCCCCATGTAGAAAATGGCCATGGTATCAACATTGGTTTCAGAGTTTTTTCTAGGGCATGAATCAAATTAGCATGCCATTTACATTTGTCACACTTCTTTACATATGAAGTGGCATCTACATCCATTATTAGCCAATAATAACTAGTACACAAGAGCCTTTTAGATAAGACTGACCCACTAGAATGATCTCCACATACTCCTTCATAAACTTCTCTTAATGCTAGTGTAGACTCTACCAAATTTAAACAATGAAGTAGAGTTCCATCAAAACTATGATGGTATAGGGTAGATCTAAGTAGAGTATAATGAGTAGACTGATTAATGAAGGCTTTGGTTTATTTTCAAGATAGTTTAGGTGGCTAAACTTGGTTATGAAGGTAGTTGTAAGGGTTTGAGTATCAAATAAAATTAAGACCAACAATATCAAAAATTATAGCAACAGTTGAAGGTTCATGAGATGGTGTTGACAAATTCTTGATGAGGAACTGATAATCTCCAGCTTTAACTATTTGTCAAATTAGAGATCCAGTAGTAGTCATGACATCTACAGTTATGTTACTAGCCCTTGGTATATGCTCAAATTAAATATTGGTAATTTATTGCTTAAGAGTGTTGACAATGGCTTTATATGGAACCAACTTGTCATATTTGGTCTAAAAATGATCTGTGACTTGATTGATGATTAACTAAAAATCACCATAAACTTGGAGATGAGATATATTCCAATGCACTACTTGTTGAAGTCCTAAAACAAATGCTTCATACTCAGCCATGTTTTTTGTACAAAGAAAGCTGATTCTAAATGATTTAGGGATTAAAACCCCCTATGGTGTAATAAATAATAGGCCTACCCCTGATCCATGTGCAGTAAATGAACCATCAAAATATAGCTTCCAAGGCTTCTCCTCAAGGGGTGTGTCAATGACGGTCATTATGGATTCATTAGGAAATTGAAATATGAGTGGTTGTGTGTTTATGAGAGGTACTAAAGCAAGTTGATCTATACGAACTTGTCCCTTGATTACCTTTTTATTGACATACTCTATGTCAAACTCACTAAAAAGAATGATCCATTTAGCCATTCTACCTTAAAAATCTATTTTAGATAGTAGATACTTGAGTGGATCTACTTTTGAAATGACCATGGTCTTATTATTCAACATGTAATGACACAATTTTTTATCTATGAAGACCATGGCCAGACAAGTTTTTTCAATAGGTGTATAATTATGTTCATATGTAACCAAGGTACATCTTAGGTATTACATAGCATACTCTTTTCCATTGTCATCATGTTGAGCCAAAAGTGTCCCCAGAGCATGGTCAGTAGCTGATAGGTATAACAAGAATGGATTTTCTAGCATGGGAGGTAATAGAATAGGTAAATTAACAAGATAGTCTTTGAGTTGTTGAAAGGTTGTTTGGTAGTGATCATCCTAGTGAAATGTAACTTCCTTATTTAAAAGGTGTTGAAATGGATGACACTTTTATACTAACTAAGAGATGAAGCATATGATTGACTGGATCTTACCCTACAAACTATGGAGTTGTTTTGAATTGGTTGGTGCCAACATCTCAATTATAACATAGACTCTAGCCAGATCCACATCAATACCTCTATGAGACATGATGAAGCCAAGTAATTTACTTGAAGTTACATTGAACACACATTTCTTTGTATTGAGTTTAAATTTTTACTCCCATAGTCTTTTAAATATCTTAGGTAGGACTGTTGGATGGTCAGTCCTAGTTTTAGATTTTTTTAATATGTCATCGACATAGTCTTTAATAATATCATGCATCATATCATGGAATATGATAGTCATGGCCCTTTGATATGTATATCTATCATTCTTAAGGCCAAATGGCATTAACTAATAACAAAATGTTCCCCATGGAGTGGTGAATGCTATTTTATGTTGGTCTTCTAGTGCTATTCTGATCTAGTTATATCTTGAAAATCCATCTATGAGTGAAAGCATTTCATAACCAACCATAGAATTGATGATCATGTCAATATTAGGCAAGGGACAATCATCTTTAGGAAAATCTTTGTTGATGTCTCAAAAATTAGTACAAATTATGATCCATTCAAGCTTTTTACTATTAGGTACTACATTAGAGATCCATTTTAAGTAGTCAATGGATTGGATACATCCTACTTTTAAAAGTTTTTCCAACTCTTTATTTAACAATACAACAATGTAAGGATGCATCTTATGTATCTTACATATCTATGAAGAATTTGATCAAATACTTATTTTTTTTATCAAATTTGAATTTAGATCCACAAGTAAGTTCATCATTGGTAATCTCCTGATCTAAATTCAAAAAAAAATGAACACCCCCATCTAATGGTGCCTAAAATAGGTTTTCACCAATAGACTGGCCTCTATCTTTACTTTTTTCTTGGTCAAAAAACACCTCAAAGAGGTTTTCACTTTGGGACCTCAGTGTTTTATTTATTTATTTTTAGCTAAGGGTGTTCACTCTCTCTCTAAAATAGGCTACAAGATCTAATGTGATTGAGAATCCTGATTTGTGATCTCCCAATAGAATATTGTCTCTAAGGCCTAAAAAGTCATATAATGCCTCATCATTCTAGAACTCATCAATTGATAGATTGGATTATTGTTGGTCATAATCAATCAATTGGGGATAATATAATGGTAAAGGGTTATGATGAATGGCCAAGGTAAGGGTAAAAATGACATTGTTATCAAATAGGTCAGTTTTAGCTAGGTTATCAAAGGTAAGGCTATGATCAGACTCTACTTCACTATCAACATCATCATCAATAGTCACTGGTGATAGAGTTTGAATGAGAAATGGGGGGTCACCCCTAGGTAGTTTAAATCTAAGTACATAAGGTCTTGCATACTTAGTCATGGAAATTAGCTTGATGGTTCCTTATTGATTCAGTCTGAGGCCTCTTCCTTCATACTTGTGATGCTTCATGATCTTATTGGGAATAGGATACTTTTTATTTTTATAGAAATTAGCTTGGTTATTATTGTATAACCATGATTCATCCCCTTCAAAAGGGTCATGTCCTAGGCCAAATGCTAGTACAAATGTGACAGGTCTCTTATCTTTGTTCCTTTATTGCCAATGCATATGTGGGGTGACTTTAGTTCACCCAAAGGTTTTTGGATTCTAAGGAATATTAGAAATATGAAATGTATCATGGGTCACATACTCTCATGATCCATTATTTGAAATGGTGAAATGATTAGAAGCTCTAGGAGGTGGCATGTGGGAAAGGGAATTTAAGGTATTAGGATCTATGTAATTATCTGGTGAAGGATCAATAAGTATGGCCTTTCCTTTCTCCTTCTTAGAACTTGGATGCATGTCATATTGATAATTATAGCTTTGAAATTTGGTATTAAGATGATTTTAGTCTTCATATGGATGTAAATCTCCTAGAATATTCACTTCCATCCCTGAGTGAGAAAACTTGATACATTGGTGCAGCATTGACGGGACTACATGAATCTCATGTAACCAAGGCCTACCTAGAAGCATATTGTATGATAATTCAAGATCAAGTACATGGAAAAGTGTATCATGGGTTAAAGGCCCAATGATAATTTGCAAACTAATGGTGCCTTGTGATTCTCTTTCTTGATTATCATAGGCTTTGATAGTTATTATTTCTGGCTAGAGATCTGCTATTGTGTACACAAGAAGCTTGATGAGCTTTAGAGACACTATGTTAAGGCCAGATCCATTGTATATAAGGACACATTTCACTTTATGCCATCTTATATAAAATTCTATGTATAATGGATTACTATGGAGTGGGCCAAGGGAAGACATATCACTTTGGTTGAATGTGACTTGTGGGATAGAGCTAGGTGTCCAACCAAAGCTTAAAATTTATTAGGGGAAATATCACTAGCAATAGTGGATTGGGTTAAAAACTCATTTAATATATTCTTGTGGATTATTTATGTTCACAACAAATCTAAATTATAAATTTGTGTTGGTGTCTTCTGTAATTTTTCCACAATATCAAACATCTTCTTGGTCAATAGTGAATGGTTTATTCTAAGGTTGAATGATTGGTTGAATGACAAGGAAAGTGTTAGATGGTTATGGGCCTAGGATAGTAATCTTTGACCTCTAAGTTTTGATTACAAAATTATGATTAAATATTGGGCCACTATTGCTAATCAATGTTGGGAATGGTATGGGACTAGATAAGACAAGTCTCAATTGCTAGTGTACTTGCATATGGTTATGTGGTAAGGATGTGTTATTGATATAAGGTCTAAAAAGGGAAGTCCCAGTTTGTTGGTTTTCCTATATGCATTCCTAGGTCAAAGAAAGATTATCCATGTAATTTGGTTGAATGTTTTTGTTTAGCAATGGTCTAGGCTGATAAGTGTTTGGTCTAGGATTAATGGAGATGGTATTAATACTAACCCATACAATGTGACCTACAACCTTGTTGTAGTCATGTGTAATTGCATGGTAGGTTTTTAGGTTGTTACCATTCTAACCTTGGTTTTGTCTATTGTTCTATCATTGTTGTTTCTATTATTGATTTTGTTGATTCTAATGGTTTGGCCTTTGATGTTGATTTTACTACTGCACTTGCCATTACTATTATTGTTGATTATTTTATTGTTGTTGATTGTTATGTTGGGGGAAGGGATTTTGATAGATCCAAAATTTTGATTGGAAGTGGAATCACCATTATCCAATGTTATCTCCCCATTCTCCAACATATTCCCAATTAAATGCTTGATTTTGATACATCTTCATAGATTATTCCCATTGACCTGATGATAATCACAATATTCATTTTCATGGTACCAATTAGGATAATTAATTCCTTACGGATAATGCTTTGATATATGCTAAATTATCATATTAGTGGCAACAAGCTTGTGAAACATAGACTTAATAGGTCATCTTCGGTCACTAAAGACACTACGTGTAAGCACAGTTCTCCTAGGAGGGGTTTGTAATGGTAATAACTATTGTATTTATTGTGCATGTCTTGGTTGTTGTGCTTGTGGTATTGTTTGGAGAGGTTATTAGGTATGACTAAGCTAAAAAGATGGTGTAAATGATTTTTACACCATTTGGACATTATGGGATTTAGTTACTCAATTTCACACAACATTCTTATTGTGGTTAAATTGCTTTGGTCTTTCTTGGTTATTAACCTATACTAGTTACAATGTTAGCACTTACATGGGATGTTGATATTTATAATTTCCCTAATTGGTACCTTGATTTTGATTAGTTGAATTAATCTTGATGAGTCATTTATTGATGATCACTCACTTGATCAACAAACCTTTATCAATGACCTCTTTGAAAGTATGTGTGTATTTTAGTTCCAAATGAGAAGCGATCTCACTATGCAAATTTTTGGTAAACATAGTGGCTAATTATTTATCTGATAAGCTATGGGTGAAACAACTTGTAAGGGATCTCCATCACTATAAATAACTTGCAAAACTCTCACCAACTTTTTACCTGTGTTAATTCCACTAATGAAATCTCATGATTGAGATTATAGGAAAAGTTCTACACAAAGTTATCAAAAAGATCATCAAAATCTATTATTGAATTTTTGGGCAACTTTAAAAACCACTCCAAGGCTTGTTCGACCAAGCTCCTTGGAAAAAATATAAAAAGGTATATATTGTCATATGCCACTAATTAGCATGCAATAAAGAATTTGGTCAAATGAGCCTTAGGGTCACCTTTCCCTTTGTATTTATCAAATTTTAGTGGTTCATATCATAGAGGAAATGGTATATGTAAATACTCCATGTTGAATGGATAGGAACATACTTCATCCAATTTGAAATTTTTACTTTATTTACCAACTTAAATGGTAATAATTGCATCCTTCATCTATTGCAATTCTTGGGATAGGAAACTTGAAGGAATATTGGTTTGAGAGAGAATATTGGTTTGGATAAATGGTTGGGAGGTCACTTGTGGGACACTTTGACTAGGGTATGATGGAGATACCTATTGGGGTAAATTGGTTTGGTTGGGGAATGGACCAGGAATATGCATACATGGATTAGGATGTACTTGAAATTATACAATTGGTTATGTGATATTATGGTTTGTGTTGGTGATAAAGATTTGACTTGGAGGATTTTCTGGTTGGGACAAAGGGATATAACCATACTTTGCCTATTGTGGTTGAAAATGGACATGCTACCAATTAATCAAACATAGATATTGAGTGGGAAATTGTGGGCCAAAACCTTGTCTCTAAATTTGTGGCACATTTTGAGCCAATGGTTGTCTTGTAGGTACTTAAGAAACATGGGGACCTCCTTGTTGCATGAATCCTTGCGAGGAAGTAAAAGCAAGTTGTAAATTTGACATCTATTTTTGACCAATATTTGCATGTTGTTGACTAGTCATTGCTTGGTTTTGAATTGGCATATTAGTCTATGACTAAGGAGGTATGCTTTTCATTACCTGGAGAGGTAAAACATTTTTTGCCTCTGATTAAGTTGGTAATGCATTTATCTTTTATTGCATTGATAAATTATATTTTATCTATTATTTTGGAATACTACTCATTACCTATTAAGGAGGAGTAGGGTTCATCATATTCTATCATTAAGGCATGACATTAACCATTATTTAATTACCTAATCCCATAGGTTATACACTTGAGGAAGCATCCAATTGAGGTTGGGGTGTAGAAACTCCTATTCCTTAATATGATGATTTGCTCATGGAATGAACTACATGCACATGTTGTTGGCTAGTTGTTTATGTGTTAGTACCACTTTGATGAGATTTGATGTTGGTGTACATTATCCACTATGTTTGGTTCACTATTCAGTATAAAGGCTGAAGGCACTTCTTTAATAATGGGCATGTGTATCAAGTTATCTATTGAAGTGATTTATATGAATGGGTTGGAATTTGGATTCTCTTGTCCACTTAACTCTATCAACACTCCTTTTGAGGGAAATCGGTCAATAAGAGGCTTACTTACCATGTTCATCTAATTAAAATCACGTGTTAGATTTAGGTTTGTTTGATATGCTATCTGTATTTGGGTAAAGTGATCTTCCATGATGTTTTATCCTCGATTAGATATATTAGGATCTTGGTATGTTGTTTGGACTAGAGCCATAGGATTTCTAGAAGAAGCCTATTGATTGTAAATGATATTGTGGGGCACTCTTACTATACTTTGTAAATTTTCATGGGGGAAGTTTGCTAGTAACTTGGCCCCTACCTCTATGGCTCTAACCAAAATATCATATTTGTTCTCTAGAAAATGTTACTAAAACTAGAATGGATCATATATGGAAGCCATATTAGTAGAAGATAACTATTGAAATACTGACTTATCCATAATAGGTATTGTAGCTAGGTATTGTGCAATTTTCTCTTGGTCTTGTTCTAAATAAGGTAGTGTGTTAACTAGATAGTTAGCCCATAGATCTTGGCATTGTGCCCCTGATTGAGTATTATAAGATGGATAAGAATCCATTTCATAAGCAATATTATCTGCATAGGGGTCTTACACCATTTCTTCCTATGCAACTACATTACTAATCCATGGATTGTATATGAGTCCACTATGAGTGTAGGAATACATGTTGGGACCCATAATCAATGTTTTGCGATAAAAGGTCAAAGAGTTATACAAACTCTAAAAAGGATAGAATGTCTAAAAAATATGATGTTCCAACTCAGTGTAGATTTGTTAAAAGGATCAAAAGGTTTATGCAAAGTTTTGTGAGTTAATAAACTAGCATGAAGTATCTAACATTTCACTATTCAGATAAAGATAAATAAGTAAATGGACCTAAATTTAAAATGCCAAACTCTAAGGTTGAATTGTTCTAGTCTAATCTAGGAATTTAATAGTTGCTAAGTCTTTTGGCCAAACATGATGTTAAAAACTAGGCTTAAATAAGGCATATGCTAGGACTCTTGGCCAAATGACATCAAAAGCTATACTTTGAAATAGATGAAAGTTTTAATCTAAAAGATTTGAAACACTTTTAACAAATAGTAGGTATTTGATTATTGGATATGAACTTGATCAACTAGGTATAAGGTATGAAACAAAAGGCACTTTTAAAGATAGTTTATTTTCTCATAAAAATGGTATAAAACTTGGTTATTTTGACAAACAAGCTAGACAAAAGTAAATAGTATAACTATTTTAAACAAAAGATCATATAAGTACACTTGGATTGGTTTGAAAATGTAGGAGCAAATCTGGAACTCTATGTAAGAGGATCTATGAAACAATATTTGAAATGCTCTAGGTAGTGTAAGGATGATATACTACCCAAAAGGTGTGACAAAAATGTTTATTTCAAAACTCTCCAAGTCAAAGATGTTTTCCTACAATTTTGATAGCATAACACTACTTTTCTTGACTCAAAATGTTATGGTGCATAGACACAAAGTGCAAGTTTTTATCACAAAATGGCTTAAATCTATCAAGTGATGACAATTATTATGAGTCTTAAATAGACTTCAACCCAAATTGGAAATTAAACCTAAGTTCCCTCAATTTTAATGCAAATGGCAAACCCACTTAACACATCAACCCTATGAAATTATAAAGGTACAATTCCAAATTTAGATTATGTATAAACTTAATTGGGCAGCATAACTACACCAAAGTGGATAATATGGATCTCGATCTTTTGATGAACCTTTAAACAAGGCAATTTGATGATCTCACATAGGCAATGTAATGCCTCTTTGTTAAAAGGAAAATTTGGACTATGTTTTTGGTTTGTATTATTTGTTTACACCAAGTTTTGACTCCAAAAAAGAGTTTAATCTAGGATAAGACCAACTAATTAATCGCTCTTAGATCTTAAACTGACAAGGTTTCTTGGTATTGTTGGAATCCATCAATATACATCATTTGAGAGGATTTTAAATGTTCATCCAAAATTAAATGTGCATTATAATGTGACAAGTGGGGATTTTTCTAGGATTTAACAATTTTCTAAATGATTTAGGGGAGTCAATTGCAAAATGAATTTCACATCAAATAATGCAAAAGAAAAGCATGGATTTTGTGTCTGTATCACTTGGCTTGTTGAAAAATGGTCTAGTCCTTTTTGCAACCACTTCATCTTGCTATTTGTTCAGTGTAATGCAATGTCCAAAGTGATACTATATCCCATGTATAACTCTAAAGGATCCAAATGAAGTCAATACTGGGAGATGAAACCCTAGGTCAAAGCTTCCCTAAAGAACTCATGGGAGGTGATGAAGTGCCCCTCACAAGCCAAGTTTGAATTAAAAAAAAAAATCATGAAATAGAAAGATTTTGGGGTCATTTTCAAGGTCACCCAAACTTTGACAAGTTTTTTGGGAGTGGTTTATATGAATTTATTTCTAAGCCTTAGAGTAGGTTATTTGAAATAGGAGTGGCACTTTTGATTCCAAGAGTTCCCCATAGGGGATAAATGGAAGAGCATACATGCAACATCCCTCTTTTTGCCACACAAAAAATTGATTAAATAACTATTGAAAACAAGAATTGACAAGTGTGATCAACTTTAAGCCCAAAATGAAAGATTTGGTGGTGTTCATTTGACCCCTTGGTCTTAGTTGTAAACTTTGAAAACATTCACCAAAAACATCTAAATTATTTGTTAAACACCCAAAACAAGGTTTCTAATTTATTTATAAGCATGCAAAGGTGATTTAAACATGTTTTGCAAAAATATCAAGCTTGGTCATATAGCAAAAATGTTAGCATATCCTTTAGCTTTGAAGCTCTTTTCAGTTTGAAATAATGAACTTTGGAAAAATAGCTCTCAAGTTTATGTTTTTGTAAAAACACAGTGACTGATGTCAATTTTATACAATCGATGATGGTTACCTTAGCTAATTTAAATTTAATCAATGTTGATTTTCTAAATGATGTCGATCTTACTTACCAACGTCAGTTATTGTGTAAAATTGTGGCAAACAAAAATGGCAAAATAAAGTTAGAAAATCAATTTGCAAGAGTTTTAAGGGTCTAAATAAATATTTTAGA
Source organism: Torreya grandis (assembly GCA_037957365.1). Classification (NCBI taxonomy): domain Eukaryota; kingdom Viridiplantae; phylum Streptophyta; class Pinopsida; order Cupressales; family Taxaceae; genus Torreya; species Torreya grandis. Next base: position 4,191,271 of record JARHVA010000205.1, on the reverse strand, counting down.
GTTGAAAATTGATCTTCTTCAGGTGTGAGATGCATCTAGTCTAATTGAGCATGCCATTATGTGATCTATAAATTTGACTCAAGAGAGGATGGTTAGTGTGGTGTTAGTTTCAAAATGAAAACAAGATGAAAAAAACACACTAATAGCATGACATCTCTAGGCCTAGACACTAGGGAGAGCTTGGTAACAAAAAAAAATGACAAACAAAAATAAAAATTAAGGAATACAAAACAATAATTCCTTCACCTTATTTAGATGATCCAAAATCCTTTGTAGTAGTGGCTTACTCGGATTGTGCTCATGAAGTCCTTGGCAATGGAAGTTTGGTTACCTCCATCTCTCTTTGGCACCATTGGCTTAAAGCCTGGCTTGGATTGGAATCAATTTAGCATGGTAACACTAATTTCATGAATCTTTTAGAACCATTTATGCATTATAAATTTTCATAATCAAGACTTAGAAATGATGTAGTGAGGCCTCCTATTTATAGATTTTTGCAAATGTCTAAAATAAATTTGAACTATCCATCCTGAGATTGAGATGTGTGGTTGAGGATTAATTCAATTTTTATAATTAATTTTAGAATTATCCTCATCATGAAATTGGAATAAGGGGAAATTAAGAGGCATTGAGGACATCATGGAAGGCATTGATGAGGCATGGAGGGCATGAATCCTAATATTTGTGGCATTTATGACTTAGGGACTCCTTCCCAAGAAATGAGGTCACTTGATGATGCATATATTCAATATTAATTTTCAAAACAAATTATTCAATAGTTTTCCATGGAATTTTTAATTAATCCTTGATTTGGATTAATTATCTCTTAAGCATGTTTAAGCACTTTGTGCACAAATTACTCAAACTAATCAAAATGCCTTGTTATTGGTCCAAAATTCAACTAGATTGGAATTAGAAGGCGATGTCAAATGCATTGAATCTATTATCCTATTTAGGATGTTATCAATAAAAAATAACATAGGCATGTGTCTTATGTAAGATATTTTATAGGAAAGAGCAATCCAGAGCACCTAGATGCAAAATTGGCATTTTGACTCAAAATGATCAGATCAAAGTTAGTTGGCCCATAAATTGCATTACCTCATTTTGGGATAACCTAGCTAAAATCAGCACTTGAATATGTCAATTTCACATCATTAAGCATGGTTTTAGGCAAAATTGTGCATTTTGGGTGGGAATTGGTCAAAATCCTAAATGTAGGTTATCAGTGGCTAGTTTTAGGTGTCTATAGTCTGGAAGCATGATCTTTGATAGATCTAGTGGTTGGAATTCTATTTGTGCATACTCATTAGGCTCAGGTTCAAGATTAATGGAGGTTTTAACATTGAGGTCCAAATTATTTTAGACTAGTATATGTTCTTAAATTATGGCATGGGGTGCACAACATAGACATGTTTGCTTTTTGTGGCCCTTTTAGTTGTTAGTACTACTATGTTTTGAAATAATCTTGAAGAAGGTAGTGGTGAACCCATTTGGGTATAGGAGGTAGCCATTTTAGTTATGGGCTAGTTGGTGGCTATGCAAATAGAGGTGAAGGCTATAAGAGTTGGAAAAGAGGTGGCTAGGATGGAAAGAATAATGGTTGAAGGGATAGAAATTAAAGAAGTGGAGACTATAGGGGCAATGGTTGAAGAAGTAGAAATGGGAATTAGAAGAGTAGAGGTGGGAGAAATGAAAATAAGACTGGTATACATAACTAGTAATGATATTAGATAAGAAAGGCCTAAGGCGGTAGTGAAGAGAGCACCCTTACCAAATTGATCACTATTGAGGGGTGTATTTGCTTTTATTCCTTTCAAGATCAAGACCTTGGCTTATTGTAGCTCTTATTCATCAACCTCTTGACTTGGCTCACCTTCAATTGAAGGTTTGACTCTCTTTTAGGTACATCCATGTATGGGGTCTAATGTTTCTCCCCTTTTAGTTTCCTTTGATATCATAGTGTTGTTTTCTTAACTTGTGGATTAGTCACCTATTAGGTAAGAAGTGGGAGAGTCATACTAGATGTTAGGGATATTGAAGTTTCCATAATATGTTCCATTTCTTCCTCATCAGAAGAATCCAAAAACTTTATCTCCACCTCTTCCCTATTTATTTTGTCCTTATATTGTGTTAGCTCTTTTTCTAGTTGTTACTTAACTCTCCTTAGTTCAATAGTATATGCTTTAACTAAAGGATCCTATTCTTCTTATTCTTGTGTAGCATCTAGTATCTCTTATAGATCTTTCTCTTGTTCATTTTCTTTAGCAAATAATATTTCCCTTAATATATGTTCTTTCTCTTTTTTTTTTCTCCAACAATTAATGGGTGTTTTGGATCTTGACCTTAATATGGTCGTTGTTGGTAAGTCCTACAACTTCAAAATATAAAGGATCTCCATCCACCTAGTGATGGGATACTAAATTTAGCTTGAATTAGTGTAAGGGAGGGGTAAAATTATATCACCCTCAATAAGCATTCACTTAATCCTACCATCACATTCCTTTCTTTTATCCCTCGTCATATTTTATGTTAAGGAATATGAATTCATGGTTAAATGGCTCATGTTTGTATGGAATTCCAAGGCTATGAATTTTTTATTTTACTCCATGGTAGGGGTCCTAATACTTATGAATAAGAGTAGCCAATTCATAATATCTCCTTACAATCACAACTTCCCTAAAGTGTCTCCTAAATATATACTGCATCCTCCCAATAGTGATATGGGATCTATGAAAATTAATTTTCTTATTCTTTTTTTAGATATTTATCTATACCATTACATATTTGGAAGGAAATTTCTTGTTCAACAAATTTTTTAGGGATAAACTTGGGGATTTGAAGAGGGTTTTCCATAGGTGAAACAACTATGATGAATTTATAATCAAGGTAGAGCCAATAATCACCCAAATTCATGAGTTTGTTAGAAATTCTACTTGAAATCCTAGCCATAGGGTGTCCATGGATAACCATAAAAACTTGAGGATAGAGGTCCTTTGAAATTTTGGAAATGTTCCTTACATATGCATATATGTGAACAAAATAATAAAAGTCACATATTCTATTCATGATAAAATCAAGGTTAGGACTCCATAGAACCTCATTATGGATATAAATGGATCCCATGACTAAATATAGAAGGTATGACATCATATAAAAATTTACCCCTAGGGGCCTCTTATCCTTGTACAAAATTTATTCATGTAGGCAGACACTAATGACCTCCCCTAATGCATAGGTGCATTATAAAGTACTGATCAAGTCCAACATGGTTACCCATTATATATGCATGAATTAGATGATCAGGTATCCTAGGATTTAGTTTAAAAATACCATGCCTATGCAAATAACTGTCATAAATTAGGTGATAGGGATGAGATTCTTGGTATGTTCTTTAATAGTGAAAGTTTCACCTATGAGAATCCACTTCCCCAATGCTCACTTCAAATTATTATTTTTCTTCCAAGTGACTACAATTTATAAATCAAATGTAATGTCTAGAATAGGGATAATTAAATACCCCATGAATGCATCTCTAAAGATATATGACACAACTATGTTATTATCAACATAGTGTATATATCCACCACCTATAATTCTACCTTCAAATAATATGCCTCATAACAATTTGATGCATGACATAACTTATGATTTGGTAGCTTCATAATGAAGTGCCTATCATTTAAATATAAGCATGTCATCTATAAGTTTTTTTCCTCAACCAAGATGTCCTCAAATTTTAATGAATTAATGTTCTTTATGACTCTCATAGAGCTGAGTAATTGGCATTAAGGCCATCAAACATAGTTGAGTCAAAATTTGTGTCTAAGTATTTAGTGGAGTCCTTAATGGGAAACCTAGATAGTGTTGAGGATCCTTTGTATGCCCTGGACAAAGATGCCATTTTTATTGATGATGCTAGTGTGATTCATTTTTTTATAAATGGTGGTCTAAAAATTGAATTACATAAATTTCAAGTAATTTTAGACACAACTAGGGATTTTGATATTGTACAAGACTATTTGCACTTGAGCTCTTGAAAACCAAATGAGGTAAAATCACTTGGGGGATCAATGTTATATCTTTTTACATTCATTCTAGTTTTTGTTCCATTATTTTATAGCATCTATGAGTTCATCACCCTTATTTAATTATAACTTGACTACCCAGTCCTAGTGTACATACTATATAAGATGTTTGCTCATTCAGGGTGCCATAATGTTGCTTTCAATTTTTGAAACTTGTCACTATATATTTTAGTTAGGGCTTCAATATTTTAATTCAAGCCTAATGGTATGTTATGGTGAGCCCAATATTCTATGTGAAAGACCTTGAAGATTAAAATTCTCTTCAAAGAGATTCATTCAAAAATATTTATCTAAAATATAGTGAAATAATAGTTATCAAAAACTAAGTACTCTTTAGAGAGATTATGATTCGAGAAGAAGTTTTAACATAAAAAGGCTCTGAATAAAAACCTTATAAATAAAATCTACTAAAGAGAAAGTATTTGAATACCAAAAAACTTTAAAATACCAAAGCTTATGAAGTAATTTATCAATTAAGAAATGCTGATGAAAAAGTTATTGAAGACTAAGTTACCAAAAACTAAGTTGTTGAATACTAAGTTTGTTTTCAACCAGAAAAAATGATCTGAAGAGAAATTTTTTGACCAAATATTGTTTTGAGACCAAAATTATTCAAACAACAAAAAACCTTTAGAATAAAAGAACATGAATATCCAAATCTACATACCTATCATACATAGTAATTCTTCCCAAATTTCCATTAATATATTAGTTTCAATAAGTCCTTGCAAATGGAAAATAGGTGCACCAAAATGTGATTCAATGTCCAAATTTTGAAGATTATTTATATAATAAGAACCAACATAAACACATGCACACCCGAATAATATATATGTCCTCTAATCACAAAGGGGTTCCCCATTTTTCAAAGAAAAAATCAAGGTGGGGTGTGTTGAATACAACAATTTTGATAATCCATCTAAGAAGGATATCATCTAGGATCTACTCACCATTTGGATCACTTTATTGAGGGAAGGTAATGGATAGTTTTTTTTTATCTACCACTTGATTGTTTCAAAAATATATGCATAAATATATTTCCCTATGCTTATTTCACATGGACATTAGGTTGGCTACCCATGTAGAGTGGTGAACCAAGAATATTATCTAATTAGAGAGTAACTTATGAACCTTTATGTGTATTAATGGTTCCATGATTAGATTCACATGTATGTATCTCTTCCTAAATGGTTTTGGCTTGGTTTAAATAGAATGGTGTGAGTAATCACCATTGGGTTGAAGACTATGAGGTATACATAGATTCAAGAAATTACATCCTTGTATCTTAGTGTAAACCTTCATAATTGCTCAAGTTTGAGTTCTATCTACTTAGGACCCACATTAATGGTTTGAGGTTTTTGCACAGAGCCAAGGTTAATGATTTGACACTTTTGGTTCTTAAACTTGCGTTTCTTAGTTTGGGGTACAGTGTCTAGGGTGTTAAACACTCTTTATAAGGTAATCATCCCTTTTTGTATATGATTCCCATGAATATTGAGGATCTTATCCTTATCAATTTTGGTTCTAAGGTTGTCTTTGTCTACTTCATTAGTTACCTAGGCGTTAAATATCCTAACAATATCAAGGAATTGGATAATATGTTGATCATCCTCAAAGGCTTAGAAATCCATCACATTGATTAGGATGAATGGGCAAGGGACTAGTTCCATAGAGAATTATTGCAACTCAGTGTCATCCAAAGGATTTAAATTTGTTTTTATAGATTCCAATGAGTTGGAAACTTGGTTCTCTTCACTAGGGATAGTGATGATATTTAACTCACTAAACATCTCAATCAGGTCTTAGGACCTATGCTTATACCTCTTAAGGTAAGATAACTTGCACTAAAATTTATTCTTAACCTAGTTGACCACCAACTTAGAGTCATCAAACACCTTTAGTTACTTAGCCTTATGATTTAATGTGAACTTCAACCCTATGATTAAGGCCTCATACTCTTCTAGATTGTTCATATAGAGGAATTATAATCTATATAAAGCTAAGTATCTCTTTTCTTTGGGATATATCAATAGAAAACCTATTACACAACCTTGTTTATAATAGACCTCATCTACATATAGGGACTATAGGATTGGAAACCCTAATTCATTGATGGCTTATCCTTGGTAGGTTTTTTGCTCAACTTATAAATTATTAGATTTGAGGACACCAAGTTCATTCTTTTATTGATAACATTATATTCAATTATCATATGCTTCATGTAAGATTATCTATCTTTTTGGATTTTATTTTAAATACCTCTCTAGGGTAACAAAATATGAGAAAATTTAGTGGCCATATACCCATTTAACATTTTAGACCAGTCCCTACTAAGGAACATGTCATAAGCTTCAATGATTTACCACCTAGATGTCTATGAAATTGAATCTTAGGCTTAGATTCGAATTACATGTGGACATTTAGAATCTAAACCACTACTTTGACATATAACTTATCTAGTTGAACCTCCACCTTGTCTAATTTGATAGGAACTAACCCTATCCTCTCATAAAAAACTTGTGGCATTACATTTATTGAGCTTCCTGTGTCCACTAAGTAATTGTGTACGTTATTTATAAATAACCTAACAGTTAGGAGGAAATGGGAAACCTCAGTATTATTATTATTATGAATGATTACATTATTGTGGGACATATTTTGCTTAGTCTAGGTAGGCTGTAATGGCTTTTCATTTAAGGATTTCAATAAAAGATCACATTGCTTAGTGATTTGAGTAAGTTCATGAAGGGTGATATTTTATTTAATTTTGATCATGTCTTATAACATGTTATAGACTCCCTTATTTTTAATTAGTCAGGCCTCTATCAGAGCTTTTGATTTATGGTGTTTTGGAGGTAGTGGGTCATTCCTAGCATTGTGATCTAGTGGGGTTGTGTCATTATTTAAGGGATTGAGGTAGTAAGAGGTTATTGTGGTTGTCAATTCCTTAGGGAATAATTATTCCTTTATAACTATTGGAATGTATGGACCTCATTGGTACTCTCTTCTAGGCTATTTTATTCCTACTTGGGAAAGTCCATAGTTTTTTTCACTATGGTCATGCTAGGGGATCTACCCAAGTTTGATTATTTTTGAGTGATTTATAACTACCTCATACTCCTCTATTTATATTTATAAGATATAAAATTTAATATAAAAATCTATACAATCCATCTCTTCATGTGTAATCATGTTATGCACTCAAAACTAGTTAGGCAAAGCTATCTCATAGATGTTAACTTCAAGTAACCTATTAGGGTAGGGCTCTAGTTAATTTTGGGGATGACTTAATTTATATTTTGTCTTTGGTAGGATAAGTTCTTGTTTGAGTTTTTAGTTTTAGAGTTGACAATTTGCCTTTGTGTACCTAGGAAGTCATTACTTAACTTCTGGACCAATCCTTAGATGACAGTTGACTCATTTTGAGTAGACTCTTATGGTATAGTCTAGGTGTTGTTAGTTACTAATATCATCACTTAGTACTACAATTTAAGATCCATTTCTTGATTTACTAGGTTAATAAATCCCAATTTTAAATTTGGCATGACATGAATAAAAGGGATTTTGTTTGTTATGGGCAGTAGTTAAAGCATGGGAATATTCTAGTTTGTGTTAGGAAATAGGTTCAAGTCAGACATATATGACAAGACATTAGAAAGGGGAGCCATTTTTTAACCTTGAGGGTTTATTTACCAATCAAAACTTATGAATTCAACATAATCCAAGGGTAATTCAACTATATGTGGGTCTTTTATTAGTAACATGGACATCCATGGGTCTAAGTCATTTATTTACATCTCAAATGTTAGTCAGGAATTAGGCTGGTAAAGCATGATAATTTAGTTATACATTTTATGGAACCTAAAATTAAAGTTTCTAATGGGCTCACTAAGTTATCATTTAATGCAAGTGAATTATTGGTAGAGGATACTAGGTTCAATGACTTCCCAAATTGGGCCAAGAAGACACTACTGAACTAGTCCAAGCTCATGATTGAGTTTTTATGGTGGTTAAGGAAATAGTTGTAGGTAGAGTACATTAGAGTGAAGGGTAAAATCCCACATGCAACATCTTCATGTTCCATGTTGAGAAGTCTTAGGGTGGAATTGTATGAGTTTCTTTCTCTTTATCCATTCATCCTACCGTGGGAGTGAAGTGGGGAAGGTATCATTTTGGGTTCTTAGGTAAGTCACATACAACTCCAAGAAAATTTATAGATGACATGGATAACTAAGGTACTTAGAGAGCCATTATGGGTGGTTTATTTTGGGGATACTGTGAATATGAGCTAGTGGAATCAACTACTAGTCTAGGTCTATGTCTAGCAATTTTGGGCCTCCTATGGAACTATAAAGATGAAATAATTAGTATATCATGATAGGACTTACCTCTAGTGATAAGTGCAGTATGATCTAAGGTGTTTCATAGGTAAATAATAATTAAAATTTAAAATTAGTAATAATAACCAACATAAACCCAATAAACTATCAAATAGGTTTGAAAAAAAGATTGCTTTCCTTCTAGTGCTAGTTATTTTCAGCCTTGAAATATTTTCTACTTCCAAAGGCAATCAAGGGATTGAAAATTTTGAAGAAATAATTAGGGGACAATGAATGGAATAAAATATCCCCTCTTTAATTTTAGTACTAATGTTGTTTTAATCCAAGGACTGACCAAGTAAACCTTTTATACTTAAAGAGTCATACCTGTTACCACTAGAGGTTTAAGATATGTTGAATTTCACTTTGGATTAGTTACTAGCTAAAGTATATTCTACTCTTTATTTAATTTTGAGTCACATCTCATAGATTTATATAATAATGGAGAATTTTGGATTCTAAAATAAACATCAAAATGAGGTTAAGTTAGAGTAAGAAAGAATGTTTCCAGGCCTAAAAGGTGATAATGCTTCAAGAACCAAGCTAAGTAACCTACCATAGTTATACCATTGTGTGTTGAGTTTCACCAAGGGTTATAACTCATTTTTACACAAAAGGGAGAAGTTTTATAAAATGGAAGAAAATTCTTAATTTATAAACCCTTCATAATATATCAATATTCAAGAATCCTATTGTAATTGTTAACTCACCAAATTGCATCCTTAAGAGAGGATTGTTCAGACTTCTCCAAGTTTGGGGTAACATGGGATTAGTCTAAGGGTTTTGGGAGAAATTTATATGGAATAAACCTTTAGTTTATGTGGATAGATCCCCCAATTCATCAATTGAGTTTAATTAATAAGATTACTAAATCTTTGGGGTGAAAAGGGAGAGAGAAACATGAACTAAAAACAAAGCTAAAGGAGGTGAACCAAAAAAGGACTAATGATTGAAACAAGTTTTTAAATAAACTCCTAAACATAAGTATTTAATGTGAATACTATGATGGATGTATACAACTTCAAGGTAATGGATAATAAGTATGTTCAATGCACTATCAACCAAATAACTCTTCAAACATAGTCATCAATGCTTGGCACATCACATGACTTGCATAGAATAACATCCTAGAAACTAGTTGAGGGAAAGGACCTAAAAATGAAAACAAAAATTCACCAATTATAAAAATAAATAAGCACATAAACACACTAAGATATTAAGTAAATTTAAAATAGTCCTTATTTATTAATTCAAAAGGTTTTAAAAATACAATTTGTGTAGAGTCTCATCATACCCAGGTGAGGGATGAATACAATGGCCTTAGAGACAATTTATAGAATAATGAAAAAGAGGGATAAGATAATGTGCCTTGAAAAGGGAATTAATGTTGATCATTGTTCCTATTGTTGAGGTTTGGCATTGATGTTAAAGGATCTTAAGAAGGTCTTCATGAGGTTATTGAAGAGTTTAGCTAGCTATGAGAGAGAATATTAATCAGTGTTACATTAATTTTGAGAGTGTAATATATGATTAGTATATGTTATTATGAGTACAAGAATGATGTGAAGGTCAGGATGGAAGGTTCATGTTGTCAAAGCTATCAAGTACTTGAGCCTAGTAGTGTCTTGAGAAGGTATATGTGTAGGATGCCTAGTATTTTGCATGAAGGAGCATGATGGCTTGGTGAGATGAATGCACAGAGGCATGAGATCTTGTATTAATTTTCTTTAATATGTATGTGAGGCATTGGAACATTCATGATTGTCTTATGGTGAGCTACATGGGTAGAAATTGTTGGGCATTTTTGACCCACATACTAAAGCTCTTGCATGGTTTGATGAAATAGTGGATCAAAGGCTTAGAAGTGGATCTAAAATTTGCAAATAGAGAGGATCCAAGCAAGGTTTTCTAAGGATCTATCAGTGGTGTTCAAGCGTAAGCTTGCAAGCTAGAATCTAAGTGCAATATCTTTTATTTGGCTAAGTCTTTATTTGTTTATTCTTTTGGGACCCTTTTTTTTGGGCTAACTGTTTCATTATTTTGAGACCTTTTGGATAAGTGTTGAATTATTTTGGATTAGTTGTCTGAGACAAAGTTTTCAAAGGGATATTCATTTTAGATAAAATGTCTGAAGTAAAACACAAACACCTTTTCTTTTGAGAAAATTGTCTAGGATAATTTTCCTAAAGGGTAATTCTTCAATAAAATGGCCCTTTTTAGAATTCCTGAAGGAATTCTTCTACATCAAAGTGTCTTATACACTTTTCTTGAAGGGTACTTCTCTCAAGAAAATATTATATTTTAAGGTTTTTGAAGGGCACTTTTATTAGCAAAAAGGGGAACTTTTTCAAGTTTTGAAGGGCACTTTCAAAGCAAAGGGGCCAAAACACTTTTTTTGAAGAGTCATTTCCATGCCAAGTGTCTTATGAAACCATTATGAAGGGTATCTCTTGAGGAAGTGGACCTTTCCAAAAGTCCTAAAGACCTTTTCTTTTGAAGAAGTGGTGGAATCAAATATATCCAAAGGGTCATTCTCACAAAGCCTAAAATAAAAAGGCCTATAGGAAAGTTTCTAAGGGAAACATGACATTTGCACTAGTGTCAAAGATCAAGCTCATAAAATAGTTTTTGGCATTCAAAATCCATCAAAGGGGTCCCTGGACAAACATAAAGATGACGTGTAGTAGCATTTTGGGAGCTAGATCAGATGGTGCATAATAAATCTTACATTAAATATTAATGACAAGTGAAGGTCAAAGGGGTAAATTAATCTCAAGGGTGAAAGTGTGTGTGACAAGTGTCAAAGACACATTTTATTGGTAGGAGATTGATGACTCACAGGTATCCATGCATAATTAGATCGATGAACATGTAAAAATATAAGGGGGTATCAATTTTAATAGAAAATATATAAGTCCAAAACAATAGTAAGGAGCATGTCAGGTTTTAAATGCAAGAGATCAAATCATTTAAACTTGGTAGAAACATGCAACTACCCACGATATGGTTCTCTCAACTCTAAAAAGGGAGACTTGAATGCACAAAGGGCTCAAGCAGATTTATGATGATCTTAGATATTTCATTTCATGGTCAAGTAGTTGCATGATCTAAAGGCAAAAGGAGTTTAAGGACATAGTGGTGTTTGTATCCATTTATGACCCCTCTCTCAATTTTCTCACATAACCCCCCCTCTTCTCTCTTTCCTTTATGCTATATATAGAGGATTTTGAGCCTAAAAAGATATGCCTCAACTAGTGATAGAGTTACTCTATCAAAATTTCCTTTTAACACTCTCTTAAAGTAATACAAGATATATTTTTTTTTTTTTGAAGTAAAGTGTGCATTATTAGAGTTTAACTTGTAGAATGTATGTTTTTCTCTCATCACCTATGATTTCTCTATGTACCTTACTTTAGTTTTATTGTAGGTCATGTAATGTGTTATCCTTTAGTGCCTTTCTAAATCATTAAAATTTATAGTGTCTCTCTTATAGACCTACTCCTTCCTACCCTTCAAAGTGCATCCTCTCCTTTGACCTCCACACAACTACTCATGCTTGCGGCTTTGAAATAGGATCAACTAGACTATGTCTTGTTTAAGTTTAGTAGTAATCATTAAGGTTGTCATTTTAAATGTGGATCACTCTCTACTTGGTTCATCACTTACCTTACCGTAGATTTAATTTTTATGTTATCCTTTTATCCCTTTTCCTTAGTCAGTAGAATATTTTAGCATAGCAAGTATTATCTACAGTGAAGCATTTAGGGAACTAGTGTCATTAAAAAGCCTAGAGGTTTAACCTCACTACAAGACACCCATACCCTAAGGTTGTCTTAATTATTGTATCTAGGAGTGAGAGATATTGAGAAATTCTACCATAAAGGGTGAAATTCTATCCTACAACATTTTCTATCATGCTCAGTGGGACTGTATTGTTCACTGAGTGAAGAGTTTTGGTGTTATCTTCATCCAATTAGCTTTCAGAGGCATGTGTGAAAACACCAATGGAGACTCTAAGTACTCATCAACTAGTATGATTATCCCAAGTTCATAATCATCATTATTTGGTATGTACAATCAACCATATTTTGATTAACATGCTTATTCTCTACCCCATCATCACACTTATCAAGCTAATAATGTTTATGTGTTCACCCCAAGTGGCCCTCAAACAAACTATCAAAACTAGTATGAAATTTACTCCCATCCCACTCCTTTGTATGACCAAGATCAATCTCCTTTGCATTCAAATCAGTCTACTAATTCCCCTTGTTAAGACTATGTTTATCTTGTTACATCCTTGTCAGGATTCAAGCAAGCATTATCAGATTATATTGAGTTTATAAGAGAGATTGGTAGAGGTTTAAAACTTTCTTCAGTCATCCCTATTTATGTTCTACAAAAGGCAAGGAGTTCTCTTTAGTTGGTTAAGAACATGTGGTCAATTTATAAATATGAAAAATGAGTAGTTTATGAAAAGGACAATGAACTACCATATGGCTATTTTAAAATCAAATAGAGAAAATAATAGTTGAATTTGGCATTGTCTCAGATGACCAAGAGGAAGCTACCTTTTGGGATGACTTAGATTTTTTCTACTTAAGTCTAGATAGTAAACCAAGCACTAGTTCAAAGGAGCCATCACATGTTGCACTTAATTTAGAGCACAAAATTGAGTCATTGAATAATAATATTACAAAATCCCCTATAGTCCAACATGAACTATGTTTGGAGGACATGAACTAGTATGTCTATGTTGAATACATGTTTGTTCGATTCTATCCATTAGAGAACACATCAAAAGGATTGACCATAAAGTTATCTAGTTCACCAATTCTAGTACCTCAAAAATAAGGTATTTGTCATTTTAGATTATTAAAAATAAATAATACTCATAGTTTCCCATTTTATTTAGGAGGGATATACTCATAAATTGTAACCTTGTATATATTAGGATAAATTTCATGCTTTCCTCCAAGTGCCTTATTACACATCTCCTTTCTATTCTATTTTTCCTTTCCCACTACCTTGGGAACTTCATTTTGTGTTGTCCTTTTTTCTTCAAAAGGATGTTCCAGAAAGGGTTGGCTTTGTATCCAGTTTCATACCATCTTAGTTATAGAGGCTAATGAATTCATGCCCAATGAACTAGAAAATGCAAGTGGTCTGGGTTCTCAAGCATAGTAGGCATGCTTCCCTACGAGTCAGCAGAAATGTTGGCCATTTTTTTCCCACATACTAAATCTATTTCATGGTTTGATGAAGTAGTGGATCAAAGGCTTAAAATTGGATCTAACATTTGCAAATATAGAGGATCCAAATAAGGTTTTCCAAGGATGTAGTAACAATATTCAAGGGTAATCATACAAGCTAGAAGATAAGTGCAAAATATTTTATTCAGCTAAGTCTTTACTTGTTCTTTCTTTTGAGACCATTTTTTTAGGCTAAATGTTTCATTATTTTGGGAAAATTTTGGCTAAGTGTTGAATTCTTTTAAACATGTTGTTTGAGACAAAGTTTCCAAAGGGATATTTTTTTTGAGAAAAATATCTAAAGCAAAAGACAAAGACCTTTTCTTTTGAGAAAATTTTCTAAGATAATTTTATCAAAGGGTAACTCTTTAATAAAGTGTACCTTTTTAGAATTCATGAAGGAATTCTTATATACACTTTCCCCAAAGGGTAATTCTCTTAGGAAAATGGTCCACTTTAAGGTTTCCAAAGGGCACTATTTTCAATGAAAATGGGACCTTTTTCAAATTTTAGAGGTTAATTTCAAAGCAAGGGGGCCAAAAACCTTTTTATGAAGAGTCATTTCCATGCCAAATTGTCTTATGTAGCATTTCCAAAGGGTATCTCTTGAGGAAGTGGACCTTTCCAAAAGTCTTGAAGACCATTTCTTTTGAACAAGTGACTAAAACAAATAAATTCAAAGGGTCATTCTCAAAAATCCCAAAGAACAAGGCTCATAGGAAGGTGTTTGAGGGAAATGTGAAGTTCACACCAGTGTCAAAGATCAAGCTCATAAAATAGATGTTGGAATTCAAAAGCCATCAAAGGGGTCCTTGGCCAAACATATAGACATTACATGGCAGTATTTTGGAAGCTATATCTAATGGTGCATAATCAATCTTAAATTGAAGATAACAGTGAGTGGAGGTCAAAGGGGTAAAAAAATCTCAAGGGAAAAAGTGTGCATGACAAGTGTCAAAGAAACATTCAATTGGTAGGAGATCAATGACTCACAAGCATCCATGCACAAGCATATCAATGGACATGTAAAAATTAAAGGATGGTATCAATTTTAATATAAAATATATAAGTCCAAAAAAATAGTAAGGAGCATGCTAGGTTTTAAATGTAAGAGATCATATCATGTACACTTGGTAGGAACATGTAGCTACCCATGATATGGTTCTCTCATCTCCAAAAAGGGAGACTTGAATGTGAAAAGGACTCAAGGAGATTTATGATGATCTTGGATGGTTTATTTCATGGTTAAGAAATTTAATGCTCTAAAGGAATAAGGATTTCAAGGATATAGTGGTGGTTTCAACCATTTATTACCCCTCTCTTCATTTTCTCATGTAAGCCCCACTCTTCTCTCTTTCCTTTCTACTACATATAGAGGCTTTTAAGACTAAAAAGAGATCCCTTGATTGGTGATAGAGTTACTCTATCAAAATTTCCTTGTAGCACTCTCTTGAAGCAATACAAGACAAATTTCTAATTTTTGTTGAAGTTGCATTATTGGAGTTTAACTTACAGAATGTATGTTTTTTCTCATCACCTATGATTTCTCTATGAACCTTGCTTTATTTTTCTTGGTTTCTTATAGATCATGTGATGTGTTAGCCTTTGGTACCCTTTTTAAGCTTTATAATTTATAGTGTCTCTCATGTATACCTACTCTTTCCTGCACTTCAAAGTGCATCCTTCCCATTGACCTCCACATAACTACTCATGTTTGTGGCTTCAAAATAGGATCAACTAGACTGTGTCTTATTTAAGTTCATTAGTAGTCATTAAGGTTCCTATTCTAAATTTGGATCACTCTCTAATTGGTGAATCACCTCCCTTATCTTATATTTCCTTTTTACGTTATCCTCCTATCCCTTTTCCTTAGTCCGCAGTAGATTTTAGTGTAGGAAGTAGGAGATGAAGTGGAGCATCTGAAGAACTAGCCTCATTAAAAATCCTAGAGGTTTAACCTCACTAAAATATACCCATAGCCTGAGGTTGTCCCAATGATTGTATATAGTATTGAGAGAGCCTAAGAAACTCTCCCATAAAGGGTGCAATTCTAGCCTACAACAGGAACTTCAAACCAAATCTTTACCTAGATCATTTCTAGATCCTACCTAGCCTAATAATGCATCATGATCTATTTTAAAGGCCTATGAAGGATTTATATTATTTTTTAAGCATGAGAGATGTTGCTTTAATATGTGAGTGAGGTGGAGAGTGCATGGAAAGAGTCATGAGATCAATTTTAAGGCCTAATGTAGTTTACATGTCAAGGTCCAAGAGAGAAAAGAGAGAAAGTATAACATAATGGGGCATAAGGTTATGTATCCAAGTCAATTATGGATAGGTGAGTGTATTAATAATTATTTAATGTTTTTTCAATTATGTTTACCAAGTTTGAGGTCATGGTTTATATAAAAAGTCATGAAAATGTGTTTGAAAGTCTCATGAGTACACAGAATGAAGGGTTATTAACTCGAGAAGGATTTTATTATGATAATTAGCTTATAAAAACTATACATGGGAACCTAATATATTCATGGTATATTGGGAAGGTTCATATCTCAAAATTTTATGCATTTGTTTTTGGGTTGAGGGGTTATGCTTTATGAATGATTGTTAAAAAAGAAAATAGGTTTAAACCCTCTTACAACACTAATAAGGACCTGATGTTGAAGATGTTCTTTAGAATAGCCCAAAATGGTCTTAAATTACTAGACAAGAAATTTTATGTTGAATTCAACTCTTCTATGAACATCTAGGTGTGATTGAGTTGTCATGTGTGTGAATATAACATAAAGGAAAGTGCACATTTCTCAGAGATATGTTATAGTAGTTAGAGTTGACAAAGTCAAAGTTTGAAAATTTATGAAGTTTGAATATTTAGACTCATGATTTATTTTCCTAGTGGTTTCTATATTTTTTCTAGTTCTCAAGTATGCTAAATTGGTCATCTAAATTAACCAGTCGCTAATAGACCTAACGGTGGAAATAGTGAAAAACCTAGGTAATAATGAGAAGAAGATTAGGGATGTGTTACCATGAAATAGTGATGAAAAAAGTGTAAAAATATTGTTTTCATTAATTTTATGACATGATCATGTTTGTTATAATTTTTTTAGGTTAGTGTTTTTGGTGAAAAATTTGCTCACAAGTTGACCTGTCTGGTTTAGATGAGAGCGTGAGATATAATGTTATGAGATTGTTTTTTAAGACCAATATTTCTATTTGACCATATTATATTTATATTTTATATTGTTTTAATTATCTCATAATATCATATACATTTATAATAAGTCATTGAATATGTCTATATAGGTGTTAGAGGTCTGAGTCACCATGATTGGTCTTTGAAGAACACTAATAGTTCTAAGTGAGCAAGTTCTATGAGTGTTTTTTGAGTCCGTTTTCCATGTGTGATGAATTATAACACACTTAATTAAGTTTTTAAATCTTTTAGGTTATATTTATATGATTTATTTTCATGTTTTTATGGCTAAATAACATGTAATCTTTAGTTGTTTAAGACATACCTTTCTGTGTGTATGAAAGCCTAATGTGAATAGTACTAATGATGTACTTCAAGTGGTGGTTAGATGTAGAAAGTGTCATGTAATTAATATTAGATTATTTGGGGTATATTTGAGTGGTATATAAATTTTTCCTTCCATGTGTATATTTTTAAAGTGTTCCAAGGAGATCAAAGGGTATTGTGTACTAATGAAGGCCTGATTGAATTAGGTCTCCTTAAGGCTTATAGAATGATTTGGTCTATTTGATATATGTCTAACCTAATGTAATTATTGATTAATTTTTTTGGAATGAACTAAGGACTATTTTTTTGAAAATATAAGTGGGAAAGTGTGTGTGTTTAAACAAGAGGTGTATGAGCAAGAGCTTAGTATAAGAACAAGGCCTAATAGGCCTAATTGATGAGTTAGAGAATGAGTGAGTGTAACGAAGGATATAACACTTTGAAGAGATTAATGAAGTATTTTATACCATAATAAGGGTGAAGATAAAATATAATTAAGATATAATAGGGTTACTATAGATGAATATCAAGGTTACATGACCTAATCTGTCTTTAAGAGACCTAATTGGTCGAAGAAGCCTAGAAGATAGTTTGAGTGGGGTAGAAGAGAGAGAAGATATGAATAATGTGATAATCATATTTTGTATGAGAAATAAGATTTTTTGAAGGTGATAAAAGGTTTCAAGTGGCTAAGTATGTACAAAGTCATCTAGGGGTTGGTACCTACTTGCAAATTGGTACTTATTAAAGTATTATTGGGTTGGTACTTAGCTAGTTGGGGTTGGTGCTTCACTAAATTATGATATTTTGAATTCTAGGACTATATTACATTTATATGGATCAATGGGTTTTATTACCCTTAAGGGTTTCCCACTCATAAATATTTTATTTTATTTTTCTCATATGAATGAATTTTACTGCATTGTTATATCTTTGTATTGCTTTGATGGTTCAAGGGATGTTAAAGTACATGTGAAAGAGAGATTTAATAAATTGATTCACCCCCCTCTCAGTCATTATTTTTACAAAAATTGGTATCATATATCGGTCCTTTGAATCAATTATAATATCTTGAAAGTGATCTTAAGAAGCATAAGATGTCTAGTGATCAAAATAGAGAAGACAGCATGTATAATGAAGAAGTATATTATGACAGTGAAAAAGGAGAAATTGAAGTAGACATTTAAGATGAGCTCATAAGTGAACTTGATTATTTTTAGCATCAAAATAAGAATAAAAATTATCTTCATAATTATTTAGAAGGTGTCAATACAAAGTTTAAATCAAAGTAAGTTGAGTATGACCAGTTGAAGACAGAGCTAGATTCTTTGAAGTTTGAACACGAGCATCTCATAGACAAGATGATAAATTTTGAGAGATAGATCATGACGAGTTAGAAAAATTCAATAGTACTAATATGAAAATACCAATAAAAAAACCTAATTCAATAAAGGATAAGTTATCATGGGACCATGGGAAAAGGAGTAATCATTCAAAAGGTAAGTGTATAAATGTTGTTAGCTATATTTTTCATAATATGGGGCACATTGCAATATTATGTTATAATAGAGTTGGAAGGCCCTCAAGATTCAAAAAGACATATGAAGCTCCTAGAGTGAATGAAAATGGATAAACATTAGTATGGGAGCCAAATCAAGTTAGGGATAAACATATTGAGATCAAGAGTCAAGATGAACTATTTGCTAAAGAGGAACACAAGATTAAAGTGGGTCCTATGCTAGCTTAGACTACCTTTCACATTCTAGATGAAGGCATGAAATGGTATATAAATAGTACTTTCTCAAGCCACATGACATGAAACAAAAATAAGTTTATCTCATTGAATAAGAATGTTATAGTAAAATTAAAGTTTATATATAACACAACTACCAATATATTTGGTAAGGGTATCTTGAGTTTGAACAATGGGAAGACAAAGACATGAAATGTGTTATATGTGGAAGGTTTGAAACATAACCTAATTAGTGTAAGTTAAATGTGAAATCAAAGATAAATATTTACCTTTCATGATAGAGAGTGTGAGATAAGGAGAGTCAAATTAAGAAGGCTAATTTCCAATGTTAAGAGGACTAAGAATAATTTGTCTTGAATGAGATCAATAAGGATAGATGCTTTATAAGCAAGATGGATGAAAGTTGGATATGATATACAAGTTTAGGTCACCTAAACTTTGATATTCTAGTGAAGATAATCACTAAGAAGTCTATGAAGAACATGATTAAGATCACCAATCATATAAACATGCTTTGTAAATCATGTCAACATGGTAATCACACTAGAAGAAGGTTAGAGTCCAAAGAGTACTTTGCTACAAGACCCTCAAAGTTAATACACATTGATCTCCATGGGCCTAAAAAAATTCAAAGCATTCAAGAAGATATCTAATTCATGTTAATCATATATGACTATAAAATAATGAATTGGGTTTCATTATTAAAATAGAAGTTAGAATCTCTTGACAAGTTCAACGTATTCAAGGCTCTTTTTGAGAATGAGAAGAATGGGAAGATCAAGTGCCTAAGATCTTACATAGGAGGATAATTTTGGCTTAGTGATTTTGATGAATTTTTTAAGGTTCATAAAATAAGGAAATAGTTCTCAATATCTAGGATACCTTAGAAAAATGGGGTAGTGGAAAGAAAGAATAGGATAGTTCAAGAGATGGCTAGAACTATGCTAAATGAGTCTATATTATCTGGTGGATATTGGAGAGAGGTAGTAAGCACTAAATCCCACATTTTTAATAGAGGAAAAATAAGGAATAATGGAAACAAGACTCCTTATACACTATAGAAGTGTATACCTACTAATGTGGAACACTTTAGAATGTTTGGGAGAAAATGTTTCCTAAAAAGAGGTGAAGACTTCGGAAATTTTGATTCTAGATTTGATGAAAGAATATTATTAGGATACTAATCAATGAAATCATCCTATAGATGTTACAAGAGGTTATAAAATATAGTGGAAACCACCAATGTGAAGATTGATGAGAAAAGGAAATCACACTCATAGTCAAAGGATGCTTTACAAAATATGGACTTCAAGAATGAAGAGGAAACTATAGAGGTTGATGATGAATAATAATAAGTTAAGGAGAGATAGGAATAAAAAGGCCCCTCAATATAGATTCAAAAAGATCATATAGAATCTCAAATAATTGGAAACAATAATTTAGGTATGAAAACAAGGAGAAGAGTGATAAGTAATCTAAATCAAGAGACTGTTTCTCTATTATCTAAGATTAAACCTAAGAATATTATAGAAGCAAGAAAATATCAATTTTGTATATGTGATATGAATAAGGAGTTAGACCAAATAGAGAATAATGAGACTTGGAACTATTTCCTAGTCCTAAAGACAAGAATACCATTAGCACAAAATGGGTATTTAGAAACAAGTTGAATGAAGATGGAGAAGTCACTAGTAACAAGGATAGATTAGTTTGTAAGGGATATGAATAAGTTGAAGGGGTATACTTTGAGGAGACCTTTGCACTAGTATAAAGATTGGAGGCTATTACATTTTTTATAGAATATTTAGGATTCAAAGGGTTCAAGGTATACGAGATGGATGCCAAATTTGCCTTGTTGAATGGGAGTTTGGAAGAGGAGGTTTACATAGAGAAACCTAAGGTGTTATCACTATCAGGTGACAAGGACTATGTTTTTAGGTTGAAAAAGGATCTTTATGGTCTAAATAAATCTCCTAAAACTTGGTATGCTAGGTTAGATAAGTATGTTTTGGATTAAGGATTCAAAATAGGATTTGTTGATAGTAATCTATACATAAAGTTAGAAGATTATCATTAGTTGATAGAAGGTAGTATATGCAAATGACATCATCTTTGGTGGAAAAAATGAGAACATGACTAAGGTATTTGCATTGGTGATGAATAAAGAGTTTGAGATTTCCATGCTTAGAGAGATATCATTCTTTATTGGGTTGTAAATCATTCAATCTAAAAAAGGTATATTCATTTCACAAGCCAAGTACATAAGAGATATGATGAAGAAGTTTGAGATGGAAGATTATAAGGTAGTTAGTACAACTATGATCATAAGGTATAAGTAAATTAAGGAAGATGAGTCTTCAAAGGTTAATCAGACATCATATAGGTTAATGATTGGAAGTTTACTATATACCACTACCTTTAGATGTGACATCATGGAAGTAATAGGTTTTATGGTAAGGTTTTAAGTAGATCTAAAGGAAAAGGATACTCAAGTATCTCAAGGGGACTATGGAGTATGGTTTATGGTATCTAAGGATTAAAGATTTTAATTTGATAGCCTATATAGATGAAGACTAAGTAGGATGTCTATATGATAGGAAAAGTACTAATAGAGGATCCTTATTCTTAGGTGGTGATTAGTTTCATAGATAAGAAAGAAGCAGCCATCATTAACATTATCCACATGTGAGGCTAAGTACATTGTAGTAGATTTATGTTTTACTTAGGTCCTATATATGAGATAGACCCTAAACTACTACAAGGTGGAGTATGATTGTCCTAGCCCTATATATTATGATAATACAAGTGTTTCAAAAAACCATGTCATGCACTCAAGGAATAAGCACATTCTCATTATCTATCATTTTCTAAGAGAGTAGGTAAATGAAAAAAGTTTCATACTTGAATATGTTTCTACACAGGATTAGATTGCAGGCATTTTGACCAAACCACTTCAAAAGGTAACATTTGAACACCTAACATAGGAATTAGATCTAATTCTTGCCCCTAGAAATCATTGAAGAATACAATTAATTAAGGGAAGATAATTAAGTTCATTATATCCAATAAAAGGTGATTTTCTCTAAGAAGGTATGCATGAAGATAGGGGGAGCATGGTTGTATTATGTCCCATAAAATTATAGTCCCATGTGTTGAGTATTTTGGTTACAAGAAGTTACAAATATCACATTGTCATTTATGTCAAAGGTGGAGAAAGACTAGAATGGGGAGATAAGAATGATTAGTTTTCAATGTATTTTTCCATAAATTACAAAGTGGGATATTTTTTAGCATTGTTACTATTATTGAGGTTTGGAATTGATATTGTCATTGATGTTAAAGGTTCTTGAAAAGTCCTCAATGAGGTCATTGAAGAGTGTATCTATGAGAGATAATATTGATTAGTGTTGTAGTAATTTTTAGAGTGTAATATATGATTATTATATGTTATTATGATGTCAATATTGATGTGAAGGTCAGCATGGAAGGCCCTCATTGTCAAAGTTGTCAAGTGCTTGAGCCTAGTAGTGTCTTGAGAAGGTATGTGCATAATATGCCTAGTCTTGTGCATGAAGGAACATAATGGCATGGTGATATGAATGCATAGAGGCATGAGAGGTTGTATGAAGTTTCTTTAAGATGTATGTGAGTCATTATAAGACTCATGAGAGTCTCAAGGTGAGCCTACAAGGGTAGGACCTTCAAACCAAGTCTTCACATAGACTATTTCTAGACCTTACCTAGCCTAATAAGGCATCATGATCTATTGTAAAGGTGTATGAAGGATTTATATTAGTATTTAAAAATTAGATAGGTTGATTGAGAATGTGAGTGAGGTGGAAAGTGCATGGAAAGAGGCATGGAGATTAATTTTTAAGGCTTAATGTGGTTTGCAGGTCAAGGTATAAGAGAGAAAAGAGAAAGAGAGAGAGAGTATGGCCTAATGGAGTCTAAGTTTATGTTTCCAAGGAAATTATTCATAGGTGAATGTTTTAATAAATTTTCCATGTTTTTAAACTATTTTTACCAAGGTTGAGGTCATGGTTTGTATAAAAAGTCATCAAAACAGGTTTGAAAGTTTCTTAATTGTACAAAATGAAGGGTTCTTAACCTAAGAAGGATTTTATTATGCTCATTATCTTGTAAAAAATTTATATGGGAACTTAATATATTCATGGTATATGTGGAAAGGTCCTATCTCAAAATTTTAGGACTTTTTTTAGATTGAGGGGCTATGCTTTATGAATTATTTTTAAGAATAAAAATAAGTTTAAACCCTCTTAGAACCCTAATAAGGAACCAATGTTGAAGATGTTGTTAAAAAATGCCTATAATGATATAAAATGACTATAACATATATTTTAGGTTGTATTAAACTCTTATATGAACCTCCAAATGTGAATGAGTTTTTAGGTTTGTGAGTAGACACTATAGGAAAGTGCACATTTCTTGGAGATTTGTTGTAGTAGTCATAGTTGACCAACTCAAAGTTTGAAAATTGAAGAAGTTTTAATATTGAGACTCATATTTTATTTTATTTGTGGCTTATGGATTGGTTCTAGTGATCAATTTTTCTAAACTGGTCATTCAATTTATCCCATCACTAACAGACCTAATGGTAGAAATAGTGAAAAACCTAGGTAGCAGTGAGAAGAAGACTAAGGATGTGTTACCATGAAATAGTGATGAAACCAAATGTATGGAGATGTTTTTAAATAATTTTAAGACATGATCATGTATTTTATAATATTTTAAGGTCAGTGTTTTTAGTGAAAAAGTCACTGATAAGTTGACATGTCTGGTTTAGATGAGATAGTGAGATATAAGGTTATGAGATTGGTCTACAAGACCAATATTACCATTTTAACATATTATATTTATATATAATAATGGTATAATGATCTCATAAGATCATATAAATTCATAATAATTAATTTAATATGTCTATATAGGTGTTATAGGTTTGAGTCACCATGACTGGTCTTTGAGGAAAATTTGCAATTCTTAATGAGCAAATTATAGGAGTGTTTTTTGAGTCCTTTTGCCCTATGTGATGAAGTCTAATGAAATTGATGAAGTTTTTAAAGTATTATAAGTTTTTTTTATGTGATTTATTTTCATGGTTTTATGGATAGATAAAATTCTATCTTCAATTGTTTAAAATAGAGCTTTTTGTGTGTATGAAGGCCTAATGTGAACAATACTAATGGTGTGCTTCATGTGGTGGTTGGAGCTAGAAAGTGTCATGAACATAAGATGAGATTAGTGGGGGATATATTTTAGTGGTATATTAATTTTTCCTACCATGTGTGTAGTTTTAAATTTTTCTAAGGAGATCAAAGGGTAACATGTACTAATGAAGGCCTAATTGAATTAGATCTCCTTAAGGCTTAAAGAAGGATTTGGTCTATTTGATATATGGTCAACCTAATGTAATGATTGATTCATGTTTGTGTCATGATAAAAGGCCTATTTTTTTTTATAATATAAGTGTTAAATTTTTTTTGGTTGACCAAGAGGTGTATTAACAAGAGAATAGTATAAAAATAAAGACTAATAGGACTAATTGATGAGTTAGAAAATGAGTAAGTGGAAGCAAAGGATATATCACTCTTTAGAGATGAAGGAGGTATTTTATACCATAAAAAGGGTGAATATAAAATATCATGAATATATAACAATTGTATTTTAGATGAATATCAAGGTCATATGACCTAATCTATCTTTAAGAAAACTAATTGGGTAAAGAAGCCTAGAAGATAGTTTGAGAAGGGTAGAAGAGAGAGAAGAGTTAAATAATGTGATCATCATATATTGTATTATAAATAAGGTGTTATTAAGGTGATCAAATTCCCTAGGTTGTTGAGTTGGTTCTAATTCATCTAGGGGATTTACGCCTCCTTACAAGTTGGTACTTGCTAAAGTGTAGCTAGCTTGGTGCTTAGCTAGTTGGGGTTGGTGCTCCAAGTGGAGTTGGTGCTTAAATAAATTGTGATATTTTGAATTATAAGATTTTAGTCCATTTATAAGGATTATTTTTTTATTCCCCTTAAGGTTTTCCCACTTATACGTTTGTTTTCTTGTATTATGCTCATGTGAATGACTCTTTATGCATTGTTATATCTTTTTATTACTTTGATGGTTCAAGAAATGTTAAAGTACATGTGAAAGAAAATTTCAAGAAAATTATTCACACTCATCTCATTAATTGTGTTTAAAAAAATTAAGAGGTCATGAATGACCATAATTCATTCAATTTACAGTTATAACTAGCCTCCACAGTTTTCCCATGTGTTGCCTTGGTGATGAGTGGCCTTCAAAGAGCCTTTTGAGGAATTGGATGTCTATTTTTTAGACAAGGTTGACCTAATATATAGGAAGAGAATGAAAAAATAGTCAATTTACTCTCCTCATGACAATTATAAAATATCAAAGTGGTTTAATTAGGCCCCCCTTAAAGCATTAAGTATTCAACTCCTTAAATGTCTACTAGGCTAAAGAAACTACCCCAATATTCTATAATGGCCATGAGAAGTGTGATTTATATCCTTCATGAGGTAGGTACATGGAAGTATGATCCTGAAATGAATACCTTATCATTTATATATGCCAATAGTTATCTTTCCTTGTTGACCATATAGGTCTATTAGGAAATTAGGCCTAGTAACTTGATGCTAATTATTTGTATGAACATGAGACCTGAAGAGAAGATTAAGAATAGGGGAATAATAATGTTACATGAATAAAAATTAATTTATCATCTTGACTTGTGTCTTTCTAAAAATATAAACCTGCAACACTTTCTTAATTAAGTGATTACACCACATATCATTATCACATCTAGACTATAGGTTTGGTCTAGACATATAAGAGTATTTTTAGGAAGGATTGTGAGTAGTTTGAGGTTTGAGAAGTTATAAGACACCTCATAGTACCTTACCCAATGATCCAAAACCTTTCATTAGGATCTACACTTTGTTATCCTTAAACCTTAACAAAGTAAAGTTTATGGGAGGTCCATACAACTATCCATATAGATTAATGCCATGGATGGGATATCCTCAAAGTGAGCTATGAGATCCAAGTGAATACGAGGCTAGTATAATGCATTTCGATGAAATTTATTAAATATTTTGTTCATTGGGTCACTATTAGGGGTTTAGGGAGGTTTAATGGCATTTGGATTCTTAGCAATGGTTCATAAAGGTTAGTACCTTAACATATGAAAAAATGTCACGAGTTTATTCTAAACAAGTCCCTTCAACTATCCTAAAGTGATCAGAACCCCTTTTTACTAGTTCATATAGTTTTGAGCTCATCAAATTATTTTTTGAGTGATAATTATGCATTTTGTATACACTTAAGGCATTTTTAGGCCAAAGTGACCTACTCTCATATTTCCTCTACAAACCACTATTTCCTATACATTTGAAACTCCTTAAAAAATATATCCATGATGTTTTAAGGTCTTATCTAACCATTGGTCCTCTCTTTCAATCTTCAAGTAACATTTCCTTGAGAAATGTGTTAGGCCCATAGACCTTAAGGCATAATTCTTGAGTTTTGTCTTTAAAATGAATGGTGAGGGTATGTGGCCACCCTTGATAGTGTGAATTGAATATTTTAGGACATTTAGATCATCTATTTTATCTTGATTTAGCCACTTACCTCTTCTTTGTGCATACATAGTCTTTTACCTATGTACCTAAACATGCTTGCAAGTGATTATTAGACAAGGAGGCCCTTGTAGGTGGCCATTATGAAACTCTTTGAGACCTCTAGATCCCTCATCCCCCTTAAAAATGTAGAATATGTAGAACCCTTTCAATCTTTTTCATATAGGCTTTGATTAGTCTCTCTTAGTCTTGATTTGTATAACATGTACCCTTCACATGCTAACTAATATACTATTTACGTGCCCATGTGACTTGGGGAGACCATAAAGATTATTTAAATGTTTAAATTACTAATTTGGAAGCATTTAAAGGTGTAATTTTCTCATCAGGTCTTAATTAGGGTTTAGAGAGGGTTTTGGTATCTTACCATCTTAATGATGGTTCATAGAGTACATCAAAAGCAAAACCTTTTTCCATAAAAATATATCTCATAGACCCATTAAAATATCCTAAATAAATATTGGTCCCTTTCATATTGTAAAATTAGTACCAATTGAAAGTTTATGGCGTTTAAGCTATTTGTTAGGCATTTTGTGTAAGTTACAGTGTTAAGCATTATTCATATAGATGGGCCCCTTACTATAAATATTTATTCCATAGATCTTAAGTGCATAAGGGTCCTAAACTCCCCATAAGATCAATAATCCTAAGTCATCATGCCATGTGATATATGAGTGATTTATTTGGAAGCTCGACATGGTTGATTAGGATAGCAGAGCTTAAGAGGGTTGATAGGACCAAAATGGCCACATTTATGCTTTCCTCTACCTAGAATAATTATTTAAAGACTTAAAACATCACCATATATCTTATAATATATGTATACACCAAAAATATGCACACCATGATTCCAAATGTTGAAATTCCCTTAGGATCCCCTTAGGACTAATCTGTCTATTCAACCCCTAACCAAGCCTAACCCAAGTAAGGATTGACCAACTAACTTAACCTATATTTTTACCCACTTTGAACATTATCCCTTGACCACTAATGGTTATGATGAATACCTATGGTCACCTTGACCATCTATGGATGGTCAAGGTACACCTCCTCAACCAGTAACATGCAAACCATCTACCTTGATTTTCTAAAAATAACTTGTCTCATTTTTTGTGTGATCCATTACATGTACAAGTCAAAATTAGACAACCCAATTAATGTCTTTTTGAAACTCTCTTGATTTACCCATAAGAAGGGAGGATTAGAAATTTTAAATCCATCTATAATTGTTATCAAGAGCTTGTGCATCTAGAGTTCCCTTTTTGTGGGTCAATCATCATCAACAATCTAATAATTCATCTATTAAATTAGAAAAACAAATTGACACTACCACTCCACTAAAGCATAAATTTTGGAGGATTCACCAAGGTCTGAATAATGAGGATGCACGAGTCGTGGATGCATGGGATGAAGCAAGTGAATACCACAAAATGCTAAAGTAAATGAAATCAAACAAGAGAAAATTGCATTGACAATTTGGTGAAAAGCCAATATTCCATTAACATGAGATGGCCATAATAAGGAATACATATAGGAGAGATCGTAAGTAACTCCTCCACAAATAGTGGTTAAAGCACCCCAAGAATAGACTATAACTCCTCCATGAAAGGTGGTGATAAAGTGCTAATAATAGAGAAGTAACTCCCATACCTAGAATAGCTGGTCAAAAGAGTTACTTATGACATTCTTATGACACCTATGACACATCTATGACACACATCTCCACATAAGCTATTCTATCCCACAAATGTAGGAAAACTCCATGTATGCACAAATATATAATTTCCCTAATTAAATAATAGGGAAAAATAAAAACTTACACTAACACCCCCCCATAAGTGCAACTTAGGTGGGCAGTGTGAAAATATAAAATGGGTCCCAGCAACTAGGCCTAATGAGGTACCCATGTACAAATGCAATCTCCCATATGATAGGGAAAAAGAAAAAACCCATAGGAAATAAACTCCCCCCCAAATGAGAGACATAAAAGAAAGGAAGAGGCTAGTGCCCCCCCAAAGATGATGCTACTACAGATGTGGACCGCACCCCAAGAAAAGCTCGTAGATGAATGAACTTTTTCTCAGTGAAAGGTTTGGTGAAGATGTCTGGAACCTACTTTGAAGAGTGGTAAAAGGTTATGTCAATGACCTGATTATGAATAAGCTCCCAAATGAAATGCATGTGAATCTCTATGTGCTTGGTCTGCTGGTGCTGAACCAGATTCCTACAAATCTAAATGGTACTCTAGTTGTCACAATAAATGATGGTGGGTTGCCTAATAAGAATGCCAAACTCAAAAAGAATCCCTTGAAGCCAAATAGACTCAATAGATGCATTAATAGCTCTCCTATACTCTGCCTCTATGGATGATATAGCAATATCATTTTGTGTCTTACTAGACCAATAGATAGGACCAAAACCTAGAGAAAAACTATAACCAAAAGCAGACTTGTGAGTCTGTGAATCACCAGCCTAGTCTAAATTTGTATATCCAACCAAGTTAACCTCTATGCCAAATCTGTAATGAATCCCATATCTATGTGAACCCTGTATGTAATGCAAGATCCTCTTAGCTACTTTCTAATGTAGCTCATGAGGTTCTTGCATAAATTTGGAGATAAGTTTCACTGTATATGATATGTCAGGCCTGGTGTGAGTCAAGCAAATGAGACTACTAACAAGTTATCTATATCAAGAGGCATCAACCAATGGTGAAGAATAGTTAGCCTCAAGCTTGACTCCTAATAGAAAGGGAGTCGGTGATGGCTTGAAATTAGCCATATGAAACCAAGCCAATAAGTCCAGAGCATACTTAGGCTGTGTAAGAGAAATCCCTAAATCTGACTATGAGATCTCGATGCCAAGGAAGTAGTACAACAAACCCAAGTCTGTCATGTCAAATCTATCCTAAAGAGATGCCTTCACTACTGTAATAGCCGATGAAGAACTCCTGATGATCAAAAGGTCATCAACATAAAGAACCAGAATCAAGAGCAAGTCATCCTGCCATAAAAAGTAGACATTAGGATCATAATGGCACCTAGTGAAACCTGCTATGAGAAAGAAGGAATCCATCTTGGCATCCCATGCTCGAGGGGCATGTTTGAGGCCATAGATAGATTTCCTAAGTCTACATACTAAGGAAGAATCTTGAATAAATCCTAGCAGCTGCTCCATATAGATCTTCTCCTCTAGGTCTCCATGAAGAAAGGCACTCTTCACATCCATCTAGTGCACATCCCAACCATGTGTTGTGGCAAGAGCTAAGGTGAGTTAGATTGAATTCATCTTTGCAATAGGTGCAAAGGTCTCTGAGTAGTCAATGCCTGCCACCTATGAGAAACCCTTAGCAACCAATCATGCCTTGTACTTATCAACCGACCCATCTGCTGCAAACTTGGTTTGATATATCCACCTACATTGAACCATCTTCCTTCTCTTAGGAAGTGAAGTCAAATCCCAAGTGTGATTTTTGATTTAGGAAGAATATTTTTCCTTTATATCACTATCCCATTCAAGTACTCCTGATGCCTCTCAAAAGGTCTATGGATCCAAAACTAAAGCAAAGAAGGCATGTGGATCTCTCTAAAAATCCCCCTATTTCATTTGTCATCTACAAGATCTCCTGCCTAAGTGTTAGCACTCTCAAGTGTCTGTCTAGCCCAAAGTGGCCTAGAAGTGGGTGAGTCAGGTGCTAACTCCTCATCCTCTAACTGACTAGAGGTAGATGACTCTACATCACTATCCTCACTATTTGAACTCAAATAAGAAGAAGATATCCCTAGCTCAAAAACTTGCTATGGCTGATCTGAATCTAAGGAATCATCATGAAGAAGTAGATCTAATGAGAGAGAGAAAGTGCTAAGTATTGAGTCTCTAAGACTCTCTTGAAAGTGGACACTTATCTCAATGAACAACTCATGAGTGGTCAGATCTAGAAGGTGATACCCCTTAATACCATTTGAATATCCTATAAAGATGTAAGGCTTGGACTGACGTTCCATAGCTTTGCATTTTTTTTTCAGTATGCGGGCCATGGCTGGGGATCTAAAAACCCTAAGGTGCTCAACATCAAGTTTCCTTTTATGCCAAGCTTTAAAGGGTGTTATCCCTTTCAAAGCTTTGTGAGGAACCCTATTTTGAATATAGCAAGCACAATTGATGGCTTCAGCCTAGTACTATGGTGCTAAGGATTTGGAGTGAATCATATAGCTACCCATCTCTTTCAAGAACCTATTTTTGCATTCTACAACCCCATTCTATGAGGGACTATAAGTGACTGTGCACTACAAATCAATCCCCTCTATGACATAAAATTGCTTAAACCTATTGCTGACATACTCCCCTCCATTATCAATTTGAAGAACCTTGATGGATTTCTCACTCTGTTTCTCAACAAGAGCCTTGAAGCCTCGAAAAATTTTAAACACTTCAGACTTTTGTTTGAAAAAATATATCCAAGTGTACCTAGAGAAATCATCAATGAAAGTGAGGATGTACTTGGCCCTTGTGAAAGATGGTTTGGGAAAGGGTCTTGATACATCACTATGGACTAACTCCAAAGGTTGTGAAGCCCTCCAAGATTTGCCTTTGTTAAATTTTGCTTCGGGATGCTTCCCAAGGGAGCACCCCTCACAAAGTCCTTTTGAGAATTTGACACGAGGCAAGCCAATGACCATGTCATGTTTGCAAAGTTACTCAAGGTAGCGGTAGTTAAGGTGGCCAAATCACTCATGTCATAATTTGCTAACTCCATCTGAATGAGTCAGTAATGTTGTTGGAGAAGAATTAGGTGCAAAATGTGAGAAGGTGTATAACCTTGCTTGGTGATCTACCCTACCCACTGCCACTGTAGTATCACTATGCAACTCCCTGATAGCTACTAAATCTGGTGAAAACTCAACTCTCATGCCCCGACTAATGTGAGTGATTTGGTACACTAATAAGAGATTAGTTGAAAAAGAAGGAACACTTAGAACATTATTGAATGTTCATCCTTCCATTTTAATTGACCCTCTCCCTGCAATGAAAATTGATGTGTCATCACCCAAACTAATTGAAGTCATGCTATAAGGCTCTAAAGATGAAAACTCAACTAGGGAAGAGCCCATGTGGTGAGAAGCACATGAGTCAATGACCCATGAAGATGTAGAAGCTGTTGTAGATACAAGGGCCTTGCCATTTTCTTTCTCCTTATCCTTGCCTTTTGCCTTAGTAGAATCTTAGGTAGATTAATTCTGCTTGATGGACTCAAGAACACCTATGTTGTGCTTCTCTAGAAGATGAGTTAGGTGATCTATTTGTTTATTCATGCATTTGTGTTCATCATACCCTATCTTTTTACAATAGACACACTTAACCTTCTCCTTCTTAGGTTTGCCATTGGAGGAGGAAGACTCAGTGTTGTTTTTGACAGGATTGTTGTTTTCTTTCTTCTTCTCTTGGTCCTTGTTCTTTTTTTTCTTTTCCTTTGTTAAAGTCTTATCCTTACCATTTCCAGCTATCAAAGCTTGGGGTTGAGTAGACTTCATTTTTCCCATTTAATTTAGCTTATCTTGCTCCCTAGTCAAGACAACAATGAAAGAATCCAAAGAAGGCATTTTCCATGTAGTGCCAAGGGCACTTTTTGTGGCATGGAAAGTGGAGACAAAGACTGAATAGCTTGGACCTAACTTTTCAAGAATATAAAGGATGAGTTAGTCATCTTTCTTCTCTATCTCGCATTCTTTCAATTATAATTTAAGGGCCTTAAACTTAGTGAATAAGTCCTATAGGGTGTCAAAGTTGCTAGGACTTAGACTTATGAGTTCATTTTTGAGCTCATGACCTCTCATCTCATCAAGCTTCCCAAATAAGGTTTATAGGGTGTCCCATATGTCTTTGGGAGTCTTGGTGGTTTCTAAATGGAAGAGAAGTTTTAGAGACATGGACAAGCTTAGTAATCCATAGGCTTCATCACTACGGTTTTACCACTTGACCTTTTTAGCATCAGTGTTGGATTCTACTTCAGTACACATGGTGATCCCATACAACCCTTTACTTCTAAGAATGATTGACATTTTAACCTTTCATTTATGATAGTTGAAGGGTGTTAGGGCTTTAAGTTGAAAAGAATCCATTTAAAACTAAATTTAGGTGAAGTTGTGTTGATTATAAGTTGTGAAATTTTGCAAAAAGGAGAATGAAAGCAAAGATTGCAAGTGTTGAAAAGAAATCACACCCCCCCCCAAAATGTTGGAACCCCACAAATATGCAAGTGCATTCTCAAAAGACATCAAGCTCAGCTGAGAATGCGTCTTAGAGCAATCAGTGCAAGACTTTAAGCAAACAGGATGTCAGACTCAACCAAAAATGCGTCATGGGAGACCTAAATTTTTGGCACTTTATAAAGTAGTGATTTTTTAACAAATAACAAGCTTACACTATTTAGAATTGAAATACAACCACTTTTGCAAAAAATGGCACCTAAATCTGAGCTACCATTTACAAGATATTAAAGATTCAATTTCCTATAAACTAGTGTTTTTGCAAAAAAATAGCACTAAAATATTAAGAAAATGCCTATTTTGAGAGATAAAGTGGCCTTATAACCACTTGTTAGACTCGGCATGGAGTGAAGAATCAAAAAGAAGTCTTTGTGAGGTCTTTGTGAGGGGGAAGATACAAGTTTAAAAAAAGAAGCAAATATTGCTCAATCAAAGAACCCCCCCCCCCAAAAAAAAAAAAAAAAAATGATTTGGCACTTTATATTAGTGCATTTACAACTGCCACTAGCAATAAATACTAAGTAGTCTTGATTTCAATGCATTACAAAACTCTCATGAAGAGCATATGCTGAAAACATAACTTTGGCATAATATCTAGAGAAATAAATAACACCACTACAATCTACTCAAAAAATCATGAACTTAAAAAAAAAGAATCATCTCGAGGTCTTATGTGAAAGTTATGATCCTTCAAAGTTTCAAAAATGAGAACTATGCAATGTCATGACTGAGAATTTGCTATTTTTGAAAATTATTAGCATCAAAATCAAAAACATCTACACTAGTGCATAGAGCATGAAAAAATAGCCAAAATCAAAAAAAAAAATTGTGGGAAAAGGAGTCCGTATGAGCAATAATGGAGCATTTGAAAACTACTTTCAAAATTACAACTGCCAACGGAGAGGGGTCCTGTTGTAGCTTTCTAAGTGCATTTCTACAAAGTGCATAGAATGTATGCAAAAAAAGAAATATACCCAAATGGTTTTTCTAGGATGGGAACTAAACCCAAAAGGCATTTTTCTTGTTGATATATAGAAGATGTAGATCTAGTGTAAAATAGATGCCTTTAGCTAGAAAAAATGACCCCAGCAACCAAAAAATAGTATGCAAAGGTAGAATCAGCTACCAAGATATTGCAAAGGCATGTGACAACCTACAATTCTGATTAAAACACAAAATATGCAAGTTGATTGACAGAAACAATATTATTGGATCTTGGAAAATCCTACTTGCATGTATATGGAGAGACCAAACAAGTAATGGAAGGAACAAGAGCATGGAGAACTAGCAATATCTCCTGGAAATTTTCAAATTTCACAAAAAAAATACCTTAACAAAGCTCTAGATTTCAATGAAAGTAGTAGCAAAATAGACAACTAGTTACGGGGGTGGCTCTGATACCATATCAGAGGATTCACCAAGGTCTAAATAACAAGGATGCATGAGTCATGGTTGCATAGGATGAAGTAAGTGAATACCACAAAATTCTAAAATAAATAAAATCAAATAAGAGACAATTGCATAGACAATTTGGAGAAAAGTCAATATTCCATTAACATGAGATGGCCATAATGAAGAATACATGTAGGAGAGCTCGTAAGTAATTCCTCCACAAATGGTGGCCAAATCACTGCAAGAATACACTGTAACTTCTCCATGAAAGGTGGTGACAAGGTGCTGAGAATAGAGAAGTAACTCTCATACCTAGAATAGCTGGTCAAAGGAGTTACTTATGACATTCTTATGACACATCTATGACACACATCTCCACATAAGCTAGCCTATCTCACGAATGTAGGAAAACTCCATGTATGCACAAATATATAATTTCCCTAATTAAATAATAAGGAAAAATAAAAACCTACACTAACAAAATCATGTTAGACTCCACCAATGATTCAACCACCTCAAGCATCTACTTGATCAACCTTCTGCAAGATAAGTATTTATTTTCTATAATTCAATTACATTATTTACCTTTTGCACTTAGCTGTACCAACCTATCTCTTAAAATCCAAATTTTTGATCCTATCAATATAACCATTTACCAAACTAAACCTACACATAGTAACAATCGATGGTTTCCTCAACCATCAATGGTCTTCCCAACCATCAATGGTCACCTAAATCATCAATGATCATTCCAACCACCGACAATCACTGTGGTAAGAAATTTTAACAAGCTATTTGCACCTACCTACCCTCAACTAAATATAATTTTATATGTCCTTACCTATTCATAGACCCCTGCCTAATTTTTGAAAATAGACCCAAGCCATTTCGCACTAGTGTTGATATGTTTATTACTATATTAATCATTTCTAGTCTATTTCTTTAACAATCATTTCTTGTGTTCAATTTCAATACCTTTTGATTATTGATGCAAGTACTTTATATTCTATTTATAAACTTACATTTTTTAAACATGTGGATTGAAATCCCCTTAGGAAGCTCTTGCTTCTAAGATCTAGCTAGCACTAGCAAACCACTTAGCTATCTATCTAACCAACCATTTTCTTTAGAGCTATCTTATTTTTGGGTCATCCACCCAAGCTAAAGAGGAGTTATCCATAATCATCTGATTTAATGCATACACAATCAAATAGGTTTTTCAACCATACCTATAATTAGTTTCTTATTCTTCCCTTTTTGAAATATGAGTTAAAATTCACTAAAACATTTTGGCACACTCAGTGAGACCCTGAGTCTTTACATTGGAATTTTTTTTTGCATATATATTCTCTTCTCTCTATCTGTGCTCATTAATGAAACTAAAATTTCTTTTAGGTTTAAAATCAAGTGCATCTATTACTTGCTTCCTATTTTATCTCACTTTAAAATTAAAGCATAGTAATTTTATCATAACATCACTTTTATGATACATACTAAACCAAATCACCTTCATTAATTAAATATCAAACAAAATTGAGACAAAGATTGAATAGGATTTCATCACCTAGCAGTCACCTTACCCTTTCTCAACAATCCTACTTAGAGATCATCTCCAAGGGGAGAACGAACTTAGCTCTTTGGTTGAGTATAAACTCTGAAAATCAATATATATTGGCCAATCGCCTAATAATTGTATCATTTTGGTGTGTTAAGTGAGGGGATAGGCCCCAATACCAAGCCACATATTGATTCCCAATATAGATTATTTTTTAGAGTCTAAACACAAACTAAAACCAACCATAGACTTCCTTTCTAGTACCTACTTCATAATCTAGTTTTAGTCACACAATTTCTTAGGGCATAAACCAAAAGACAGACTAAAAAGAACTCCAAGACTTAATGTAATTTTTAGTGTGTTTGATTTCCTTACTCTTTTCTTGTCTTCTCTTTGTTTTAGTGGTGAGATTGTTTGTGATTTATCTCTTCCCCTTCTCATATGGTTCTCACTAACCAGTAGCAAAGGAACATAATATGAAGCAAAAACCATCACCAAACTAACCTACGTCTCCTACCTCTTCATCCATGAAGTACACATTTGAACTAGTAGACTCTACTCACCCTTCAAAAAGTCCTTATTTTCCTTAGGAAGTTCCCCAACGAGATGAAAACTTTTCCACCTTCTTGGATAATAATCTTGTGTCCCTTTAGCATTACCTCAACACTATGCCTCATTGTACCCCTGATTTGGTTCCACCTATGGACCCACCTTATTGCATTCCTTCTCATCTCATGGGAAACACTTCTATTGCCATGGTCACCACCCAACCATTGGATACACAAGCTTCTTCATACACTAACAACCCCTTTGATACTATTATACAAAATAAACATGCCCAACCTACATACACCCTTATACCTTCCACCCCTACCAACAATTCTTCCACCTTAGGAACATCCCAACCATTGGCCACCTATACTCATACCAATCCACTAACCACAACCCCACTTGAAAATCTTGTGGTACCCATACCTTCTACCCTACCACCAATTACCTCAAAGGTCACCACCTTTTCTTTTATTACCAAGCTAACCACCACCTCTACCTAATAGGTGCCCATTACACCAAACCTAGGTTACATCCCTAACCCACAAAGGCATTTACCTCTGCCTAGTACCCAACCACGTGTATATTCTTACCCTTATATATCTTCCACCCAACCACCAATGTCTACATACTAGTATGTGATGGCTCCTCAACCTTTTACTATTTATCAATATGTCACCCAACCACTGCAACAATATGCACCTTAAAACCTTTTAGGTGCACAAACCCAAACAAACCTCTTGAAAATGCTCATGGATAAGATTAATACCCTAAAGTAATCCATTTTTTAAGCTCATAACATCTTATAATATGATGAAATATATAATGAACTCATTCACCCATATGCCCCTATCTGACCCTATCCACCCCAATGGGAACTTCCCAAGTTCTCCAAATTTTAGAGTAAAGAGGATCCCCAAAAACACCTTAGGGCATTTAGGCACTCTTTTTATTTGATTTCCTATGATGATTCCCTCCTTTTTAATTTTCCCATTTTGTCAATATTTAAATTGGATTGGTATAGTTCTTTAACCAAACATTCACTCTTTTCCTTCACCTAGTTGGCTCAAACTTTCTTGGATCACTTTTCAATAAATATCTCCAAGAAGATTTCCATCACTGACCTCTACTCTATCTAGCAATTTGATGATGAATCTATTGTAAATTTTTTAGCTCATTGTAGGAACCTAATCAATCAACTTTTATTCTCCTTACTCCAATCCAAACTGATAGAACTATTTGTTTGAGCATGTACCAAACACATCTCTTCTACACTATGTGTCCAAAGATTTAGAAATTTTGATGAATCTTTTACCATGGCATGTAAGCTAGAAAATAGAGACATTGACAAAGGAAAGGTAAACATGAAAAACAAGAAATCTACCTAAAAAACCAATGAGGCTTCCTCTTCCAAAATGAACAACCAAACCAACATTAGGACCAAAAGAAAGGGAAATGTGAATGTGGTTGTCCTTAAATATATTTCTTTATCACCCACTAAACAACTAAATTCCTCTAGTTATCAAAATCAAAACATGAAAAACCAAAACTAGAAGCCCTAGGATTGATTTACTCCATTTGGAGAATCCTATGATTCAATCCTAGAGAAGTTATTGAAAGCCAACATCATACAACTTCATCCTATCAAAACACCTTAGTAATTTGATTATTCTCCTCCTACACCTAGTTGGTATAATGAGAATGATTTATGCACTTTCCATTAGGTAGTAGGGCATGACATTAGTAGGTGTAACACCTTCAAGAGCATTATCCAATCTCTCATTAACAAGGGTAAGCTTGTGTTGGATAACCCCAATGCACCTCAAAACCAAGCCCTTAACATCTTTAAGAAACCTTTCTCTAATCAAGTTCCTATAAAAAATGAGAGAAACACATTTGAATGTTCTCATAATGCCCATACTATTAACATACTTCTTGACATGCTCATTGATGATAAACATACTTCCCAACCTATCTGTTCCACACCCTCTCCCCTTGTTGAGGTAGTGGAATTACCTTGTCCACTTTTGAAGACCCAAGCTAAGGAAGAAACCCTTTCTCTTTCTCCACCTATTGAGGTAGTGGAACTATCAAACCCTCCTTCCAATGACATAATGAAATAAGTAGCCATTTTACCTTCCCACTCTACCACCCATCAATCTACTCCCCCTTTTGAGGTCATTCCAGAAGGGGAAGCCCTCATGTCTACACCTCTCATAAAAGAGTCACCCATTCAAACCTTGTATCCTTTGATTAAGGAAAAGGATAAGGTTATTACCCCTCTATTTCAAACTATGGGCTTATCTTTCAAGTCCACTATCCAAGGAATCAAAATAGTCTATAAGCATTTCTCTACATTAGTTCAGAGGTTAGAGTTTGTCTCTGAACCTGATATGGACTGAGCCACCTTTTGGGAACAATTGGAGCTCCTTTACATTGCTAAACAAGAACCTCCAACCAGAACATTGGTAGACCAACCTACCCCTTCCATTATCCACATTTTTATCTTACTAACCAAACTGACAAAATCCTTTACCAACCCAACTATTCCTCAACCATCCAAAGTGACCAACCACCAAGCCACCAAGTCATCCTCTCTAACCAAACCAACCAAACAAACTAAGAACCTTGACACATTCCCTATGTAGAGTCTTAATCATCCATCTATGAAAGTGGAACTTACCTCACCAAACCCAACAACTAATTATAAAACCAAATAAACCAAGGAAATGAAGTCACCAAAGGGATAGAGGGATAAAATAATACCTTCCTCAACCTTTCCCTCTATATTGGGTCCTCATCCCTCTATTTTGAGTAGGAAGATGGTTGTCCCAACCAAAATCAAACCACCACCACTAGTTATATTGGCACACTTGCTTTTTGACACACCTATCTTCACTAAAATACAAATAACCAAGCTACCTAGCTTGAAACCTCCTATCTCTACTTTACCAACCTCTGCCTTACCAAAACCAAAGCCACAAAACAAATGCACTACCTTACCCAAACCTTCCATCACCAAACCCACTCTTAAAAAGATTTCCATCCCACCAATCAAGACCAAAACATTTAAACCTTTTCCACCTTTAGTTGAATCATACTCTACCATTTTCCATAGGTTATTAAAGGATTCTTGCTTGACCTTATCCCCTATCAAAACATTTGACCCTCTTGGTTCAAAACCTATCTAGTATAATGACTACCACATGTGCTTCTATAATAAAACACCAGGGCATGACATGGAGAACTATAAGGCTTTCCAAACCATTATCCATTCTCTCTATGACGAGGATTATCTACTAATATACAAACCTCCTATAGGCCCACTACCAATCCAATAACTAATAACCACTAGCCAAAACCTATCTATTCCTCCACTCTCACCTTAGACTGATGAGAAACAAAAAAACTCTCCTACCCTAATTTCTCCCTCTATCTATACCATCCACATGGTCACAAGATCAAAATATAAGGATAAGGGGAAGGCTAAGGTATCTATCCCATGGACATACCCATCTTCTACTACCTAACCAAACCAAGACCAAGCACCTGCACCTTTAACCAAACCCAAGGTTCCTATGTTGGGTACCTCAAAATCCAAACCCTTTGAATCTATTAAGAGAGTGGTGCTCAAATAATTCACCAAAATTTGGTGAAGATGAGCTTATATGATTTTATTACTAATTCACCTCATCATCACCAAGCAAAGATAGAGGCATTGAAATTGGTAGAGGTCCAACCTAAAGACCCTCAACCTATAGCTAACTTTGTTGGTACTCTCCAAATTTTCATCTTTGTCACATTCAAGGATTTAGAAATACCTTATATTTATCTTGATGACCTAGATCCCCCTCTCTTTATTATATATTACATCAACCAAACCCACATCAAATGGGTCATGATTGATGGGAGAACTAGTATTAACATCATCTCCTCCCATGCCTATAACCAAGTCAACCTATCATACAATGTAATGTCCCAAACCTTGTCCATCCTCTAATCCTTTAATGAC
Organism: Torreya grandis; assembly: GCA_037957365.1. NCBI lineage: Eukaryota > Viridiplantae > Streptophyta > Pinopsida > Cupressales > Taxaceae > Torreya > Torreya grandis. The sequence continues at coordinate 4,150,820 of JARHVA010000205.1, read as the reverse complement.
ACCATGCCCACTACCCTTAGAATGGTTGTCATTCATATCCATTTAGGACCCCACATGCTCCTCAAACTCTTTTACATAGTGGAAGGCAAATTCCAATACAATGTTTTGCTAAGATGACCTTGGATTCATTTCATGGGTTGCGTCCCCTCTACCATTCATCATTGTATCAAATTTGAGTATGAAAGTTAGGTCATCACCATCTAAGTTGACCCAAGTCCCTTTTTGACATGAAACATAACCTACCAACCCAATGATGTCCTCTTATCCCCTTTTAGCACATCCTTAGTAGCCAAAGACCAACCTTTAACCACAAAATGGATGTTATATCCTCTTTCACTAATGAGGCATCAACTATATCATCAATACCCTATGATTATATCCCTACCTTATACCCTTTGGAATCAACATTCCACCACCTTTCACTAGTGGAATATTGCATTTTAGCCATTGATGCTCTCCCTACTGCCCAAGAGTATGGGAAATTTGACCACCAACTTGGGTATGACCCCAATGTCAGAACCATTATTCCCTTTAGACCTTCACACTATTAAACCCATTTCATCTATGGGAAACTTGACAAGCCCCCTGACACTTATACCTCCTCCTATTTTACTTGACCATTTATCATTAGTTTTTCTTACCTAGATTAACTAAGCTTCACTAGAACATACCTCTATAGGTGTGCTTGGAAAGGATTTGGTCTTGGATGATATGAGCATGACTTGCATGAGTTTATTTTCATGGAGACAATAAATATCATGAGAAACATGACCTTAGTTTCATCCTACCCAAAAATAATCAAAGCAAACCACCTACCACAACCATTATTAAGGAAGACACCCATTTCTCACTGACCTCTCCTCCACCTACATGTGAGGATGATGACATCATCCCACTTAATGTTTTTTTCATCAACACAATCAGCCTTAGACCCGTAACTTATAAAAATGAGGGGAAACCATAATCATCCCTTTGATCCATCTTGATATGATAGGAGATGACTCTCTTACCATTAACACTATTTAATCCCTGGATGATGATTCCATCCTCATCTACCTTGGTAAAATAGATTCCTCCATCCATAAATCCATTCCTCTTTAGACTTCAACCATGTTAAATGAATCCACCATGGATATCAACTTTGGAACTTTGAACAACCCCCACATTATCAAAATTGTTTAATCACTAAATTCTGAGGAACTTCAAGACCTGCCCTCTTTCCTCTAAGACCAAAACATAGCATTTGCTTGGTCTTATAGAGACATGCCTAGAATTAACCCTACCATTTCCACCTATAACATAGTCACCAAGTATGATACCAATCCCATCAAGCATAAACTTTGATGTATACACCCTCACATATCCCTTCTCATCAAATAAGAGCTTTAGTGTTTATTATTTATCAATTTCATTCAACCCATTAACTATGCCTAATGGGTATCAAATTTTGTACCTATCACCAAAGCCATAGGGGGAATATGCATTTGTGTGGAATTTCATGATCTCAACCTCACTTGACCCAAAGATGACTTTCGTCTACCAAACATCAACAAGCTAGTTGATCTTACAACCAACCACAAGATGTTATCTCTCATGGATGGATTCTAAAGATACAATCAGATTTTAATTGCCCTCAAAGATTAACATAAGACTGCCTTTGCAACCCCATAGGGAGCCTTCTGCTATATAGTCATGCCTTTAAAATTAAAAAACACTAGTGTAACCTACCAATGTGTCATGACTTAATCTCCCATGACCTTGTCTATAAGATTGTAGAGGACTATGTGGATGACCTTCTCAAAAAATACAAACTCTGAAAGGATCATTTAGCCATTCTCAAGATCATCTTTGAGAAGCTTATCCACTACCATGTCTGCTTAAGCCTCAAAAAGTGCATTTTTGGGGTCCTATCAAGAAAGCTCCTTAATTTTATTGTCTCCCTCTAGGGAATCAAAGTCAATCCCACCAAAATCAAATCAATCCTCGATATGATTCCTCCAATCAACCTCAAAAAACTCTATAGTTTGAAAGGGAAGTTCCAATCCATTCATCACTTTATCTCCTAAATTTTGGATTGATTCCAACCCTTGCACCACCTTTGAAAGATGGATGTCTCTTTTAAGTGAAATAATGACTATCAAAATGCCTTGGATTCACTCAAAAGGTACCTTTTGTCTCCACCTATCCTCATCCCTCCCGAGGATGACCAACCTTTCTACCTTTATATCTCTACCACTGACCACTCCCTATGGGAAATGCATGCTCATCAGAATGAAGAACATAAAAAGAATGATATCTACTATATTAGCCACATGCTTATAGATTATGAGATCAGTATACCCATACTAAGAAGGTTTTCTTAGTTTTAGTCTTCATGGACACTAAAATTCACCACTACCTTCTTAACCATAAAACTTATGTCATAACCAATACCGACCCACTCAAGTACATGCACTCTAAGCCATACCATAACTAGCACATGGCCAAATGGATCTTGACTTTAGTAGAGTTTGACCTTGATTTACTTTAACAAGAGTTAATTAAGGGTCAAGTCATTGCAAACCAATTAGTTGAGACACCATTCATAGACAACCAACCTCCTCCTCTTGAGATCTTTGATGAGTCCATCATGAACCATTCTCAAGTGGACTTCACCAATAAAATCACCATGTTTGGTAACATATCAAAATGTCAACATAGTGGGAGAGCTAGTGTCATCCTTATTCTCTTTAATGGTAAACCTCTTCCTTTGTCCTTCAAGCTTGATTTTGAATTTACCAACAATATGGTGGAGTATGAATCCCTAATCATAAGCCTTTAGACTACCTTGGCCTTAGGAGTTAAAATAACCAACATCTTTGGTGACTCTCAACTTGTGGTCATCAAGTCAATGACTCTTACCAGTGTAAGAATGATGTTTTTCAATAGTACAAATAATTAGTTGACAAACTCTTAGCATCATCTAAATACTATGACATCCATTCAACCCCATAATCTACCAATAAGTTTGTTGATACCATGACTTCCATCACCTATCAGATCATGTATGCACTTTTTGAATCTAAACTATCTATCATTATACATAGACTTACCTTGCCTTCCTATGTCAAACTAGATTCTCCCACCATTTTCAATGTGGATGAGACCTAACCTGACCTTTGGTATCAGTAGACCTTTGACTACATCAACCTTGCCATCATTCCTTCTAGCCTCTCTAGGAATGCTCAAAGAGTGTTCATCTTGAGTACCTCATGTTATACCATTATGGGGGGAATTATTTACAAATGCAGCTTTGATGGCCTCCTCTTTCATTGCCTATG